>OW388292.1:55093797-55693797 GCA_936450465.1 Gibbula magus
TGCCTTGTGAGCGTCATATGTCCGATGTAATCCATCAACAGATAATTTAATAACTTCAATTTTGAAACTTCTCTTTCAAAGCAAGGTCAACTTGGCACCTGCTTATACTATGACAAGTATATTAAGGTACTGAAAGGTGATTATCATGTCATTTTATCTAAGAAAGAGCTCTAGTTAAACAAGCAAAATCCCAGTCGTTAAGCTATGTTTAATGTGCACTATATATGTAGTATGTTAAAACTCAACAAAGACGTTGAAACAAAACTGGTCCAGTTTGCAAATTTGCGATCCTATCAACAATAAAATTGAACCAATCCATTTGAACAAGATTTTTGAAATTAAGATCTTCACCGAATTTCACGAACAGTGTTCAGCACAACACAGGACACATACATGTAAGCTCGGACTATCATTCATGTGAAACCCTTGTTTGCAGATAAAAATATCACAAAAAGTTATGCAGTTAACATTTGTGCAAGTCGGGAGTACGTTCTGAGATGCCTTTTAAAGGATAATATTGAAATGCAATGAATGAAACAGGATTGTTATTTAATCTTACGAAGAAAATGTTTAATTGACTACTAACACAGAATGTGGAAACATGGTTCGTCGAACAGATTAATTATATACATAAATGATGGTCACACAATTCTGCATAGCGTCCAATCCGTTTTGTTGGGATTTAGGAAAACACTGAATGATGATTTTTTAAACTGATCTCGACGTCATCACAGTTGTGAAATCAACAATTGCAATTATAAATTATACATACATTATTCCTTACACTATTTCAGTGTTCCAGAAAATTGCAATGACATCATGAAATTAAAGTAAATCCGGGCAAAATGCAATATTTTTCAGGTCTTATTTAATAAACAAAATCAAAGTTGTATTGCAAGAACATTGAACTCACTTTTGACTTTAAGAAAGTTACTGATCGAGTAAACCGCTATAATGCATGGATTTTGTCATTAACTGTATATGTTCAAATGAAAAGCAGTTAAGGTAATGTATTCTGTTACTCGTGCATTTTCATCATAGTCTGCATGGATGGTACCTACGGTCCGGACTGTACAGAGAAGTGTGGTCAGTGTGATGGTGTCTGTGACAGTGTGGATGGGAGGTGTCCTGCTGGATGTCTGGATGGATACAATGGTACAAAGTGTGAAAAGGCTCCTATAACAGTAGAAGGTACAACCATAAAAGGTCATTTGACTCGTTACCATATTTTATGATTTATTAAGATGTGTGTTTGTTATACAGAAAGCTATAATTATGTTATTAAATGTATTTGTTTGTATTTTAGACTATTACATTTAAGCCTTAATGAGACCTTGAGGCCAAATGTATGCTTTCCAACTATACAGGATGTTATTAGTATTATACTCAAACGAGAAATAGTGTTATTCTAATGATCAAACTAATGAAGGCCTCATTTATGAAACTCTAACACATACATATTTACAGAAGACACAGAGCCAGACTGTTCTGCTGTTGCATCTGTTGTTGGTACCTTTGTTGGAACTCTTCTCGCGATAGTCCTGGTCAATGTCGGAATTCATCTCTGTCTTGTCAGACAGGGGAGGTGAGACATATAGTTTGTGCGTGTTAAACCACCGCTAAAGAATTATTTCATTATTCAAACGAAAAATGTCAAACTTTGGTTACACGTAATTGTTGCAATGCATTGTCTCTGAAACATATCGCTGTCTAACCTTAAACTATTAAGCAAGTATGATGAGCACTGTAAAACTGTTTGTTGCTAATTAACTGTCAACTTCTTACTTTCCAGATTGCAGTGGGTGAAGAATCGTTACGTTTTCCTCAGTAAATAGTTTGAAAAATGTTTTGTTCCTTGTTGCAAGACTGATTTAAAGACTGACTGGGGGGGGGGGGGGGGGGGGGGGGGTCCCATACCCGCCCATGCAAAACATTTTGAAAGTGTGTGGGGGGGGGGGGGGGGGGGGGGGGGGGACCCCTTCGCTCATGTTCATGTTTGATCTCTTTCTGTAGCGAAAGGATTGACAAAAGGACGGATGAATGGACGGAATCACAGTTTAGAAGCTTATAATTTCGAAATACTGACCTTTTCATTATGACGTGGATTTTGACTGAATTCTTGGTCTTTCTATTTCGTTATTCCCTTGCAAATGCCTGTTTCGCGATTTAAACTCGCGATGAAAGTCATACTTGTGTGTAAGTCTAACATTTTGCGACATACAATTAGGGCGAATAAAGCTTCATAAGACTTACAAATGTACAATCACTGTTCAACATATTTAACACTTTTCTCACCGGATGAGGAATGTAGCTGATTGTTGTTGCCTGTTGACGTAAACAACCCCCTTACATATAACATAGAAAAGCAGGTATGGATTCTGGTTGGTTAATCTAGGAGGAAGTGCTAGGAAACAGCTATGAGCTGAAGTGTGGACAGAATAATTAGAGATAAACTGTTTGCACTGACGAGAGATAATTTCATTGAACACTGTTTGAATGGAGGCATGTTGATAACAGATTTGGTTATATGTGATTGACATCTCCAGTTAGATGAAAGAAAAGGCAAGAATAAAACGGCAAAAAATAAATATTCAATCACATGGAAGGTTACGACAAATATGAACACACTATTATCACGCATAAGATATATCTGGCTTTCTGAGCTTATTACGTTTTAAAATCGATACAGTGCACTCATAAGTGTCGTCTGGTATATCTCTTTACTGCACGTGGCCTGACCCGTTTGACTTTCTGTCCATCAATTAAAAATGTTAAAACCAATAGCAGGAACTTTCTTATCACAAGACGCTATTGGCAACACTCAAAACGAGTATTAGACAAGCTAGGTGCAGACAATTTAACTTCCTCAATGCATTATCACTAAGACAAGAAACAAGTGTATGTGTAGAAACATGTACTGAAAAAATACTTATCAGATATGCGACAACGTGCAACAAAGAAGAACTTTCTACTTCCTGTTTGGTCACTAAAAACAAAATGGCGAGTGTTATGATACTGCTGGGCTCAACTGTTTTCCATCTCGCTACAGGTAGGTCAGATTCTGTACTAATCGATTAAGTATTAAATATTTTACAACCGGTATTGTCTGACAGCTAATTGAAATAGACATTATTTTAAAACTTTTACAAGTATACATTCACAAATATTCAAAAGTAAAAAAAGACACAGAGCCATGTTCACTCCAACATGTTCCTTGGTATCATCAGGGAGTGCCTGAGTGTGAACATGGCTCTGTGTATGTTTTTACTCATGAATATATACAAATAGTAGAATGTGCTATCTCATAAATCCTTACATATGTACAACAAGGAGTCCCGTCTCATTAGTTACTTTAAGAATGTAAATGATAGCAATTGGGATCATCTTTAAGTGATGTCAAAAAATTCATACTAAACAGCATTCGCTGTTTTCATTTTAATATGTATAGTGATAGACCATTAGCATGGTGTTTAATATAGCTACATGTACATTTTTGTTCCATTTTCAGTTATTCTCAAAACAAATTAACATCCCTTGTATTGTATATCTTCGTTTGTATACAGACTTATAACCACTGCATATTGAGAAACAGCCTCTGTCCCATCTATCGGTTCAGTGTTGCTATGTGAAGTGGGTGATACAGATATGTATGATAGCCGAGAGGGGACATCATTCTTTCGCCCTCTGGCATCAATGCGATAAAGCGAAAAAGTGATATTGCTACACGACAAAGCGATATGGCCACACGACAAAGCGATATAGCCATAAGACAAAGCGAAATGGTCACACCACAAAGCGATAAGGCCGCTCGACAAAGCGATAAGGCCACACGACAAAGCGATAAGGCCGTACGACAAAGCGATAAGGCCACACGACAAAGCGGTAAGGCTACACGACAAAGCGATACGGCTACACGACAAAGCGATAAGGCCGTATGACAAAGTGATAAGGCCACACGACAAAGTGATAAGGCCGTATGACAAAGCCATAAGGCCACACGACAAAGCGATAAGGCCACACGACAAATAGATATAACAACGCGACAAAGCGATAATAAAACGCGATAAAGCAATAAAGCAAAAGAGCGATAAAGCGAAAGAGTGATGTCGACATGTCAACCGTAATCTTTCACATAACAGTAGATACTGGTTTCATTCAATTTCTTTTCATTTGACTTAGTATTTGGATTCACATTTTGATAAATGATTCTACTTTAAATCCCCAAAGGTCGCTTTTATATAAATATAATTAATACAAGTTTATTTGTATTAAGAATTTGAATAAACATATAATGAGATTTCTCTACGAAACAACTTACTGTGAATAATTGAGAAATCCATGCTAATTAAGACAGACATCTGCAACTATTACATATTAATTCAAAACGCTGACATGGTGTGTCTAAACCTTTACATATAGACTTCCTTAGACATATTGATGTGACTGATTATAATAGATATATATTCATCAACATAATGTAAGATTGGAAATCTATTGTAACATCTCTGGTATATTATTTAGCCATTCACTAACAAATCAAAGGAAATAATAAAATAATCTATCATAATCAAATTAAGATATAAAAGTTTGTTTTACTGGATTACATTGTGCACATCAAAACGTATACAGTTAATATTAGGCTATTTCACAGTAAAATATTTGTGTGACATTGTGTACTTTTATGTGCGACAGGAATAATTCTAAAGGATTTGATTCATGAAAAGCACGTTTAGGGCAAATTTATTAAAAGTGTGAAATCCGCGCATCGCCATGCATCATTAGAATGATGGTAATAGGTTGTACGCATTCAGTGCATGGAGCTCAGCGACATTCGAATACGTATATGAGGTTACAAAATCGTCTCTTTCACACTTGAATAGATTCATTCTGCTCACATAAAGAGAGGGTCTTATTCAGAAAGGAGGCCACCGACCCATAGCATCATACATTGCATGGTAGTGGAATACATTTTCATGACTGTTGAGGACATCCCAGTTGTTAACATCTATTTATTGTTATATCTATTTCAAGAGTTAAACAATTGAATAGATTGTTCATAACCAGGAATTTCAAAGTCGTTCGTAAAACATTGAGAAATGGATAAATAATACAAAATGGTATTCTGACTCAGTGCATGGGATAAAACACAATTGGCAAAGTATTTCAGAGTCACTCTGAGGGCATGGGTTCGAATCCCGCATGGGACTCGGCCCGTGAAAGTTCAAATATTTGTACTATTGAAGGTAGTGTTATCCCAAATGTAACTTTATTATATTTGTTCACTATCTAAATAGCATGTATTTCTAATTATATATCTTCGGATGTTTACAATGTTCATAACCAAGAACAACGTTTGAAGTTTAGAATGTGTTGAAAGAGTTTCTGACCACTTTTGAGTATTAATAGATATACACCTCTCCTTAAAGGTTGCTATAAAAACAAGATGTGTTTGTTAAACACAGATGCCCCCGGATATACCAAAGTTATGGCCAAGGTTAAAGTTTTCTGAATATTGTCCACTGCGGCAAGGTCAAGGTCACAAGGTCAAATATGATGACCTCATCTGAAGGTCTCATCATTAGGTATGAACATGCCAAGTATGAAAGCCGTAGCTCTGAGCAATCCAAAGTTATGGCCAAGGTTAACGTTTTCTAAACATTGTCCACTGCGGCAAGGTCAAGGTCACAAGGTCAAATATTATGACCTCATCTGAAAGGTCTCATCATAAGTTATGCACATGCCAAGTATAAAAGCCGTAGCTCTGAGCAATCTAAAGTTATGGCCAAGGTTAAAGTTTACTGAAGATGTCGACTGCGGCAAGGTCAAGGTCAAGGTCACAAGGTCAAATATGATGACCTCATCTGAAGGTCTCATCACAAGGTATGCACATGCCAAGTATGAAAGCCTTAACTCTAAAGAATCAAAAGTTATGGCCAAGGTTAAAGTTTTTTGAAAATTTTCATTGCGGCAAGGTCAAGGTCACAAGGTCAAATATGATGACCTCGTCTGAAAGGTCTCATCACAAGGTATGCACCTGCCAACTATGAAAGCTCTAGCTCTGAGCAATCTTAAGTTATGGCCAAGGTTAAAGTTTTCTGAAAACGTCAATTGCGGCAAGGTCAAGGTCACAAGGTCAAATATAATGACCCCATCTGAAAGGTCTCATCACAAGGTATCAACATGCCAAGTATGAAAGCCCTAGCTCTTAGCAATCCAAAGTTATGACCAAGGTTAAAGTTTTTGTGGTCAAACAGACAGACAGCCGGACAGACAGACAGACGGACAGGTGAAAAACAATATACCCCCGGAATCTTCGATTCGGGGGCATAAAAAACTAATACAGATAAAATCTTCATTTTGCCACATACAACAAACCCATATTCATAGAGAATATTTCTTACATTTAGAACCCAACATTGAATACCTTCTTCTGCTAATCTCAATTGTAAACAATAAGCATAAGCAAAATGCTGTTATTCTGCTATAGTAAAATAATCGTATCCGCTATTGAATTATAATTACATATTGCTCATTTCTATATTTCTACAATATTTTCTTTTCTTTTATAATTTGTTTTTTAAAAGCCATTTTTACAGGGAGTATGGTGGTCAAGTCAATACACAGATTTACAAACATAACAATTACATTACATTACAATTCATGTAAACATTACAAGGAAGATTTAAAATATATCAATTGTTGAACAAAAAATGACGTGTCGACGAGAATTTGTAGAAGTTGTCAAATCTAGAACTTATCTTTGCCGCATATTTGATTAAATAATAATACTGAGTAAGCCTTTTTGCATGAACTGAAAGGTTGGCATATTTCGGGATGTTTTACGAATAAAGATAATAGTTTTGAAAAGAATTAGGATCACATTAATTGGATCGTTATTTTTATGATGAAATTCCAGAAGAATCTGTTCTCTTGTGAAATTTAAACTCAAATCCAGTTCATTACTTAGTCAATCTTGGAGTTTCCGCCATATATGTGTAACCCTGCTACATTCATAAAATAGATGAGCTGTTGTTTCTATAGATAAAGAGCAATAGGTACATAGGTTATGGCAACTTCCAAACGCAAGGCATAACTCTTGCCAGTCTCCATTTCTGGCTGATTTAAGCCTTGCAGTATTTCCCTCGCTTTGTTGTGCAAAGATAGTGGATTGCTGCACCTGAAATGCATAGTGGGCCTGGATTTCCAAGCACATATATCTTAGGGAAATACTGCAAGGCCTAAATCAGCCAGTAATGGAGACTAGCAAGAGTTATGCCTTGCATTGGGAAGTTGAGGTTATGGTCGATATACTTCATTCTGTGTCAAGTCATTTAAGTATATTGTTTGTCGGTAGAATATGATGTAACAGTTTCTATTGGAACCATTGGAGATCTGTGTCTTTTGTGCAGCGAAAGGGGATATGGTTGTAGAGGTTCCAAGAGCCTATGTCAATGCTAGTGTCGTTTCCTAAAACTATATTCCATTTAATACAATGTTGATTTCGATTTGTTTTTGTTTCCAATAAAGCTCTATAATACAGTTGGCTACCAGTCATTTGTCTTGTCAAAATGTTGAAGAAATATGGTTGGATTGGATTTTGTTTGTTTTTGATGTTTTCGAACTGTACTTTTAAAAAACAAATTTTGTTAACAGTGTACATGACTCCATATTATTCTAAAAAGGTTTGTTTTTATGTTATATTTTGTATCAAATCTTTCCTTTGATAGAAACTTGCCAATGTCATCAAGAAGATCGTTTATGAATACTACACCCTTTGCCTGCCAATTTGCATAAATAATAGCTTTCCTATCTATCATAATGTTTTGATTATACCAAATCATTTAGGAAGTTATGTTATATCGGAATTTATGTCTTCCTAGACAGTAAATCCCACCACGAATTCAGTAGATCGCGATAGAATGCATTGCGCATCAATGGAGTAATAACGTTTCTTAGATATTTCTTATATTACTACAATATTGGGGTTAATGTTACATAGCTGCGAACTCTGTGCATGGTCATGACTTATTAATATGATGATAATAGGATGTATGCTTCAGTGTATGGAGCTAAGCTTACATTCGGATAAGTATTGGAGGTTACAAATTCGTCTCTTTAACACTTGAATGGTTGCTTCAATCGGCTTACATATATTAATGAAGCTAACTCTGTGTCTTCTTCAAAACAAATGTACATTAGGAGTAGATGTTATTAGTAGATGAACAATAACCTCAGCAGTAGCCAGGGGCGGAGGGAGTGGGGAGACGTCCTCAGCGCTCATGCAACCCCCCTCCACTGGAATGTTTTTAAATTTTATAATTAATTGATATGAAACGCTCTTTCCTGGCTTTTTTAACAGTGAAAACGCTTAGATTTTAATCACGAATTTTCAGATATTGAGGGTAGTTCTTTCATAATAATGATACCATCGGATAAACTCGTTCTGTACGTAAGTTTTAATTGAATAAGAACTTACGAATGACTTTTATAACCAACATATTCCAAACCATGTTCTATTTTGCGATTTAATTAAAAAATACCCTTATGATCGCATGGTATTCGTAAATAAAGTATTATAAAAGTAAATACTTTAAATATAAATCCAAATGTAGAGGCATATCATTAACTACCACCAGTACCAAATAAGGAAATAAGTAGACATGAGCTGTTTTTAAAATAAATTGGAGATGCGTTGTTTTTTACACAAAATAGGATTGATGTATGGGCTTATATATTGGCATTGTTTGGAAGTCAGTTAATATGTTGTAATGTATAAGGAATACGAGATTGAGACTGATTGAAAAGGCAATTGAATGTTTATTCAATAATTGAGCTTAGATATAGATAGTATAGAGTATAGATAAAGTACACAAGAAAATGAAAATAACTATTTAATATAATGTGAAACTAAATGTACGATTACGTCAGCAAATGGTGATAATCATTAGGAATGAAATATCCACGATATCTGTTCAGAGAAGAGAGGGGAGGGGGGAAACCCATATATATATAGTTCCTTCAAGTGTCTTCTTTCTCCTTATTACTTGTATTTGCACAGCAATAAGCCCACTTTCATAAAAAAATTTTTTTTAAAAATAGACAAATATTTTATCAGATTGTAAGTCGTTTTTAGAACAATTATCAAATTTATTAGGTGTCAATTAATTAATCCATAAAGGTGTACTAGTTTGGTTATGCATTTGTAATGAATTTCGCATGCGGATATATACTTCGATTATTAGTAAGGCATTTAATAACTTAAATAGTTTAAATCTTATAAGGGCTCGAGATATGTTACCGTGTTAATAATGGTATTAAATGTACAAATGTATATGAAAAGTGAGCATTTCGATCTATATTCTCTAAAATGGGTAAATGACGAGAATTGTGCATTTTGTAAAACAGAGAATGAAAACATTTCTCACGTTTTTCGAAAAATATGATCATATATAAACCAATTCTGCTTGACTAGAACTGTTAAATACCTCTACAAATCTTGGTATTCTATCACAAAACATTGGTATTCTCTTTGGTTTTCCATCTCGATTCAAGTTTTTGAACCAATTACATATTTCTGAGCAAAAAGCACATCTTTTGAAGTAGCCTAAGGGTCAAGTATTTTAATTTAGTTAGAACATCAATAATTTCAAACAGGTACATGCAATTCAAACTTTTAACTGTAAGAACAATACATACAATCATTTCATTTGAAAGAAAAATAGTATCCACTTTTAAATATTCCAGAAAGGTACAGTGGCACGACAAAGCAAAAGAACGAAAGAGCGATATAACTGCGCGACAAAGCGAAATGTATTTATCCCTGTGTCGTGCGGCAATATAGCTTTGTCGTGTGGCCTTATCGCGTTGTCATGTGACCTTATGGCTTTGTCGTGTGACCATTTCGTTTTGTCATGTTGCTATATCGCTTTGTCGTGTGACCATATCGCTTTGTCGTGTTGTCATAATGCTTTATCGCTTTATTGCGTTGTTACCAGAGGGCGAAAGAGCGATGTCCCCTCTAGGCCATCATAGATATGAAGGATATTTATAGAAAAAAAATCACGAAAATCGTCTTTTACTTTCAACTTCCTGGTTGGTCAATACAGATGAAATGGTGACAACTGGTATATTTGTTATATTTTGATTCTTTGAAAATGAATGTTAAAAAATACATTCATTGATTCGTTCAATATGTTCAATATTGTTCATATTCACTTTAACTATATGGCTTTTTTGTAAATCTTATTCTAGCGGACTTAGTGAATGTAGCCCTGGATAAACCTGCTGAAATGAGCTCCAGTAAGAAAGATTACAATGCTACAACAGCTGTGGACGGGAACACTGATGCAAACGGATTTCATGCAGATAAAATAATAGACACCGGTGTTGGCCATGACTTTGCCTGGTGGAAGGTGGATCTGGAGAGAGAAGTTCAGGACGCTACAGTTCGGATATACTTTAGGATACTCTGTTAGTTGGATCATCCCATTTATCTGCACACGATGTTAGCAATATTCGAGTTGTGGTTTTCAAAGAATATTAATCATTCTAGGTTATAATTCTCTCCTCACGTAATGAGTACTATCAAAAAGGTGTGTGAAAAGGGATGTCCTTTTAAAAAATAATGTATAATTATTGATCATCCCCTATTCAAAACACTTTTTAGTACATTACTGAATGTATTTGTTATGATAGTTTGATATCCATTGAATATTAAATACGAGTCTTTTGCCTTTTCATTTTGCTTTTGTCAATGAACTACTTAACTACTCAATGACCTTTTAAATTCATAGTTGAGATGTCTGGATAAGATAACAAATTGATTCGGAAAGGCTGTACAAAGTAGTTTACTACTACACAACAATGAACAGAGATCAATATCCTCTGAGTACCCATATGTTTACAGACAGCAAGAGACGTAACGGAGTGAAGCTGTACGATTCCACAAGTTCATTCCCCGACTCAAACCCTACAAGTCAAGGTCAGCTGTGTCACACTGTTACTGGAGATCCGAGTGGAAGTGATATACCTGATGTTTACAATGTAACGGTAGATGGCGCTATCTCCTACTCTACACTGACACAGACAACGATGGACAAGGAGCTGTTCTGGACTTTGGAGAAGTGGAAGTATTTGGTGAGTGATTCAAAGTTTTACACAGAGATAATTGTGATGAGAAACTAATCGATTCACAAACACCATACACCGAACCGTTTATATAAAGACAGAAACATAACATATGAATCATATAATAGTTTTTGATGACAAGTTCATTGTTTCTCGTGCTGAAGTTACCAGTAAATTGACAGCTTTCTATATGGACGTTTGATTTGATCTTTAAGTTTGTTATACTTGAGCTACTTCTAGTATTCAGCTTGGCACTTTACTAGAACGGATGATAATTGCTCCATGTAATAGTTACTACCATAGTAACCAGTGATACTTGCTCCATGTAATAGTTACTACCATATTATCCAGTGATAATTGATCCATGTAATAGTTACTACCATAGTAACCAGTGATAATTGCTCCATGTAATAGTTACTACCATAGTAACCAGTGATAATTGCTCCATGTAATAGTTACTGCCATAGTAACCAGTGATAATTGATCCATGTAATAGTTACTACCATATTATCCTGTGATAATTGATCCATGTAATAGTTACTACCATATTAACCAGTGATAATTGATCCATGTAATAGTTACTACCAAAGTAACCAGTAATAATTGATCCATGTAATAGTTACTACCATAGTAACCAGTGATAATTGATCCATGTAATAGTTACTACCATAGTAACCAGTGATAAGTGATCCATGTAATAGTTACTGCCTTAGTAACCAGTGATAATTGATCCATGTAATAGTTACTGCCATAGTAACCAGTGATAATTGCTCCATGTAATAGTTACTGCCATAGTAACCAGTGATAATTGCTCCATGTAATAGTTACTGCCATAGTAACCAGTGATAATTGATCCATGTAATAGTTACTGCCATAGTAACCAGTGATAATTGATCCATGTAATAGTTACTGCCATAGTAACCAGTGATAATTGATCCATGTAATAGTTACTGCCATAGTAACCAGTGATAATTGTTCCATTTAATAGTTACTGCCATAGTAACCAGTGATAATTGATTCATGTAATAGTTACTGCCATAGTAACCAGTGATAATTGATCCATGTAATAGTTACTACCATAGTAACCAGTGATAATTGATCCATGTAATAGTTACTACCATAGTAACCAGTGATAATTGATCCATGTAATAGTTACTGCCATAGTAACCAGTGATAATTGATCCATGTAATAGTTACTACCATAGTAACCAGTGATAATTGCTCCATGTAATAGTTACTGCCATAGTAACCAGTGATAATTGATCCATGTAATAGTTACTGCCATAGTAACCAGTGATAATTGATCCATGTAATAGTTACTACCATAGTAACCAGTGATAATTGCTCCATGTAATAGTTACTGCCATAGTAACCAGTGATAATTGATCCATGTAATAGTTACTACCATAGTAACCAGTGATAATTGATCCATGTAATAGTTGATAATTGATCCATGTAATAGTTACTGCCATAGTAACCAGTGATAATTGATCCATGTAATAGTTACTGCCATAGTAACCAGTGATAATTGATCCATGTAATAGTTACTACCATAATAACCAGTGATAATTGCTCCATGTAATAGTTACTACCATAGTAACCAGTGATCATTGATCCATGTAATAGTTACTGCCATAGTAACCAGTGATAATTGATCCATGTAGTAGTTACTACCATAGTAACCAGTGATAACTGATCCATGTAATAGTTACTACCATAGTAACCAGTGATAATTGATCCATGTAATAGTTACTACCATAGTAACCAGTGATAATTGATCCATGTAATAGTTACTGCCATAGTAACCAGTGATAATTGCACCATGTAATAGTAACTGCCATAGTAACCAGTGATAATTGCTCCATGTAATAGTTACTACCATAGTAACCAGTGATCATTGATCCATGTAATAGTTACTGCCATAGTAACCAGTGATAATTGATCCATGTAATAGTTACTACCATAACAACCAGTGATAATTGATCCATGTAATAGTAACTACCATAGTAACCAGTGATAATTGATCCATGTAGTAGTTACTACCATAGTAACCAGTGATAATTGCTCCATGTAATAGTTACTACCATAGTAACCTAGTTGTATCGGGACATAGCAGGACAGTTTGTCTGAGAGGCCCTGTCTGAGGCATTGGCCTAGTAAATGATGTGCATCTCATTTATTCCGAGTGAATTAAAATGAAAATAACATAAAGTTTTAAAAGTATTATAATTTTACAACCTATTGGTGGCCCCTTCACCAGACTATGAATCAAGTGCGTAGTCCTATGGATGTTCAGCTTGAGTGACTTTAGCACGTGCTTCTCGCATATTAAAATGAATGCTCAGAAATCGTGCAAACCATGCATAACAATAGTTTTAAAAAATTGTCTGTGTATCAGATATAAGAATCTTTTGCCAAAAGAGTCGTGATATCGATTATGAACAGGACACCTTTAAGAATGGTTGCCATGGACGAGGTCTAAGTGGGATGTAATATATGATTCAAGGTGTAACATGGTTATATTTGCGATAACCATGTTATATTTATTCACTATCTAAATGGCAAGTATTTCTAATGATTCAAGGGACATGGTAACTAGAAAAGCAGTTTTACATTCAAATAAAGGTCATTCTGTTGTCATGTTCAACCGTCATTGTAGTCATCAATATTATGTGAATGGTCGCGAGAAACAAGTTAACTTTCCGGTACATGATTTTACTACAAACTTGTAGCATATTGTTTTGGATTCAGTGAGATTGTATAATCATGATACAGATTTAAATTCAAAAAGTTTGGTTATTTAGACTTTCACTCAGTATATGTTTCATTAAGATTAGAAAATATACTGTTTGTGTTTTATAAAGACACAATTTCAGGACACAAATTAAGTCAGCGTGGCTTTGTTTGTCTAATGCGATATCTGTTACTAAAATAGTAGTTTTCATAAACCCTGTTAGCATATTCACCATCCCTACAGAGTGTCCTGCTGGTACATTAGGATCTGACTGCACGTCCTGCAGTACACGTCACTGTCAGGGAGAGTCGGACTGTCCTGCAGATGGAACCTGTTCTCAGGGATGTCAGGACGGACATACGGGACAGACTTGCATGCAAAGTAATGAACAGTGTATAAGAAATAATCTGTTCAATCCACATACTTTCTATTTGATAGGTATTGTGTATACATGTGTCGTCATTGCTCTTTATATTAACGACGTAAATATAATACTAAAAAAATGCAATATGTTTCTTTTCAAGCTGTCGAAAATTTAACATCGATGCCCAAAAAAACTGGCTTGACAAAATTCATTGAGTCTTTGTGTAATGACCAGGATACAACCTGGCGTGGGGCTGCACATGTAGAATATATTTGTTTATAAAATCCTATTTTTGATAAGCTTATGTTTTTTTCGGAATTTGACAAGAAACTGTTTCTTGTTTCTCGGTAGCATGTCCCCGAGACTTTTACGGACTCAGCTGCAACAAGACGTGTGGGAAATGTAGCTCTGATGATGCTTGTCATCACGTGACCGGAAACTGTCCAGGAGGCTGTAAATCTGGATGGAGAACTCAGAGGTGTAACGAAGGTAAACTTATGAGAAATTTCTTTATGTTATTCCAAAAGCTCCGAAAGATTGATCATCCAGGTTGGGTCAGTTTCCGTCAGTTGATGATATCTACCAATTTCACATTTTTCAGTCACACTTTGATCATATGATATCGAGTTCTATGACACAATTCCTTCCCCATCCATATATGTTGTGACAATTCTATAATTCATAAACAATATGTTTTCTACAAATTGTACACTTTCAAAATTCTCTGTCCGTTCTTATCAGAGATGTTTATAGAAGACACATTGTATGTTATTTCATAAGCAGAATCAAAGTGACAATGTAAGAACTTTGTTTCAGTCTTGGTTTCTCAAAAAATCATTTTGAAAATATCCACAACCAAGTATTTATACATACATGTATGTATTGCCATGTTATTGAAGGCTATTAAACTGAAATGCAATCCATGCATTGGGTTAAGTTATTCATTCATTTTCGTCGCAGTCTGCATGGACGATTCCTACGGTCCGGACTGTACAGAGAAGTGTGGTCAATGTGATGGTGTCTGTGACAGTGTGGATTGGAGGTGTCCTGCTGGATATCTGGACGGATACAAGGGAACCAGGTGTGACGTGGCTCTTGCTGTAATGAAAGGTACCTACATAATATTGAATGTATGGTGTGTCTCTAGCATATTGAGTCTATGAGTTGTACTTTTTAACAAGCAACGTATTGGTTATTTATTTTATTGCAATTTATGTTGTTCATTTATTCATTCGTTGTTCATTAGAGTTCATTTATGCTGAAATATTGGAGAAAATCAGCGATTAATTAACCGTGACAAGATCAAAATATGTTTCCATTCAAATAACACTGCCATTTGTTATACCCCCGACCTAAAAAGGTCGTGGGTATAAAGTAATACCAACGATTCCGTCCGTCCGAAGACAATTTTTGTCCGATCGATTACAGAAAAACTCACCCTTTTCAAATTTGGTACATGTCTTCTTCACCACTAGGAGAGGTGCAGTGCGAAATTTAAGCGGATTTTTTATTTTTTGAAATTTTGGCAATTTTGTATATTGTTTAACTTAGTAAAATTCTGAACATATTTTGTTTAATTTTTGGCGATTTGTTTTGTATTAACTACGTCATATTCGGAGCTCGAATGAATGAAGCTACTTCTGTGTTGTCATTTGTTGACTTTATCATTTTCTTTTTCATGTAACTTTCATCAAAAGCTACTACTGTGTTCTTGTTGATTTTACTATTTTATATTTCCACTGGTTATATTTTGGATAAAGTTAAATTTTCTTTGCTTTCAGCCATAAAGTGCACTAAATATCTTACAGGGGTGTGCTTCCATGTACCTGTTGTTTCAAGTCACTAGAATGAATCATTATGATGAATTAATTTCCAAAATATAGTTCAGTGGTAAATGGCAGCTGTACATTATGTAATCCCTATTACTATTATTCCTACTTTTACTTAAACCACTCTTTTTTACATGAAGAGACTTGTCCTTCCCTTTTCACAAACACTTTAATCTTAGCAATTACATTTCATAGCTTATCAATCCTTAGGTGTGCAAACACCTCTCTCTATAAGTAAAATAAAAATGTCAAACTTGAACAGTCGGGGATATTAATGAGCCACGCTTACTGTTTTGCTTGTTAATATATGTTTTCTGTTTGACTTGTAATGTTCCGAATGTACGTAAACGTTTGGTTTCCAAATATAATGACCGTTGCGCAAATAACTGGTTTTGCAGACTTTATGAGTCCGGAGACTGTATTTCCCCCAACATTTTCTATTTTTAACAAAATGGTTAATCAAAACAATTTGAAGTCACAAATTTGTCCATAGTATAATACACTATTATTTGTTTTTTGAAAATGTATAAATTGGAAAACATATGAACTATCCATCACACAACCTACACTGTTAATGACTTACCAAAGATATGTTTAAGAATATCTAAAACTTTACACTCAAGCAGAAAAAAAGGTTTTTCTCTTTACCCCTTATGTTTACTAGATTTTTGTCTGTTAGGAAATCGAAAACTTCATTTTGAAATAGCTGATATTAATTTAAATACCAAATACCAAACAGATTTTAATAATCCAATTATGATAATCATACACAACAATTTGGTATTTTTCTCTTTTAATACAAGTAGTGTTATCAACATGTAAATTTGGCCGCCTTATCATTCTGAAACAAGGGGAAGTGTTTTATTCTAATAATCAGAGAAATAAAATATAATATCCATAATTTCTTTTTCACGAGTTAAGTAAATTTGACATTTCCATAGCATCAGATATTTTTCTATAACATACTGGTTGTGCTACATAATGCATGCATGTGTGTTGCTAAAAACTGCTTTAAACCTTTAAAACCTTTGTCTTGAAATAGTAACTATGAAACTGAAAAGGTGTCAAAGTGTTGTAACAATCGTGATTATTTTAGTTGATAACGAATATGTCAGACAAAGAATTAATAAATAATGAAAGAATTATGTCGCTCTTTACAAAAAAAACATTCAGTTATTTTATTCAATGAAGAAGGGATTATTAAAACACGTTGTTGTCTAAGTATCAGCACACGTTAATTCATTATTTTATAGTCGTGCCCATGATGATGCATCCAGTCGAGTCAATTTAACATTCTCAAGTATATCTTTTTTGATAGTTGGCAACTAGTTTGAATCACTACACTAGGACGTGAATATTGCTACCGTTTTACTAGGACATAACTGTGTTTCTGTATGTTTGTCAGCTACAGAAGCAACTTGACATTAGTTACATGTTGTATTGTAATGTATATCTATCACATATCAAGCTAACATACCTATATAATGTATATGTTTTTCAATTTAAGACGAGGAGGAAGACTGTTTCACTGTATCATCTCTTGTTGGTACCTTTGTTGGAACTCTTCTCGTGGTGGTGCTGGTCAATATTGGAATTCATCTCTGTCTTGTCAGAAGGGGCAGGTGAGAACTGTGGGTTGTGTGTTTTAACTGTAGTAACAATTATTTCACTGATACATATAGCTGCCTTACCTTAACATTCAGCACCTATACCTATATATTTCTATACCTTTATTTATCACAGAAAATCGTCTCGTAGTTTTAAATCAAGTTTTTTACTTTCCAGATTGCATTGGGTAAAGAATCTCGAAGACAAAAAGCCAGTTCAGGTCACACAAATGAGCAACATTGCCTCACAACGCTCTGATGTCTCTGAGCATGCGCACTCAAGCAGTCACGTGTACAACAACGACTATGCCGTTCTCGACTCCAGAACAAAGGCAGACAGCAAAGACTATGACGTGATTAAACAAAAACAATATCAAAATGTCTAAATTGTTATATTGTCTCTCTGGGCAAATTAAAAATTGTGACGCTTAGACATTAGATACAAATCTACCACAGGACACTGACTATCATTTTAGATAAGCTGGAGAGGGCTGTCATTTGACTGTGGTTTATAATTTACTTGTTACGAGCTACCTAAAGAAAATTTACCCCTGAGCAAACTTACTTTTGGTATGTTATCTCTTAAAATTCCGATACTTTTAATGAAGTCAAATAGCTGTGAGGAAATCGGTAGTTTGTTCAAAAGTAAATTTACTGAAGGTGGCATTTGAAGACATTTGCTTTCATAAGTATATAAATATAAGTTAAAGAACCTTATATTGTATTTACTCTGATTGTATTTGTAGTCTTGTGAATATAGCTTATGTTTGCTTAGAAGATGATTAATGAGATCAACATTGAATCTCTTCAATGTGTTTTTTATACATGTTTATGTTAATCGAATTCGCTGTTCAAAAGGGGACACATATTTATCAGTAATGTTTACAGTATGTTCTAAGATGTTACCATATATTTTGATTTTGTTCTACTTAAGTTGTAAATGGCTTACATATTTTGTTATATGCGGAGCAATGTAAGCTACAGTGAAAATAACTTATATTCTCACTGTGACCAGTAACTGATATAATTTGACGACATGAAACAATGATCTGACGCAGTGAATTGGCTTATGACGTTACAGTGTTAGTGTGGTGACGGGTTGTTCCTAACGGCTGCTCGGGTGAAAACGACCCTTTTCGGACATAATTACAAGGATAACATCATATAATAAATAAAATATCCGTCAATTCTTGACAAATACCATGTTTATCTCATCTCGTGAGGTAGAAACGTTATATCTTTTCATTCTGGCTGCGCCACTCGTGGAAATACATGTATAAACTTTCTACCCCACTCGATGAGATAAACATGATATTACTCAAGAAAAGACTGATATCCTCTATATATTCATATTGATATATGTTTCTTTTGACACAGATTTCTCATAGTGAATAAATGATATGTAAATTTAGATACACTTTGTTGAAGTAATATTTTGAAAATGGAAACATGATACAAATTGGTTTATGGTGTCTATGCGTGCATAGTCCAATTTCAGTTGTTCCCTTGATTGGACATCCGTTGTGATATATAATGGTTGAATTACAAAGAACACTATGCTGTCCCCAAGTAATGACGAAGTTGTGTAACGAAATCAGTACTGTTTCATCAATGGACATGATTATGGTTTGAAATCAATCATGGCAAACTTCTTTCACGTGTCACATCTCAAAGGCTAAATCCATACTGACAAACTATGGGCAATATCTTTTCCGTGCTTTCATCGCCGCTCAATACAAGATATTGATGGAAAAGATTGACATGTCAGCAAACACGTAGCCTAATTTAATTTTACACATGGTCGAAATTAATTACATAACGAAATTGCGTGCATAAATAGATATGCTCTCATTTACTATTATGGTAGTATATATACACATATAGGAAATTAAATGCAATTAAATTGTGGTAATGTGAAAGAGGCTATGTCACTTTACATTTCAAGAGGGGCACTGAACGTAAAAATAGCAAAACAACGAGGTGTTTAACCTCGTTTTAGTCGATGACTGCGTGGTCGGATTGATAAGATTTTGGTTCAATGAGTGCTGGCAATTGCCGCTTAGCTCTTAGGGACTGAGCCTATTTCAAAATTTATAAAATAAATACTATTATAAAATAACAATGTTACGTTTGTACAGTATATTATGATTTCTTATTTATTTGACCTAGGGATTGATGACTCTCGGTGTGGGTTCAAATACTACACGGGACTGGTTCCGAAACTGTACATAACATTACATATAGTGTGGTCCGGAATATAACAATGTCTATCAAAATAACATATATTTCTAAAACAGTTATGTTATCATCAGCTTTTAATGATGAGGCAATGCTATCACTTGCCTGTCGTATACATATTGTAGATTAGATATCTAGATTGTGTTATCAAAGACACAGGATGTACGTGTCAAATGTGTACATTAGATAAACATAAGTTTAAATCTAAGTTGTTTACACTGCAGTGTTATTATTTATCTCAAACATTGCATTGAAGATTGCAGGAACCAAATACATGTAAAGCAGCTTTCGGGAATCGTTGTTTTGAAGAAACTTTTCTTTCAGTTACTATCGGTAACCTTTATTTTAAACATGAAGAGTTCATAGAGTGTAGGTGTCTGTAACTTCGTCTGAATTGAATGTTGAACAGTTTGATCATAACAAACATATTTATACAATACAACAGACAGAGTGCAAGACATAGGAGAGTCGACTCCTTTTAACTTTTTAATATTGTGTACGTTTGTACATTTCATTGCTGGCCAAAGTTTTTAAGATTTTAATATTTTGGGAGTTTTATGATAATTATATTAACGTTTCATTGAAAATACAACTTAGGATTGAAATTCCTGAAACTTAAAATCGTAAGGTGTACCTCACACGAACATACTTAATGACACAATGGAGTGGATATATACCTTTTGATGTTCTTAACTTCTGAGGGTTTTAGTCTTTGGCCGACTTCATGGAAATGAAAGTGGGGTTAGCTTAACACCATGAAGCTTAACTCAAACAAACTTGTATGTAAAATAACCATCATGTGTAGATGAGGGTTTTGAACTATCAATTTTCCAACTGCCATTTAAAACTAATCTATAACTCCTGGATGATGCAGTATATCCTTGTGTAAGGTTATACAAAAGATAACAATGTGTGTAATTAAGGATTGGGATAAGAGTAAAGCTTTCATAATCATTGTTCAACATATTTCCCACGTTTCCCATTGACGAGGGATGCAGCTGCCTGTTTTTGTTTGTTGACTTTCACACTCACCTCGCAGAACAGAACCTAGTCCTGTTACATGACTGAACATAACAGCCTTTAAAATAGTTTAGATCTTTATTCAGCAAGTCTATATAAACTGAATACTGCAAATGATAAGAACATATATATAATCACAGGTATTTAATAATGATATGACAAACAATGGGCTGATATGCAAACAGAAACTATAATCATTAAAACTTTGTAATTGTAAACATTCCATAGACTACATTTTGGTTTAATCAGAACAAGTTAGATGTTAGACTAGAATGGTGCAAGTGCTCGGAAAGAGGTATAGAGCTGTAGTATGGCTCACATGTGGTGATAATAATCAGCGAATAACTGTTGGAGATACTTTCATCGAACACTGTTTCAATGGAGGCATATCTTCACTGCAGGTTGATTTATCTATACTCTGCAAACAGAGTTATCAGAACGTGAAGACGAAAGAAATGTTGAAAGGTATGAAATTGAAAGTTGCAAAATTCAATCATATCCTACAGCACGTATAACATATCTGATATTCTGCGCAAATGTTATTAAGGTTTAGGATCAAACTGTGGACTGGCGTTGACATTTTCGCATATATTGTATTAGTGACGAATCAATCTCAATACTACTCACTGTTATTTTTCAAAAGTGTTCACTAACCTGGTAGAGATAACGAAAGGCAGTTCATATCCCGAGACGCTGTCAGCGACACTCTCAATCTATTAATACACAATCTCTACACCCTGTAATTGTACAGCGTGCAGATAATTCAACTTCCTCGTTCTGTTGTCGCTAAGACAAGAAATATGTTTGTGCGGATATGTATTAACATAAGTATAAACATATTTTGCACAAGAGCTCCTATATGGTCACTATAAAGAACAATGGCGACAGTACTGTTACTGCTGGTATCAACTATTATCCATCGTGCTACAGGTAGGTACAGTCTGTGTGTCGTGAAAACGTACCGATGAATTTTAAATTTAACAGTAAGGTGAATTCAATACGATGAAATGAAAATTGCGATTCATCATAGTTATACCTCGACAATTAAACATTTAATTTTCAGAATTTTATTTTACTTAGGAACAAAGTTGTTCAACAAAAGAACATAGTTTGAAGTGGCTGTGGTTTGTTTGACAAGGGGGTATGCACTGTACTAGAAGAGTGCACAAATACACGTGGATTGCGTGATCAACATTAACATAGAATACCGTAGTCTCCTTATTAACTAGATCATCGCTATAC
Source organism: Gibbula magus (assembly GCA_936450465.1). NCBI lineage: Eukaryota > Metazoa > Mollusca > Gastropoda > Trochida > Trochidae > Gibbula > Gibbula magus. The sequence continues at coordinate 55,115,959 of OW388292.1, forward strand.
TGGTCGAAGAGATCAATTAGATAGGCATAAACTTCCGAGTTCTTTCATTCACATTGTGCAATAAAATAGCTTATCTCTAATTGTATTTATTAAACCGTTTTAGTCTTAGAGACAAGTGATAAAATATAATTAGTTCAATCGATAAATAAGTTTTATTGTAAATACGACCGAATGAAATTCTGAAAGGGGTCGTCTCAAAACCAAGATAGCTTGGAATCAAGACGGCTGTCAACACGAATGTGTATGAAACCGGATGATAAAAATTACTTTAATGAATATTTACATCAAGTTGTTAAGAAGACAAGGATATTTGTGGATTATTAATTTCTTTATGTAACGAATGTATTTAATTGAGACTGCGATCGTATATGTAAGCAGCACATTCGTTGACGCTGATAAAAAAAAACCAATGATTAATCCATATAAAATTCGAGAAAGCACAAGTAAAAATCTATCTTAATAAAGAAAAGATACTTTTTGGTTTACCCGAGATAAACATTGACCCAGTAAACATAATCATCCTGATCTTAAAAAAGTCTATTTTCGACCATAAACAGAAACAACTGCCAACCTTCCAATCACTAACAACTCAAGTCCGAGACTATTATAATGTTACTAAATGTGCAGCTAAAATTATCAAATGGAGTAGATGCATTCTATAAATTCTGGTCCTCATGTCATCTGTTGTTTATATGAATGTATTTGTGTGAATGATACCTGTAAACAAGTTTTTTTTAAATTAATTTAATAAATAAAAATAAAAAATAAAACTTTTATAATTAAGAAAGATTTATGTATTCTAAGTTTAAAAATCATGTGTTTGAGGAGGAATCTTCACTCTCAGAATATGAGATGAATCAATCAAACGTATAATACACAATCTTACATACAGGTATATTATGTTAGTGCAAACGGCTGATAAGTGACCTTAAATGAGTATGAGACATCCACTTTATAGCTGCATTTTAATTTTTAATGAGTATTAATTAATTAATTTCTAAATGTACATTAAAATGGAAGGATGTTTAGTTGATGGTTGATAAATTGACGATAAGACATGAAACTGTAATAATTAACAACGAGTTATTTAAATCATGTGTTTGTTTATGTGTTATATGTTATGTGTTTGATATTATGTGAGTGCAAACGGCTGATAGGTGACCTTAATGAGCATGAGACATCCACTTAATAGCTGCATTTTCCAGGACAGCAATTACTTTATCACCAAAATAATAATAAATCACCAGATTTTACAGAAAATACTATTTTATTCAATTAACAAGCATATTTTAATAAATAAATCTTGCATTAAAATGTAAAGCTCTAAATAGAGAAAATAACAATCCATGATGACAACAAAAGTATGTTGTTTCTGTGACGTCTATGATCACATCAACATACATTGGACAACACATTATCATTTAATGGTATAGATACATTGATGTTTCAAAATTCACTTAAGTATACATCAATTCAATCTCAGAAAAGAGCTAAAATTATCAAAAGAATAATAATTAATAAAACAATAAAATACTGAAGTCAGTTTTCTCTAGAAACACAGCTATGGCTTTTGAGATAATCAATGAAAAGACAAATGTCAGGTTGCTCAATCTACATTTTATCTTCTAACAAAATTGCAATATTCGTGCTATTGTGTCAAAAGTGAAAAAAACACATAAGTTAAGATAAAAACAAATAATCATCTGCTACAGTACATTAAAAAATGGTTTCTGAAATAGTACCTTTCTGAAAATAAAAGCTCAAAGTAATGCTTCAATTTTTTTTAATGGTCAATGAAACCAATAACTCATCACATTCATAAAGACCACAATCAACACTAACTAATCACACGTTTAACGTTAACATTTATCAGTTAAAGAGTCATCCATTGAGTTTCATAATATTTATTTGCCTAAATAACATATGTGCTGTAGTATGTACTGTAGTTATATGACCTATTAAACATGTTTAACCCAATTTTTTAGTTTTGTTTGTTGTAAATAATTTTTCAAAATTGCGTTTGACTGATTGAATTGTGACAATCGTGATTCATTATCCTGTTTTCAATCAGAAATCACTACTTTAAACTTTATATCGCCGCTATACTGAACCGATAACCATTAAAATGGTAATTTTTGGCAACAGTCAGCACTTCTCAATACATTGATACTGTTTATAACGTTTTGTATGCGTTACCCCCAACGACAAAGGTGATGTACCTGATGTACCTGTAATCACCTGATCTATAGCAAATATATTGAAAAGTTAAAACACGTTTCTATATAATGAACAAAGAAAAAACACACTTTAATATAAACAAAATAATCCATTGAATGCGTTAACTACTAAATATACATTTACATTCTATAATAACTGTATTCACTGTATTAAATACACATTTCATATATACTTGTTAAACTGATGGCAAACATTTATAGAAATAACTGTTAAGTTTTAGTTGTTAGTTTGAGTATTCAGGGTCCCAATTGCCTAAATATTTTGTTCACAAGATTTTATATTTGACAGACCTTTAGTCTAAGAGGAGAATACGTCAGTAAACTCCAGGGAGTGGACTCTTGTTGGCACCTGCAGCTTAGGTTCACTCTATCTGTAGTTTATGTTTGTTAATTAGCCAAAGAATATCATATTTTTGGATTATTTCCTAAACAGAATGTCTATTATTTATTCGTGGCCTCATTGTTGCCAATTTACAATCATTTTAGAGTATTTATTGAGGTTAAAGTCATTATGCCTGTAAGCTGATAATATACAGCACAACATCAATTTGCATTCTGAATACCCTCAGTATGAAAACTGTAAAGGAATTTGATCAAGGAAATCATCAACTACGCAATCAAGTACAGTAAAACAATTTTAGTCTGAGAGATATATTACGATGGTAAATCTAGAATAATTCCAGTAATGACATTTGATGCAAACCATCAAAGCAATTTTATGTAGAAATTTAAACAATCACATGATAAAGAAATTTCTCATGTAGGGAAAGATCAAAATCCCCATGGAGTGTCATATGTTGGTCGATATTTACATAATGGCAAAGATTCACATGTTCATGGATTGACACATGTTGATAAAGATTCACATGTTGGCGTAAGTGCTTGCTGTCAGCTGGGCACATCTTCTTGCAAAGTCAAACAACTGTTTCACGTCGTCCTGGAACAAAAAGAGGGAACTCAAAATGAGAGTATGGTAGTCTTATCTTTGAGAAGGCGACACAACGGGGTAAGACTACCTGTATGAGTATGATGGGTTCTTTAATCAGTATATTTCTGTACCTGTGTGAGTTTGATGTCCGGGAAGCTCCTGGTGAAGCTCCTCACCTGTTGCACGACGTCCACTGTCTCGTCCTCCTGGATCTCAGACATCAGGTTCCCCAGCATACAGAACATCATACCAGTCTTCCTGTCTGTGGACCTGGAACAGACGATAGTTAGTGATATATACAGCACACAGAACATCACACCAGTCTTCCTGTATGTGGAGATGGAACAGAGGATAGTTAGTGATATATACAGCATACAGAACATCACACCAGTCTTCCTGTCTGTGGAGCTGGAACAGAGGGTAGTTAGTGATATATACAGCATACAGAACATCACACCAGTCTTCCTGTCTGTGGAGCTGGAACAGAGGATAGTTAGTTATATATACAGCATGCAGAACATCACACCAGTCTTCCTGTCTGTGGAGCTGGAACAGAGGATAGTTAGTGATATATACATCACACAGAACATCACACCAGTCTTCCTGTCTGTGGAGCTGGAACAGAGGATAGTTAGTTATATATGCATTATAGTGCAGTGGCATAGGGTAAAAATAGTTACTTGGTGGACTTAAGCATGAAATTTCGCATACAAGCTTGGAAGACCACACTTAATCTAAATACTAGATGGGGGCGCCCGATTTTGTTGACCTACTTTTGTCGAAATTCAAAATGGCGGGGAAATTCTTATTTTCATATTGTCGCCAATACCTATTCGATTTTGGCGCTTCAAACGGGAAAATATACATTTGCTAAGGTCAGCAATAAGATAAAAACCATATAAAAGTCCAATTTCTTTACTTTCAGTAATTGTATCAACACATTTGAGAAATCATTGAAGACTAGTATCAAGAAATCTCACTGACCGACCTGCATGTAAATCAGTGGTCACAGTCACCCTTGCAGTTGCAGAGGGAAGTACAATCCAGCTGAGAATGTCTACATATGCATTTTCTGCAGCAAACTGGCTCTGATTTGCATCCACACTTAATGAGCTCCCTGCACGCTTTTGAAGCCTCAGGTATTGTCATCCAGACTGGACACCAATAATTGTCGTCCTTTCTCCATCCTAGTGAACTTGGGCATTCAGCTGTGGGCTTAAACTACCAATCCAAATGCTGGCTTGGAAGATACTCCGGTTTGTATGCTGAATCAGAGCATTCCTTGTTGGTGGCAGATTGTTCATCATCTTTCGTCTTCGTTTTTCTTGGCAGAACATCTCTTGTCTCAGATCATTGACTTTGTCAAGTTCAGTGCTGCTATCATACAAGATGCACACAAATCGTTCAATTGTAGCAAATTCCCTCGAGTGTTCCTTATCAGGAGAAAATGGCTCCAAGGTTGGACAAAGAACGCATAAAGAAGCTTCTGGATAGGCAAGCCACGTCTTCCATGCTGTCTTTTTCCCTTTTCCACCAAATTATGATGTGGTATCGCATCCGGTGAAGGCGTGAAAGAAAGGAAGAGCATTTGATATTGTGTGTCCGAGTTCTTTGCTGATGGATTTGATATCATACAATCTGAAATGTTTTCCTTTCCCAAAAGCGACATATAGCTGAAGAGATGCGTTGTGAGTTTCAAGTTTTGAAAAGTTTCCCACCAAGACTATGATGACATCTGTATCAACTGTGCTGACTAAGACATTGGAGAATCCTTTCCTCAGAACATCCTCGACATGTTGACAAATGCGGGTGTCTGCTTCCTCATGATCGCTGGCGCTCATTGTTTCATCACTGTTGGAGGAAACCGTTTGACCGGATGTGATGAATACTTGTTTTCAGGTTCCGTAGGTGTGTCAAGAGACTCCATCAGTCAGAAGTTCAAACAATCTTGGAATCTCGAAGGAACAGCGGGAAGTTTGCTTGTAGTTTTGTTTGATGTGACACCTTCCGCCGCTTCCCCTTGCCTCGCTTTTCTCTGGTTGCCTCCTTCAGACTTCCATCTACGTATGAGTCCCACACAATGTCGATGCGTTTGCAGTTGTTCAGTTGCCGTTCTGTCCAAGGTAGGAAAACCATGTCACAGTATTCACCAAATGTCTTTGCTTCCCCAGGTCGTAGAGAGTGGACAATAGCTGCTCCATCAAAGATCTTTGCATCCATGTCAGTTTGTTCTCCTCCAAGAATATGCTTTTTGAAGCAGGCAAGCAATTCAGATTTGCTTGACGGGAGTCGGAGTTTTCCATGTTGAGACAAGGAGACTGGCCAATGGTTATTTTCATGGCTAAAGAACTCGGACAGGTCAGTTTGGCGCACTTGGCAGGCTATGAACATCTGACTGAACAGGCCGTAGTCATTTTTGATGTCTTTTACTTGACATTTGATCCTTGATTTGGCTTTACAATTGACTGTATTCTCTCCTTAAATGTATGTTGAACGAAGTGATCATACTGTTTTCTGCCTGCAGGTTCAAGGGTATAGAGTGCTGTGGTCACACATTCATCTACACAGTCATGAGTGTCGAGGGTCATCAATTCTGTAGATTCCTCCAGATATGGATTCCCCATTGTTGTAATTGTTTTATACAGCTGGTCTGTTTGGGTCTTATACTTATTCTGCTTTGCTTGACTCTGTTCATGGCTTTTGGATTCATCCGGTGTTTTATCCTTTTGCTTTTTAAATTCTTGAAGGAGACGTGATTGCTCTGGTCCCGCAAACATCCAACGTTCAGGGCTTTGGGGTTTTCTGTCAAACCCAGGGCTCCACCAGGGCTTGATCAAGTTGCATGGCCGAGAATGTTCTTGATGTCTTTGGAAAACACCAGTTTCTTCTGAATTCGACTGAGGAGGATGACAGTACGCACTTCATATCTAGGATGAATACAGATAGCCAGCGGGCATAATTGGCGTGTTCCAGGATGAAGAACCATGGAGCAAGTTGACAAAGATCAGAACAAGAGTTTCCAGCTGAAGGATAATATCCTAAAACTTGAACATCGGTTTCGTCTGCATCATTTGTTTCTTCCACTGTTGAAACGTTTTCTCATAACAGTCACCATTCAATGTTTTGCATGCATCTCGTTGGAGTTTTGCTAGAGTGAGAGCAGATACCTGGTGAGCATGCCTTTTTCTTTGTTACATGAGATACTGAGAGAAATGAATCGGCAGTTCCAGAAGATGTCACTCCTGCCTCTGACAAAGCCACAGTCCAGATTTCCCATCATCCTCCATAATGCCATCTCAGTATGCAAGCCACCTAGCATCACTGTGAACAGAGCTTCCCCAAAGACGTTTGGACATCCCCATTGAACGTATTTTGCAAGTGCAAAAAGAGGTTGATCCACTGCCATGACTGGAACCTGACCTGGGGTTGCAGAATGCTGTTAATTCTTTAATGATGTTCATTCCATGTTTGACCATACTGATGGTTGCAGCCTTCTCATCGAACAGTGGCAGGAGGCAACTAACACCAGCTTCAGTTGATGCTTCAGGTTGTTGTAATGCGTGATATGCTCCCCATGTGATGTAGTCAGTTTCCCCCAACTTGTCCTTTTGAAGAAGAGAAATACTCTGCAAAATCCATTTGGTTTCCTGTTCTTGTGAACGTTCAGTGCATCCAGTTGTTTCTTCGACATTCACTTCAGGTACTGACAAGGAGTCAATCCTGTAGGATACTGCTGGGACGATGGAGTATCTGTCAGGAAGAGAAGGAGTATCCGTGTTGGAATCCAGACAGTACCTTGGTAGTGCCAGGGTAACTGCAATTTAACTGTTTAAAATCTAGTGGGGAGGAATGTTGTGTATTCCCTTTACGATATTTTATGGTGCTTCATCGGTTATGCTGCATGTTGACGCACACGCGCAATCGCATTTTGCTGTGTACCCAGTCCAGTGAATAAACTCAGTTCGTTGCTGTCTGCCGACTTGTGTGGTCGTTTTGAATAGAACCCAAGTGTTAGTATGAAGTACAAACACTACAAATTGGCGACGAGGATGGTCCAACGTCACTAGAAGTCAACAACAACGTTATCATTTATATTTGGTGAGCCAGAAGTGAATTTTGAAATATGTTTTAACAAACAAATGAACTAGTATGTCAACGACGTCACCTAATTTTGTGAGCACATGTTTTCATGACCTTTTGAACTTGAATTCAATTTTTGGACTGTGTCTTAGAAACATTTAACCAATATGGCTACGAACATGCCTCAAATGGAAGCTTTTGATGAAACTATTGAGACATGGCCTATTTACATCGAAAGACTCAAGCAAATGTTTGTTTTTCATGAAGTTCCGAATGAAAAGAAAGTTGCAGCAATTTTGACATTTATTGGACCAAAAACATACGGACTGTTGCTTAATCTTACAGCGCCTACAAATCCTAAAGATAAAACTTTTGACCAGATAGTTGAAATTTTGTCAAACCATTTGTCTCCAAAACCACTAGTCATAGCAGAACGGTTCAGATTTTACAAGCGAGATCAGCTAGATGGAGAAAGTATTCAAGCTTTTATATCAGAATTGAGGAAACTCACTGAACATTGTAACTTTGGACAATTTCTGAATTTTGCTCTGAGGGATAAGCTAGTCTGTGGATTGAGAAATGAAAATATTCAAAAACGCTTATTGTCAGAGGATGATCTTACATATGAAAAGGCTGTTAAGATAGCTGTTGCCATGGAATCTGCAAGTCGGGATGCTCATGAACTTCAAAAATGTTGGAAAATTGATAGTCCAGTTCATAAATTGAATTTTTCCAGGAGAGAAGGAAGAGATAGAGATAAACATCATTATGCAAGTAACGACAAGTGCTCTAGATGTGGGTATTCTGGTCATGATCAAAAACAGTGTAAATTCAAGAATGCCAAATGTAGAAGATGTAAAAAGCTCGGACATATAGAAGCAGTTTGTAAAGCTAAAATTTCAGAAGGCTCAAGTAGAAAATCCAGTAGAAATGGTCGTGTGAATGGGGTGTGAAGAAGTTTCACAGCTACCTTTTTGGAAGGACCTTCACTCTCGTGACAGATCATCAGCCACTACTGTCAATCTTTCATCCAGAGAAGGGACTGCCAGCGACGACAGCTGCTAGACTGCAAAGGGAAACTGCGAGAACAAGTCCTCGAAGAACTCCATAGCGGACATCTTTGAATTGTCAAAATGAAGAGCCTTGCGAGAAGCTACGTGTGGTGGCCAGGTATCGACAGAGACATCGAAGCCAACTGTCGACAATGTCATGGATGTCGTGAAGTACAAGTCATGCCGAGACCAGCTCCTCTACACCATTGGGAGTATCCTACTTCCCCATGGTACCGAATTCATGTCGACTATGCCGGACTGTTTCAGGGACATATGTTTCTTGTGATAGTTGACAGTCACTCAAAATGTCCGGATGTGATTTGTACACAGTCTAGTACCTCAACTCAAACCATTGAAATTTTACAAACAATCTTTGCTCGTAATGGGTTGCCTGTTCAACTGGTGAGTGACAATGGTCCACAATTTGTGTCTAGTGAATTCAAGCATTTTTTAGAACAAAACGGAATTCAACACATAACTTCTGCTCCCTATCACCCTGCTACTAACGGGCTTGCTGAAAGATTTGTTCAAATTTTCAAGAAAGCGTTAAAGTCTATGAAGGGGGAGAAAGGATCAATTAACAAGAAACTGTCAAATTTCTTATTGATGTACAGAAATACAGCACATTCCACAACTGGACATTCACCAGCTTCCTTGATGTTGACCAGAAATCTACGAACTCGTCTAGACTGTCTGAAACCCAACGTTGTAAACGATGTTCGATCAAAACAAGTACAAAATCAACTTGCAGAGAAGTCTCAACTTCGCAACTTGACTCCCGGTCAACCAGTACTCGCCCGGAACTACAGTGGTCAAGATCAGTGGGTAACAGGAACTGTTAATTCCAGGTCAGGTCCAGTTTCATACACCATAGATGTTCCAGGTGGTGTTATGCGTCGTCATATCGACCAACTACGTGAATCTGTGAAAACTTCAGTCCTGACCCAGCTATTTTAATGTCAAAAGACTTAAGTAAGTCTACATGTCGTACATCTGCTGATATGCCTGCTGTCAGCACTCCAACCGAGATTCCTGAAACCTACGAGAGCCCAGCTGATTCTACAACTTCTCAGAGACGATACCCTGTGAGAACAAGAAGAGCTCCTGATCGATTCAATCTATGAACTGTAAATGTAACTGCAATTTAACTGTTTGAAATCTAGTGGGGAGGAATGTTGTGTATTCCCTTTACGATATTTTATGGTGCTTCATCGGTTATGAAGCATGTTGATGCACACGCGCAATCGCATTTAGCTGTGTACCCAGTCCAGTGAATAAACTCAGTTCGTTGCTGTCTGCCGACTTGTGTGGTCGTTTTGAATAGAACCCAAGTGTTAGTATGAAGTACAAACACTACAGTCAGTTTCCCCCAACTTGTCCTTTTGAAGAAGAGAAATACTCTGCAAAATCCATTTGGTTTCCTGTTCTTGTGAACGTTCAGTGCATCCAGTTGTTTCTTCGACATTCACTTCAGGTATTGACAAGGAGTCAATCCTGTAGGATACTGCTGGGACGATGGAGTATCTGTCAGGAAGAGAAGGAGTATCCGTGTTGGAATCCAGACAGTTTCGTGGTAGTGCCAGGGTTCTCAGCGGTTGTAAACTGAAGAATGCTGATACTTGTTCCATGGAATGAACCTTCAGCTGTTGATGATGTTGGATTATGGTCAATTGTATCCAGAGATCCAACAGTGAATATGTCCTTTCGAATCTGTGATGGGCGAACCATGTCTTATGATACATACCGCTGACAAGCGGCACCTGTAAGTTCATCTTCTATTTCTAACACACATTCATAGCTAACACTGAGTCCCAACTGATACAGTTGAGTCAAAATGTTCTTGTTTCGCGTTTGCGTGTGTACATCCAAGCCGACATACAGTGGAAGTGGAGGCTTTCTTTTCTTGGAATGCCGAGTTCTTTCAAGGTTTGAGTTTTTGCCTTTTGAATTGAAGAGAATTAGCTGAGAAATGGTAAGACAGGCTCTTGAATTAGTCATGTCATCATCCTGTATGTTGTGACCATAGAGCAACGTCGACACAAATGACTTCAGGAGGCTGCTAATCGAGTTCCTTTCACAATCATCAGGAAATGTACCATCAAAGTGGAAGAAGTCGTCACTTAACATGTCTCCTCTAATGCGTTTTGTGATCTTGGCCAGATTAAGAGCGTCCTTTTCAAAATCACGATTTTGCCTTGCCTTTCTCATCATCAATCTCATCCCCTCGTTGAAAACAAGCAAAGTATTCCTCCCATCTGTCTGTTCCTGACATTGACCTATGAACTGATCTTTTATTCTTTCCTTCAACCTCGTTTTGTTGGTGATTCTGCCATATCCAAGAGTGTCCAGTTTGTCCGAATATAGCTTATGTAGCTCCGCTAAGGGGAATATATACTGTCCTCCTTCAACAGAACGTTCTATGTAGGAGACTAATTCTGCAAAGACATGAGACATTTCATCTGATGTGAATCGTCTGAATCCTGATTAGTCTGTTCCCTTTCTAAAGCTCTGTGTCTATTTTTGTAAGTCCTAAGACGTTTGTTGTGATACATAGCTTCAATAGCAATGAGGTTTCCACCTGAAATTCTGGATAGTAAAGCAGTATCCTGGAGGTCTGTTGGCATGGTCCTGACACCAGCATCCAAGGACAAAGTATAACACCTGTGTAACGGACCCTCCGCTTCTTGACAGAATATGCATTGCTGCTCACATATTTGAAGTGATTCACGTGGTCGTTTTGATTTCCTTTCAGGGGTGTCTGCAATGTTTCCACTCTTCAGTGTCCTCTCTTGTAATCTTCTCAGTTTTGAAGATGCATATTTCAGACGACATGCCTTGTGCCGTTTTGCTTGATGTGTCAACAGCTGCGATGCACTTTGATAATGACAGTTCTGTAAACTTGACGGCAACTTCCCTAACTCCACAAAACCGTTCATACACCTTAGGAGTTCTTCATAATAACCAAGCACGTTTGGGGCGTTTCCATTCCCAGGGCATCTTAGGTCCCCGCCAGCTGTGCCGCAAATGATGCACTTTTCCCAGATATCAGATGACATCTTTGTACCGCCGTCTACCATATACAGCCTGAAAAATTAAAACATTGTTTTCTTTATTATCAGGTTTCTGTTTTCATTCCATAATACAAAACAGATTAATTATCATAGGTAATGTATTCTAACAGGAATAATATTAAACGGAAACTTAGTGCTTTTCATGACGTTTCATATAGCTTTATATGTCGTGGCTAAAACCATATTTGCAAATATAAAATTTAAATATTTTATATATTTATCCCCCAAATGCCAAATCTATGTTTTATGAAACACTACGAATATGCAGAAGCTGAAATATACATGGATACCACTTAGTTTTATATAAGCAAAGACATTAAAATCAAATAGGTGTATTATAAATTATTAATCTTCTAATATTAACTGCGGTAAATTGTAAATTTTTCAAACATTATATCTTTATATGAAATCCAGTAGTCATAAAATTATAATTCAGTCAGTATATCTCAACTGAAATAACCCAATTTACACCTTTTGACATAAGTGACTAAAATAAACACTGGAGGCCCCTTTAATGAATTAATCAATTTTCAATTATTAATTTTACAAAAGAAACGATCAACATCACAATAACAAGTGTTCCATGTTCAAAAAATATTTCCAACAAAACAGACAAGCAAAAACAAACAGACTCATAATCATGTGTTGAAACGAAAGTATTATCAATATAAGGGCGACAGATTTATCTCCCTTGATAAAATGACATTGCCGAACGTGGAGATTTGACTAATTAACACTTTTTCCAAATAAATTGTAAGGTTTTGGTGTGTTTTAATAACATCGTGTATTGGAGATTGTTTACCGAAAGTTTCTTACGTAACTGGGTGAGATTGGTGAATGCAGTTATAAATAGCCTCATCTGGTGTATAACGTCGGACGTCAAAGCCCGCTGCCGTGAAATCAATATTATTTACATTTGTTTCTAGTTTTCAGTTCGGAAATAGGATCACTTATATTTATTTTCAATGTTAATAACTTACTAAAGTCTTCTCATTCGCTCGGTGATTCTTTATCTTTACTAAAATCGCACGGACATAAAAATCAGCGGGTGACAGGAAGTAAATAATGTAACGTCAAAAGTACTACTCACCAACAACAGGTCATGTTTATTCCGGTCTGCATCGCCTTCGGACACCTACAATGAACTGTGTATAAAAGTCAAAAGAGAGTCTGAAAATCGGGCACCCTATTTTTTCTTATGAAACACGTCATATTCTTTCATTTTGCAAATTTTCATGCTTTAGTCCGGTGTGTATCGATCGATGCGAAAATCGGATCTAAGCCACTGCACTATTACACATCACACTTTCCTTAACTTTTTCAACGCCTGCAACTCAAATAAACTGAATAAAATTTGTTTTGTAAAGGGTTTGTTGACTGCTACACTGATTATTAGTTCCCTGAAATGCCGGGGTAGTGCAGTGATTAGTGCGGTTCAGCTTCAGATCAGGAGGTCTGGTGGTCAAATCCTGTGAGAAGCATGACGAAGTGTTATTCATGCATTTGGCGTATGCTAAATAAATAAAAATTAAAACCAATTCTTCTAGTTCTTATTCTTATTAATATAAGTATATACATGTACAATAATTCTAACACTGTAACGCTACCTGTACACTACAGCTCTCGGTGACAGTTCTGATGTAATCAGTTTTAGGAGGCTGTGTTCCAGGAAAGAGGCTGAGAGACTCTGCACAGACACAGGCTCGTGGAACTGGAGGAGTTTCAGGTCCTTTTGGCTTTGATGAATCTGGAGAGTAGACAGAATTTTAGTTCCATAGAGAACTCAAACGATTGCGGACTTAATTAAGACTTTCTGAATAATGTGTGTGAATACGTACGGGTATTTGGATCTGTAGCATAGAGAGACTCAGGTCAGAGGTCAATATAAACTGATCTTTGGTTGTCAACTTCATTTCATCGATTGTCTTCATACATCCCTTCTCACCAACCAGCTTGTTCTGCAACATTATTAAAACACTATTTAAAATTGGCATATCAAAATGATATCCTAAGACCTCGATTCATCCAAATGCATACTGATGAGACCAGAGACCATTGTAAACAAATCAAACCTGGGTTTTATCAAGGACGATGACGTAATTAACGTTGTTCTCCTCCACCAGCTTCCACAGCAACTTCTCCTGACCCGGATGTGGAGACTCACAGAGTAGGTTCCCCCTTCGGCTCCTCAGCGACTGTAGGATAACATGGTGTTACTGTAGGATATCATAGTGTTACTGTGGGATAACATAGTGTTACTGTGGGATAACATAGTGTTACTGTGGGATACAATAGTGTTATGGTTTGGATGACACGTGACCCGTGGTCATTGATACAGTGAAATACATTAGTAACACATTGTTATGTTGAAGCACAGTATGTTGAAGCACATATCCCTTGTGATAAAATACGATTTGTGGTTTCGTAAAAACCAGTATTAGTTACGACAGTAGTAAATATACACTGACAGTAGTAACTAGATTAGCGTTTGCGGGACACCGCAAAAGCAGAGCAGCTCCGAAACTTAGGGTCTCGCCTTTCCCTGTTCCGCCTTCTCGTCAGCATCAATAAAATGGCAATTCTTTTTAACAAAAATTTGTTCATTATTTGAGTTATTACTAATCATCACTGGGGTCACTTTTCACAAGTTTGTTCTTAAAACCTATTTCTTCTTTCAAATTTTGATCAAAAGATTAACTTGCCTTAACCAATATCTCATGACCTTGACCTTTGACCTTCAAGGTCACACAATCAATGATCACTTTTCATCGCGTATAATAATCATGCAATGACTCAAAGTGTTCATAGTTAAAATACGGCATATTCACAAATGCATGCTTAAGCTTTTACCTCACTGCGACCTTGACCTTTGACAGATTTTAGCGAAAACGTTTTCAAATCTTGGTCTTTCTCCAGAGTTCATATATACCGAATAAGAGCCTAATAGCACAAAAAAGTTTGAAGTTATCATGTTTACAAGGATTGTTGTAGTGATTTCAGAACTCATGACCTTGACCTTTGACCTTGAATGTGAACATGTCAAAATCATTCACCAGGTGTATAAGAAAGAAATTAAACTATCTATATGAGGTGTTAATATCTTCATGGAAAAAAGTTACTTAGTGATTTCAGAACTGTTCAGCATGACCATATCTCGTGACCTTGACCTTTAAATTCAAGGTCACACAATCAGTGATCACTTTTCATTGTGTATCACAATCATGTAATGATTTACAGTGTTAATAGTTGAAATAAGACATTTTCGCAAAGGCATGCCTAGGTTGTGACCTCGCTATGACCTTGACCTTTGACGGATGTTAGCGAAAACCTTTTCAAATCTTGGCCTTTCTCCATAGTTGATATGTACCAAATAAGAGCCTGATAGCAAAAATATTTTTCAAGTTATCGTGTTTACAAGGATTTTTTAGCAATTTCAGAACTCGTGACCTTGACCTTTGACCTTGAATATGAACATGTCAAAATAATTCCCCAGGAGCATAAGTAAGAAGTTATGTATATGAGGTGTTGATACCTCCTTGGAAAGAAGTTATTTAGTGATTTCAGAACTGGTCAGCATGACCATATCTCGTGACCTTGACCTTTAAAATGCAAGGTCACACAATCAGTGATCACTTTTCATTGTGTATCACAATCATGTAATGATTTAAAGTGTTTATAGTTGAAATAAGACATATTCGCAAAAGCATGCTTAGGTTGTGACCTCGTTATGACCTTGATCTTTGACGGATGTTAGCGAAAACCTTTTCAAATCTTGGCCTTTCTCCATAGTTGATATACACCAAAGAAGAGCCTGATAGCACAAATATTTTTCAAGTTATCGTGTTTACAAGGATTTTTTTAGTGATTTCAGAACTCGTGACCTTGACCTTTGACCTTGAATGTGAACATGTCAAAATAATTCCCCAGGGGTATAAGTAAGAAGTTATGTATATGAGTTCTCAAAACCTAATAGGAAAAAAGTGATAGCGAATACAAAACGCGCTGGCGGCGGTGGCGGCGATGGAAACTGCACAAAAACTGATAGCAGCTCCAACTTAGTCGGAGCTGCTAAATATACACTGACAGTAGTAAAAATATACAAACCTTATAACAATACTGGTTGTTCAAAACTTCGGAATATATCATTTTACATTTCATTGTTTGTCATCGATGTATTGTGTTTACAATTAATTTATGTAGAATTAAAAGCTCTAATTAAATATTCCAATCATTTTGTCTAATTTGCCTTTGTTGTTTTTTAATTACTTGTCAAAGTGATGGTATACTTTCTTTTGGATGGTAATTTAGTTCAAAACTGCAGGTACATCATAACAATAAACACCAGATCAAGTGAGAGGAACTGGGGAACTCACAGGAGCTGTTCTGACAATGAATTCCTGTTTACCGTCCACCCACATCCGGTTCTTGACTGGGGCACCTGTTCAGTATACAAAGATCAGATGTTCAGTATTGTCTTAATTGTGATGACAGCTAAACACAGTGCTGCTAAATTAAGACATAATTGACTCTTGGGAAAGTAATAAGGTGAGAAGTTGTAAATCTCTACGGTGGTGACAAACTCTTCAAGTCCAAATTCATATTCTAAGAATTCTATATATCTCCTTTATTCCTTCAAATATTGTGTTAATTCTGCAATACTTCTCACCTCTGCTGTGTTCAGCTAGCATCATCTGAAACAATGGAATAAAGTTCACGTCAGTTTCGTTGACATCTACCTTCGTGACTCATCAGATTCAATAACAGTTTAATGGTACTTTAGTTATAGCATTATTTCACAATGTAAAGATTTCCGTACCAATTTAATATATATTTGAATTACATGCAAAATGGTCTTACAACACAACATAAGGTCATAGTTTAGTCCTTTGAACAGAGCACTCCCCATTCTACAGGTACATCCCTGATGATATGCTAAAGATTACCTCCCTTTGCCTTATGATAGAAGACTGTTTTGGATTTCCAGATTAAGTTAAGTCGAGCTCTCCATTTAGTCACGTGTTGCTTTCCATAATTTTAGTTCCATTTTTAATGTCAGGTCATGCTGTTTAGCAATCACTTTAGACGTCAAAACAACGTCATATAATGGGAAGCAATCAATATATATAACACTTAACTGTTGAATATTCGTATTCATATTGGTTGCATATGACTTTGTGTTGATGGACATAGAAAAGACCTTTGTCAAGTTTGGTTTACCTGTGTCAGCTCCCTGAATGTCTTGCTATCTGTATCCACCTGTGCGTCCATGCCACTGTTGGTGTAGAGTGTTGTGAAGTCGTCCACAGTGAGACTGGTGTTCCCATACTTGGTCATCTCCACCAGACAGTTGAACACACACTCGTACTGGTGCTTTCATGGTAAATTAACAATACTGTATTATTTTACCAGTATAACGTTAATGGAGTTTCTTGTACAGAACAAGCTATTATTAACACATATTGCGCTCAGGAAACCACTGATATGGTCCATAGGTAAATTACCTGACGAAAATGCCAAATTTAGGGTTAGCACTTAACACATTAATAATTGAACATAATTTGAACAATTACTGTAATACTGTAATGTAATTACTCAGCGCTTTGAGCATGATATTTATCCTGGAAAGGCGCTATATAAGTGGACTATTATTATTATTATTATAGTGAAAAAAGGAAGATATGTTTGCCCATCGTGCACCAATTTTCTAGATACTGAGCACCCACCACGGTCTGTATCATGTTCTTCCTCTGTCCCCTCATTATGGACACATAGCCCTGCACGTCCACCTTCCCCTCCTCTCTGGCCTGGTCCAGCAGCGAGTCCACAGCAATGTATGTGCCTGTGCGTCCTATACCAGCACTGGGGACAAACATCATGTGTTAGGTAGGATAGAAATAATCAGGAGTCCACAAAAATGTACGTGCCTGTGCGTCCTATACAAGCACTGGGGACAACCATCATGTGTTAGAATCCTAACCTTCCTAACCGTCAACATCACTCACCTGCAGTGTGTGTGCGTCTCATCACCCTGATGAAGTTAACCAGAGCGAGAGTGTCGGGGACGCCGTGATCAGGCCACGTGGTGTAGTGGTACTGGACAACTCTCCGACTCTCTCCGGTCTGAAGTTAGAAGAGGTTTTAAAAAATGATAAATTCAAACAAACATATTTACAGGTTTTGAATTTTATTTTATTTTATTTGTACTATCATCTCTCTTCAGTCTGAAGTCGGATACATAATATCGACGCCCAGGTCTAATAATGTGTTTTTAGAATTTTGAAGAAAGCATGTTTGCAAAAGAACGAAAGGATAATAGACGAATATGGGTGTCACGAGGAATTTGCACCTGTAAAAGGTGTAATCGTCATTAGGATTGTCTATCATGAATCATTATATTGCCTCACCTCTATGCGCTGAACCTTCATGGTCCTGACAGTGTAGATAGCACGTGTGTTGGTGTCTTCTAAAGTAACCTGGAAGTGATCTGTGGTGAGCAGGTCATTCTCAGGCCAATACTGGTAACACTTTACCTAAAGAAAAATACTTTTGAATTGCAACTTGATCACAAGTTATCTATGCTACTCTGTTATCTCATGTTCACTGATATCATTTTCCACAAACGAAAAATCAAAAGCATTAATAAACATAAGTCGATTGGTTTCTTGATTGTACATGTATATTCTGAACATTTATTCTGACCTTCATATCCTCCACTAGTCCAGTCAACATGACGACACGTCCAACTCTCTGTTCCCAGATCATCCTCCAGAAATCTCCAAGTGTGATCTTTTTTGGAGCTGAATATATACAATTTTGGCCACAACCATAAAACTGGTAAGTAGATCTTACATGTAATATAAAACGATACATTTATATCAGGACAAATTACAAGTTATGGTTTGAACATTATGTGTAATTTATTTGAAAACTATAGAGAAAATGACTGTTGGTAGGCAACGAACCTTGCGCTCCAATGTAAGTTTTCGTCTCGTTGATATTCTGTAAATCAAAATGCAAAGTTATCCCATTATGGCATCTCACTTTTTCATCTTCCACATTGACCTTGCAAAACCAAACACAAACATCACAGTCATCCACCTTAACCTTTTAATAAACGAAGCGGATATCTTAAACCATGAGAAGAGTGCTCAAACGATAACATAAGTAATTACAGTTACAAAGCTCCTTCTTGTAACAATGCTCTCATATTCGGCCAAATGACTTTACACATTGAAGCACTGTAACAAATATCTGCAATTGATAAACCAAAATTCCAACAACTATTTGACAAAACTAGAATGTTGCAAACGTTTAAATATAATGAAACAATCTTTCTGATGTTTTGCCTGAAAATAAGCAATTTTTGGTACATGGCATCTTGGTTTGCATGACTTCACTCTGCCGGTGACAAATATATAGTGTGCAGCGAGATTCGCAGAATAAAACATACATATAAATTATATATTTTTTCACACGTGAAAACGCAAAGCAAAATAAAACTGAGCACATTGAGAAGGAATATGACTGACGTGCATGATGCTAGCGTTGATGTAGTCTGATCCGGGGACGTCGGGGAGGAGGGAGAGACGGATTCGGTTGTGATCATCTACAAGAGGAGATACTCATTATCTTTCACTTAAGAAGATGGAATTCGACACGCAGGTGTGAATGTATAAGAAATAAGAATTGTTCGAATCTATATATATGACTGAAGACTCACACGGATAGTAGCCTTGGAACTTATTCTTCCCCTTGTTCTCTTCCTTCTGTGAGTCAGCATATGTAGCAGTGAATCCTGTGGGCAGTCTCTGAAGAAGAAACAAGGATCACATCATAGAAGAAGCAAAAAACAAAACGAAAATATTTCTTAAGAATTTTTTCATTTCCTGTATTAACGTAACACAAAGTTGTTAAGTGAAATAAATTATATTCTTATTTAAAGGAAGTGTTCATTTCAGTCTATTCCCATTTCTTTTTTCATAGGATGTGATTTCACTTCATACTTCACTTTCACTCTATTTTGAAAACAAGGTGCTGATGCCTTCTGAAATCATTTCCGGGCCCAGTTGAAACAATGAAAATGTATTTTTTTTATAAAATGCGTCTCTAATGCGATTAATATATATATATATATATATATATATATATATATATATATGCAAAAGGGAATTTATTCTTATAAGAGTGACTACATGTTGGCTTTATCGCACTGTCAGAGAAATGGTTATATGATTATTATAGCTAGTCTAGTTTTTTGCTCCTTTCGCTTGTAGCTGAAGATTCCACTGGACTGGTTTACACTTTACAGTGTACATATTGAAAATCTGCCACTCCCACTCTGAAAGTGATCTAACTTTCAATTTTAGTCCATGTGCACTCAAAATATTGGCATCATTTTAGAATCATTCACATATATTTGTAACATTTGATGTAAAGTCAGAGAAAACATTGGTATGGATTTTGTAAAAATTAAAAAAAGAACATTCGGGGCAAATGACGAGAACGTTTATCTTTGCAGTCCACCATCAGTTGTCTTTCAATACTTTCACAATAACTATACATATTCAAGTGAAAATGAAGGAAGGACAGAACTCACATTATATTCCGCTTCAAATCCTCCCTCTCTTCTCTTTATTTTCTGTACAGTAGCTGCCAGATCCTCCACAGCCACTTCTCTGATGACCTCCTCATCGTCTATGTTGTAGTAAGGTTTGGAAGACGGAGCCTCGTCCTCGTCCAAAATCTCTTCTGATTGGTCATCGTCTTCGTCACGAAATGCTACCTTAGCTGTTTTCTCTTCTTTGATCGGGTCCATAGTAGCCATGGCAACATTACAATACACGTTATCTGGATTAAAAATAGTATCTATCAGGAGTTTTGCTTGAAAAGCATTTCATACTTTGTATGAAAATGATCTTAAAATAGACTTACCAGGGGAAACCGTTTTCCTTTTTCTTGTGGAATCTAAAAAACGATATTTTACAGTATTACTATTGAAGACTGAATTTCACAAGGAACACCTAATGGCACCATCACTTTAGATAAATACGACACCGAATTAGCTATTGCTCTGTTTGTGACATTTCAAAGTATGACAATGATTCCTAAATTCATTCTTAGTCACCCATGACTGAAACCGACAACATATCCATAAGTAACTGTTATCAAATTCTGAGGGGCTACAAACACTTTGATGCAAGGTATTCAACGTTTTAGTGTTAATACAAATAGTTTTATCACTCACTCCCAGATTCTCAGATATAACATGTTAGTCTCTAGATGGCTGAACAGTCCATGTTAATCACACGATGAACCATGTATGCCAGTGACACGAAGAGAACTTACCAACATTTGAATGATGTTCAAGCGTGTCTTCACTTTGATAGCGTTTGCTTCTTTTTCTGTAAATTTGGATGATGTAAATCAAAATATTGCTAAATGTATATGACTTTAATTTCATAAATATTCTTCATTTATACTGGGTTGCAACAGATATGTAAAGTATATAGTAACATAAAAAAACATAAATCGATCTAAACTAATTTACCTTCTGCAGATTACGACAGCGACGATGACAATAATGATGACAACGACAGCAGCAGCTGCACCAGCAGCAACAGGGATGACAATATCTGTAGGTTCTCCTGTTGAACGTTCTGCGAGAAGAAATATATGCACATATCAATTAAAAATATTGTGTTAACTGCAGGTAAACCGATGCTTTGTTGATTGCTTCTGATCTTTTTTGCTGCTTTTATAAGAATTACTTGACAAAATGATATATTGTGGATGTATCTGGTCAACACAATCATTTGACACATCAGCACAACAATCATTTGAACCATGGAATTTAAACCAATAAACGTCACAATCATGCCATATAGGTAACATCCAAATTTTAAGCTCATACAGTTTTTAGTTTTTGGTGCTTTTTTAACTTCAGAATATCTAAGCCGGTCATGGTTATACTGAAATTTCCTTGATGGATCCCTAAACGCATTATATATTGCTGTAGACTGCGTAAATAATCATTTAACTGTTTTCTTGTTGAACTCGCCTTCATTACACTTCTCTGTTTTCCATCCTGCTTTACAGCCGCTAGGACAGTTTCCGGTCACGTGATGACAAGCATCATCAGAGCTACAGTTCCCACACGCCTTCCTGCAGTTGGATCCATACAAGCCTAGGGAACATTCTGCAAGAAACAGCACAAGTCAAGTTCTGTAGAATTTCTTGAGACATGTACCATAGAAGAACGTATATTATCAGAACATTTGTTAGACGAAACAGTGAAACTTAGGAAGCACTGTAAATTAATATCTAACATCGAAAAGTAATATATGCTTGTTGATATTGTTCAATGTCAGTACCTTGTGTGCAGGTCTGCCCCGTATATCCGTCCTGACATCCCTGAGAACAGGTTCCATCTGGAGGACAGTCCGACTCTCCCTGACAGTGACGTGTAATGCAGGAAGTGCAGTCAGATCCAAATGTTTCAACAGGACACTCTGTAAGTGAACACATCCACATTTATTTTATTTTTTTGCAGAGATAAACAACAGCATTGAAGAGGATTGTACAGTTAAGGTTGATACAAACCCACAATTGCATGATGGGTTTCCCTCTTGATCTGGCATGTTTATTCCTGAAACACAGTGCTCAAATAAACTCCATAACACATCTTTTTTGTTAATAGTGAGTATTGTCTCAATGTCACCTGAGAAAATTTAACGAGTCTTACCATAGAATTAGGATGAACAAGTTTTCAATTTGCAGTATCCTGTAGTTTTTTATGCTAAGCTGCACTTGACAATTGAGTAATGAACCCCCAACGTTTGGAAATGAGACCTTTCATTTGTGGAAGGGCGTTCTTTCCAAGAGATGGAAAGATTGCATTTCTACAGGCATATTTCCACAATTTGCAGAGAAGTGAAACGTTCATAAAATACACAATGCGTTTTCATTTAAATAGCAAATTAATCACCAAATACGAGCCATGCATTGCAAAGGATAAAGTTTTTTTTATAGGTTATAAGTATTAATTAGTAATGTTGGCTTGTATAAGACACAATTACAAGATATTATTATTTGACAAGATCATTAAATGAAGCATGAATAAAATCACAGTTCGTTTTTTTACAATTTGTATAGTTGGGATCACATTATCAGCAATATTATTATTTCCATAGTGGTCATGCAAATACACTTATGTCTTTGCTTCATCAAAGACCTTATAAAACGTGTCAATTCTAAAAATTGTCTGTACATTGATACATACATTTCTATTTTTAATTTTATAAGTATTCAATTGCCATTATGTACTACATCAGAGGTATTCGAATTAACATCATGTGTAACATTGTACAATTTTACGTTAGTGACGATCTTATTTACCTTATCTCTTGTGAATCTAATAAGATTATTCCCACTTTTTACCACCCATTCATATTTTATTCACATAATAATCACTGAATATTCTCTATAGAATAAAATTGAACTACTTATCCTTCCTGTATGTATAACCACATAACAAATATGTATTTTACAGTTACATCACTGGCGCAAAATGTACATTAAATGATTACACAGGGTAAGGAATCGTACAACAATTAATATTCGTCCATTTTTGCAAATATATATAATTATTTGTCCATACATCATAATTGATCTTGATGTTATCCCCCCAAGTTACAAATAAATACAAATAGGAGTCATCTCACGAGAGAAAATAGTGCATTTGATTGAACTGTAGCATTTGAATATCATGAATATCCATATTATACTTATAAATTATGAAATTTAATATAAAGTATGTGGTGAAAAGTATTGAAATACTACTGCACTGCAAATTCCGCATTGACTATTGATCAAATATTTAATCTGAATCACTATAAGTTATTTTAGAACACAAGAAATGCATATGAAATAAATTGTAATGAGCATATGTTTAATTGAATCAGCTGTCAAATCAGGGAATAAGGGATACAGTTACAGCCCTTGAAAGCCACATTTAAGAAAATGAGGTTAAAAACGGCGTTGCTCTCAAACTTTGTTTTCACAGGTGGACACCAAGGATACATCTAGGATTTCAGGTCACTCATTTTTAGTTTTAAATGGTTCATACATATTAATGGAATAATAATATCAAATCTAACTGTGGATGAATTGTTTAGAATGGTGTCATTGCTGTAAGCAAGGACGACATGCGCACAGAATGAGGAAGGCCTGCTGTTAGAGCAGAATGATCACGGCGCTGGCATGACTGCGTTATTTCGGCAATGATCAAAGGATTTTCACTTGTAATTGTGTATAAAAACCAAGGTTTGACCACGGAAGCCTCATTCAAGCATGGAGTAGCTTCGGGACAAGCAGTCAAAAATGATTCTGTGCAAGACCATTGCTGGGGAGAAGAATTGGCATTGGAAATTACGAACATTAAATTTTAACATCGCGAATATCTTAATGCTTGTTGCTCTGCCTTTGTAAATATTTAATGTAGAGTTTAAATTAATCAATTGTTAAATGTGACCTCGACACTTTTAATTATTTTATATGATATTAAGGGTTGTTCTCAGTGCCATCATATAGTGATACTAATAATATAAGTATCAAACGTTTACATTGTCATGCACGTCCCTTTTATGATATACATAGCAAACAAAGTGTTGCACCCCCAAGTTTTTTCAACAGTAAAAGTTGTCTGATAAGAAAGTTGACAATGTTTCAGGACAATCAACTTCGTGATATGACAGAAGCATTATCTACCAGTTTAACGAAGCAAATGTCATTCAGATAACGTTTCACAACATTGTGACCTTTGCATTCATAAATGCTATTTTGGGGTTCAGGAACAAGTATTGTTACACTGACAATTGAAAGTCACCATTGGTTGTTCTAATGGAAGCAATTCCATTCTTTCAAGTGAACTAACTATTCTATATTTATGTCTTTAGTGTTTAATTCAATACATGTATCCTAAAATTGCCACAGCATCACATTTTAAGTATGAATGAAGGGGGTGCAACACTTTTTGGGCTTTGTATATTTCCTAGCCTTATCCAGATGCCTCCAAGCATCTTTTAAAATATTTTCCTGTTAGTGATTCCTTCTTACAAATACGAACATACTATTTTGATGAATACCCCAAAATAATTTAGTTTCATGGTACATTGGCCAATTTAAGAAGTGACTTACCATACATATCTCAACAAACTGATTCTACTCACGACTTGCACAGTCGTCTCCTCTCCACCCCACCTGACACTCTCCAGAACACTGTCCAGTCTTAGTGTCACACACAGATGATGAATTAATACACTGACGATCAGAGCAGAGCTTGATACAGTTGACTCCGTAATTGACACCTTGATTACATGCTGTAGAAAAAAAAACAGACCAAAAATGCCACTTGAGGGTGATGATTGTGATAATACCATATGATATTGCTCAGACCATAAATATCATACTGAGGTTCACATTCTCACAGAGAGTCCATAATACGATACTACTTGTGTAATATATTAATGCTTGCTTAAGATTGGTTGTATTTCAAATTTTAGTGGAGATGTTTTGTAAAGTAAAATTTTCTGAATTCACATCAGTCAACATTTGTATATAACCTGTTAAGCAAACAATTATACTACACACATTGATTAGTGTTCTTTATTGTTCCTTAAGTCTCCATCATCACGGTCCTCTGTGGGTTATAAACATCTGTCAAATTTTAAAATTGTGTTTTCTTAGCTTAGATATTCTTTCTGTGATACTGCTCATGTAGTATATAGAGATTATTACCCGAGGAAGTGTGTCATATGACTTTTACGAAACGAGTGTGAATTTATGTATTGCCCGAGCGAGAGCGAGCGCTATACACAAATTTGCACGAGTTTCGTAAAAGTCATATGGCACACTTTCGAGTGTCATAATTTCTTTATTACCCACTTTCACTCGTGTAAAAATAGGCAGGAAGCAACCCACTTCTCTTTCGACGACCAGCTACAGTGACCTCACGAACAATTGTTTTATGACTTGAATGGCTGGACTATCAAAACGCTAATGATGCAGGCTATTTTTTAAACCACATAATTCAAACTCAAAGATCACTGTTGTTATGTAATAACTCGATTTCCACAGACAAAAATATTACATATTTCGATGTAAAATGTTAATGCTGTGACAATCTTCCTCATTTTACATCAAACGTTTGTATAAGATGGCAGATGAATTGGCACTTTCACACTGACCACAAATACGTTCGAGGAACTGTGGGATCGAACCTGCAACCTGATGGTTTCCGGTCGAGTGAACTAACACTTCAACCAGATGACATGAGAATGACATGTCTATGCAATTGATTGAGCAATTGATTAGATTTCTTAGATTTTATTTGACCAAAATGGTTATAAGTTTGCATAGTAGTCTTGTTTTTGTCACTTTAAAGGAACTATAGTACGCAGTTCTAACTAAAAATCCATTACTCTCACGAAAACAAACAAACAGTGTAACCAACGGCTAAATAAGACCCCTGAAACAATTAAAGAATTCTATAATGAATGTTTTCCGGCCCTGTCATTTTAAGGTGTTCACACTAAATTGCCTGCTCGAAAGTAGTTACAGTTCTGACTGATTAAGCTATACCTATAAGAGCCATTGTGTATGTTCGTATTTTCGTATTGAAATATATACTCTTAGTTTTCCGCAAATTTACTCTTTCGACTCAAAATAAGTATGATACGTTTCCAGTTTACATATAGATCAAGTCTATTATTTTCAAGGGCGAAACATTGTGGTTTACTCCAAAAATAAACATAAAAATAAACAAACAAATACAAGAGACAGTTTATGAGTATTTAAACAAATATAAATATACGTTTTTGGCGTTTATTCATTTACCATTACATTTTTGAAAGCCCGAAGATGTCGCTTCAAAACTTTGATCAGTGTTATTTCTCCACCAATCTTGTTTATAATTATTATTTCAATATTGATAAGATGTTTAGTGTTATGCAAATATAATGAAAAGAAGTTAATACATAAAATTGTCATCAATTAAGTATTTCAGAATTGGCCGAGTTACAGGTCCTTGGTCCGTTGTATTGACCCTCGACTTCGTCTTGGGCCAATAAAACGGACCTCGGACCTGTAAGTGGGTCAATACGAAAATACTTAATTAATAACATTATAGGAAAAGCTGTTAACATGACGTTAGATTCTATTGACGTGCGTTAATCTAAGGCTTACTTGTCTTTAAAACCAAATTTCATCGGATTGTCGTGATACGAAAATTATGTGTCATAGTTTTGTAGATTTACCTAGCGATTGATACACATTAACATAATGTTGTAGTTAAAACACTAACATACTCAATGGCTCTTTAATACTCAGAGTGGAGTTAAAATATGGCATGATGGAATGGCCAACCATCTTGCTGTCAACCTCTTCAAATTGCATAAAACCAAGCAAACTACTACTCACACTGAAGAGTTCCACAAAATTTCGCTTTACAGATCGCACCATTAAACCAATACGGATAAACATTTTTCTACTGATACGGCTTATTGGGTCGTGTAATGAGATGTTTTACCCTCTAAACGTAATATATTGTGTAAACTTTAATTAAAAAAAAACATATTTTAAAAAATTACACATTGGAGCAAAAAAAAGTATGCAAATAAACGTGCTGCAGTAACTTTAAAAGGAAGTGCACATTTTTATAAACACAATATGTTGTATTGTTTTTTTTTATTTTATGTAAGCTGACGATATTGACATTGACAGTACCAACTTGTACATTTCCACGTGCATCCCGATTAGTTCATGCTTTCTGAGAGCTGCCTAATATAGACAAGGACACGTCTCTTTTACCCTAATATGTCAAACAATCGAGAACTGAAAATTAAACTAAAATGTTGTCAATTCTGTTTGTGGTTTGATTGGAGTGTTGAGATTGGGTTCAAGTTAGACGAACCATCGAGCACGTCAAACATGAACACCTCGGCCGCATGATTCACGTGCGCGAGGGCTCTAACTGGAACACGTACCTCGGTCTCAGTCGATAACTCCCAAGTAAGCTCATTACAGCCATGCTTTTATATTTTTAAATATGAGACAGCATGCCGTCTTGTGAAATATGAAGATGGCATGCCGTCTTAATTTTTTAACATTTAATATATTACGTAATATAATAATAATAATAATAATAATACTAATAAATATAATAATAATAATAATACGTTTTATAGATGGCATACCATCTTTATAAGACAGTAATTTTTAGACGGCATACCGTCCCATTGTAAGGAGACGGAAAGCCGACATGTCCCTCAGTGGTTTGACAACAGTGTACATAAACAAAATGCATATATGCGACACACAAATTACAGTGACCTTTAACTATACAGACATTAAGATAGGTGGTTTCAATTAAATAGTATATTACTTTGACAACAGTGTATTAAAACAAAATACACATATGCGACACACTGGTTACAGTGACCTTAAGCCATACAAACAATAACATACATACATGTCAAATCAAATTCAAACTTTATATATGTATAAAGGAATAAACGTTTAAGTTTTACAGATAGTTAACGTAAATCAATTGTTCAATATAACATGTAAGGATGACCAACATTTAATAAATGCATAATTTTTTACCAGAAACTAAATAAATGTATTTTGTTATGCCGTATTACTGTTTAATTTGGCTTTAACAATAAAATAATAGCGTTATAATATTTCTTCCTTTGATTCCGAGTATTATTATTTATAGCCTCAGCATTCATATATACAGGCGCTAGGTGTCATATAACGTTACAACGGTCTCAGTTTGTAACCTGTATTTTCACGAAGAGGTCAGAGGTTAAGTTTTTATCAAAAACTATAACCATTCTTGTAAATTTATCAATTACGTTGTCTCTAACTTCCATGATAATGTATTACTTGCTGATCTTATGATGTCGTTACAGTGGTCCCTCTTCTCCACTGAGACCTACATGTATTACTGTTTTAGTATTGTATTTAGCTTTTTAGTATTGATATGCGGATGTCCCTAAAGGTAAACGTGAAGCAAACCACCATACATATAGTGATACCTACATTGTCTACAATCTGTTGCCTGGTACCCCGCCTGGCATCCACCTTCACACTGACCAGTCACGTGATCACACTCAGATGATGAGACAGAACACTTCCGGTCAGTGCAGGACAAGCTGCAGCTATCTCCGTAGGAACCAGAGTCACATTCTGAAAACAGTCCATTTCAACATGTGTTTCTATTATACGTGATACTAATTACATTCGTTGGGTACATGTCGGTTGCAATATCAATATCTGAGTAAATATTAACACTGTCAGACGAATGTAATCTCTTTAAAATTCATTTTATTATTGATGCTTTTTATGCGCTCTCAATCCTTTATGACAAAATTCTTCCTTTTTTATCGAACATTGCATATTATAGAAAGCAAACTTAATTTCATTTCGACATGTGCTTTTAATTGAAATATGTTTTACTTACCGTAAACAATTGCATTCGTAACATTCAAGGAGATACAAATATTAAATAAAACTGTTGTGATCATTCTCCATGAAAAAGTACAAATTGAAAATATATGAGTTTTAACTCTCACTTTCAAAGCAATCTATCTCTTTGTAGCCGCGTAGACATCCATTTCGACACTGACCAGTCACATGAATACACTCAGTTGAGGGTTCGCTACACTTCCGGTCAGTACAGGACAAACTGCAGCCAGGTCCGTAGGAGCCATCATCACATGCTGAGGAGAGGAAGTAGAGACTACTCTAACACGAGCTATAGTATCAATATCATATATATATTTCATTCCACTATATATTTACTATTTATTTCATTCGCATGGTGTATTTTGGAAACAGTGCATGTTAGTATATAATATATGTAAACACTAGTTTAAGAAAGTGAGTTCATTGTTCTGGAAATAGATATTTTTTTAAGTGATTATCTATCTAAACTGTCCAAGTCTTTGACGGCATTTAGAAATGGAATGAATATATTAAGGAAAGAATTTACTTTTTGTTTTGTTGTTTTTTTTTAAAATATTTTTTTTTCGGAGCATATATGACTACTCCAAAAAAAGCCAGAGCCTATATTATTTCAGGGTGTTTTTTATAGATTAATTACGTATTTTATTGTTTCGATCTTTATACATATTCACTCAATAAAAACTTGGAAGTTACTGCTGTGGTGTGATTGATAAGGTTTAAAGAAGCAAACCGTTGTTATTGTAGAACTACAGATTGCTAATGTACTCTAATGACAAAAAAGTTTACATTCAGTACTGTTTCTTTCATAATGAAAATGATATTGATATGTTGATAATTTAAACAATGAAAAAATCGATGATTTATAACACTTACCTTGTGTACAATCCAGTTCCTTGTACCCAGCCTGACATCCACCTACACACTGACCAGTCATGTGATCACAGGGGGATGAACCGTCAAGACACAGTCGGTCATTGCAGCCAAAAGCACAGGAAGATCCGTAGGAACCGGACTCACATTCTGCGAAAAATAAAATATACTTTTGGTAATATTTGAGACTGTGTCAAATTTCAGAGTAATGATGTGAGTAACAAGTTACAATCAATAGTAGTCAAGAGTCAAGTCAAGAAGTATACACATTTTAAGTGTAACACATAAATCAAATCAGGACACACTGTACTGACCACCTGATTCCGTAGTTGACACTTTCGTTACAGTGGATAAGAATGAAGAGTACTATTTGAATGAAGGTGAGTGTAGCAATATTTGATATGTAATAATAGTGAAGAAGCGATAAACGCCCTATTAGGGTGACATCCTCAGAGAATGTTCAAAAATATGTTTTGGATCCGATTTGCACTGCCGCTGTAAGAATGAGCAGATGGTATATAAGGGTTGGGTGACTGCTCATAAACCGGATTCTTTCAGGCGAAACACTTCTTACTAATAGCAGTGACGATGCTAATTTCATATGTTAAATGCCACTTGTGTGCAGAAGAATGAAACTGTTAAGTTTGCCAGATGCCTTATTTTTATTAACATTTTGGGAACAGATAAAGTCAATTAACTGTCAAGATTGACGCAATTGTTTTGTTGAAATAATAGATCTGCAGTATAATTACCTGTACAAGTCTTACATTACATAACCCTGTCTTTTTCAGTAGATGTTTTTTTACTATGTCACACATTATTTGATTGACGTATATGTCACTCCATCTTTCTACTATATTCCTATAAACTATTTAACATGTTCAACTTTGAGTAGGCAATTTCATTCAAAAGCATTAAACTGATATTTTTCAGCACATATCACATGAGTCTGATTTCAAATGATTATGCAATGCAGTTGCAGCTAGAGAATATTCATGTGTTTTACAAAGAAAGGCTAGATCGATAATTTATTTTCAAAACGTTTCGTACGAATATTATATACACATGTACATGCATTTTGAAAGTATAGTCTAGCAGCTATTTGTTTTACACTTTTCCGTATATTTCACTCCAGGAACATGAGACTCACCCTGAGTACAGTCTTCCTGTTTCCAGCCATCTTCACAACCATCAGGACATCCTCCAGTCAGACGGTCACATGACGAGGTAGAGGGCGCTTTACACCTCCGGTCACTGCACAGTTTGGTACAGTTCAGACCGTAGTTGTTGGTGTTAGAACATGGAGGAGCTGGAGGAAAAGGTTTCTTTTAAAAAATTACGAACTTGTATATCATATGAAGACAGAGGCATGTTTGGTTATATCAGGGACATAAACTGACAGGCAAAAGAAAGTATAACACTTACTTGTTTTCGATTAATTCAATATGTTAAAGAAATCAGATGCATTTGATTATAACACGATACAATAACACTTTTCGGCATTAGTTTGAATGACTTAATTGGTGATTGTTTTATTTTTTAACTAAAATATCATTATCTAAAGAAGACAGGGGCAAGAAATCAAATTTACACCAACAAGACCCCGGCCATATTCAAAATTTTGTAAATGTGTGCAGGATGAAGCACATTTATTGATTTTCACATAGAGTATGTGTTATATGTCGATGAACAGTTGTGTTTTATCAAAGTTAATTTGGGGGAATTTCAAAATTGAAATTATAATTTTTAATAAAAAAAATTCAAACTGCGTTGAGGTATTCTTTGACTGATTTAATGTTTTGGACTAATTTCCTAAACTAGTCCGTTTTTTAATACGACGTCGAAAACTCGAGATATTTGACTTTGAAATATATATATATGATAAATACAACTGAGCCATATATTTTATTTTGCCCGTCGGTGTACATGTGGATATGGCTAGGAAATTTGGAACATCACCCATTGAAAAAGGTAATATAGTCTTCAATATGAATAGTTTCCTTCATGTCTGCCAAACGTATGATATTGTGCATTTATATGTATTTACGACTTTATAACATCCTCAAAACAGAAACCCACGATGTATCGAGCAATGATGGTAACAATATTGGTGAAATTGGTTGACTAATAAAGATCTAGGGTGTTTTAACCGTCTTGTCAAACACCCAATTGCATTCATCAAGGTGTAAAAGATTCTTAAGACCTGTTTATACGGCGAACTTATGCAATATTGCTTATGGTATATATATTTTTTTTTATTGCTTATACACACGTGAGTAAAGGTAAATTTGCTATGTGTTCATATGTGTTTAATTTCTGCCTATGCAAATTGGCTTCCAACTATTTTAATATATGAATAGAGAACTCTTGAAACATGACAATTAATATTTATTAGATGTAAACTAAATAAATGACATTAATTTATATCTGTCAACATTATTTTGACTATGTTGCCCTAATTATATAATGAAAATCGGATAGTCAGATGGATTTCTAAGGTCATTGCGTGCAAGAAGGAGATTATCCTATATATGGAGAATTTGAAAAACAATATTAAGTTTCTAAAGTTCTCTAATATATTTTCTCAACCTGTGTCTGTATACGACGAACTTTTACTAGAAAAGTGAAAATACCATATTTACTCACGGTAGTAAAAATTTGCACCTGCCCCTGACTTGGTGCAGGGGCAAATTTGCTTACGGTAGTAAAACATTTGCTTACGGTAGTAAAATATACATATGTGCAAATGCGTCCATACGGCGGAGTTTGCTCATATGAGCAAATTTTCATATGTGTAATGCTTTACTCATATGCAAACGCTCGCCGTATAAACAGGCCTTTAGATTGAAATATTGGAACACCATAGCTGTTATTCATACGAAGTGCAGTTTCGGATTCAGGGGCCGTATATACTAACAAACTAATACATGTAGTTTTAAATGCCTTGATAACTCGATCAAAAATATTCTCAGTAGTATTCCCACCCATATATTTCAAAAACAAGATACTATCATTAGACATTTTGGTTTTGAATGTTTTTGATAAGCTTATTCTTTGTTAAGAATTATTGAAAATGTACTTCATCAGGGTACGATACTTTAATAATTAAGAGCTTTTTTGTTCAAAATTTTCTGCATTTTAGTCTAAAATGCATGAATAATTAAAATGAAATTAACAAACTTATTTAAAAAAGTTAAGATTAGATGTTGGCGACATAGTGTACAATTCAACTTTATTTTGTTGACACGTCGATTTGTATGACGTCATTAAACAAGTAAAAACAAATATATTTCACTCTCCTATACCATGTTTTGAAAGTCTTGTTTCTCAGAAACATAACAAGATAATGCTTCAATCATGAACAGATTAGGTCACTTGTGTACATAATAATAATAATGATAATAATAATAATAATGCATTCGTGTAAGCGCCTAATGTCTAACTAATGCTGCTCAGTGGCGCTGTCCAGAGAAAGAAAGGAAGCTTGTAGGTAGCTTGGAAGAGATGAGTTTTGAGCTGGCTCCTGAAAGGAAGACACTGATCTCAGTTCTACAGGTAGAGAGATCCATAAAGCTGGTGCAGCAGCACTGAAAGCTCTATCTCCCATAGATGTTTTTGTAGCTGGTATGTTTAGGCTGTCTCTTTTCTCAGATCTCAAGACACGAGTTGGACTGTAAATTTCGATTAATTCCTTGAGATAATCTGGTGAATGAATGTCGTAGAGAGTCGAGTAGGTGATGCAGAGAAGTTTGTATTCTATTCTCCTTTTGACTGGAAGCCAGTGTAGTGACCTCAGCACCGGGGTGATGTGTTCCCCACATTTAGTCCTAGTGATGACTCTGGCGGCTCTGTTTTGTACAAGCTGAAGATGTTGGACAGCTGCTGCGCCAGACACAAGGGAGTTGCAGTAGTCCAGTCGTGAGATGACGACTGAACTAAGAGTTTGGTTGTGTTGATGTACAAATAGCGGCGGATTTTTCCTATTCGGCTGAGATGGAAGGTCGCTGATCTTACTGTTGTTAGAGCTTGAGACTCTGGTGACATTGAAGATTGGAACACAACGCCGAGATTCTTCACTTGGAGCACAGGGCAGATAGTCTGATCTCCAGCAGTGAGACTACAATCGCCTATTTTACGAAGTTGCTGCCTAGTCCCAATGATCATGAACTCTGATTTGTCATCATTGAGCTTTAGAAAGTTGTTGGTCATCCATATCTTGAGATCAGCAATACAACTCTCCATAACATATTTTGCTTGTTCAACCTCGGTTGGTATTATTCCTATATATATAGATGGTTATCGTCTGCATAACCATGGAATTTCAGGTTGTGCCTTCGGATGATATTGCCTATTGGGAGAATGTATAGTGAAAACAAAATCGGGCCGAGTACCGACCCTTGTGGAACACCAAACTTGATTTTCTTTTATGGATGTAGTCTCATTATGGACCTTGACTTTCATTGTTCATGTACATCCAGCCATACAATCTACCTTGTGTACAGTCCACTCCCGTCCATCTGTACTGACAACCTACCTTGTGTACAGTCCACTCCCATCCATCCAAACTGACAAACTGACTTGTGTACAGTCCACCCTTGTCCATCCAGACTGACAACTTACCATTGGTACAGTTTACTTTCGTCCATCCATCATGACAACTGACCTCGCGTACACCTACTCCCGTCCATCCAGACTGAAAGCTTACCGTGTGTACAGTCCACTCCCGTCCATCCAGACTGACAACCATCAGGACATCTCCCATCTCTGTCACATGTTGTTGGCATGGTAGCACAGTTCCTGGAGCTGCAGGTTTTGGTACAGTCCTCTCCATAGGTTCCGTCAGAACATACTGGGAAAATAAGAAAAACACAATAGCACTCAATCGAATAACATCTATTGACAACTTACACGAGTTTTAGAACACACATTGTTATAAACAGCAGAGACGTTTCAATCATTTGAGCAATTCTACCGGAAAAGGAACCATCAATTCTAACATAAAATATAACCCTACAAATCGTATAAACGTTAAGTCATAATAGCAAAATACACTCCGTTTTGGAACTTTCATCTTTAGAGTTTATTTGAATTATTAGTGAAAAACCTTTTACAACTTACGATAATCATACAAATTTACGAGAGCAAAAAATAAAAAAAAGCGGGAAAAAATATGCTTTTTGTGATACCGTAATGCATGCACATAATAATATTCTAAAATAGTTAAGCTATTCATTTTCTTATTTGCGCTTCCATCAATAGTTTCAATGCACACTCACGTTGGTAATGTAGCCGAGTCTTACCCTTGGAAACCACTTACTCTTTATGAACGACATTCAATCTAAACTCATGGCGAAAGAAACTATACTCAACATTGTTGGTGATATCAAAGTTAACAGATATATATTAGATAAACAATCTAATATTTTTGGATAATGTTATATATGAAATCATTTTGGTATAGCTTCCTTTGCCAATGACTTAACATTTTAAAATCCTGGAAGATGTTTAACCTGCATAATGTAAATAAAAACAATCAATCAATGAATAAATGAGCAAACATTAATTTCTAGGTATTTCCGTGAGTAGTAACTTAAATAATCGCATTTTCCCCACCTAAAACCATTACTTCCAAACGGTCCAGAGTTTGTCCTGTCGATTTTCCATTGTTTCCATTCCATCAAAATTCCTTTGTTAACTCAATTACATTACACTTAGGTTGAGAATACATAAACACTCTTTTGATAATAATATCACTTTTCCTTTTGATTAAGGTGTTGTTTATATATCTGTTTGATTAATAGTGTAAGTCAAACATCAACTCACCCAGAACCTCAACTTCTCCAAAGTCCAGATTTGGGCCATATCCATCGTTGCCAGTGTCTGTGTAGAGTAGGAGATAGCCCCATCTACCGGGACATGTTACATTGTAAACATCAGGTATATCACTTCCACTCGGATTCCCAGTAACAGTGTGACACAGCTGACCTTGACTTGTAGGGTTTGAGTCGGGGAATGGACTTGTGGACGTGTACAGCTCCACTCCGTTACGTCTCCTCTTGTCTGTAAAGCCGGACAATGTGAAACATATCACAATTAGAGAGGATGCCCTGGGTATTAACAAGTAATTTCCATGTGACTACATTATGACATGCGGAAAAGCGTGTTTTAAATTATTCCTCTTCATCTGAAACTATGGACTGTGTTTCTTCTCTCTACGATGACACTTAATGAATGTTTTGAATAACATATTGCAATGACCACTCGCCGATGTCATTCAACTTGCTATTTTTAGAAACGTAAATACATGTCTAATCTTCCACTGTATTACAATTCCCTTACAAACTATGTTTTTCAGAATTCCTTGATGAGTTCTTGTTGTAGTGGGATGGGTATAATTCATACTAGCTGATCGGCCCAGTACTTAATTTCTGAAAATTATTTATCTTAGGCTATATTAATATGCAAATCCATAGATAACATCAACGTCTGTATATAATTTGCACGGTACACATACATGTAGGTAAATCAGATAACATTAGTAAAACTGTTGTCAAAAGAAATAATTACATTATGTAGGTCCTATCTCAAGCTGAGATTGAAAAGTTGAACACTGATTCAACCTAAACTATAGTTTGGCAGGAAAGTAATTGACACCCCTATTTTGTCAAATAACTACAAAAGTAAGTAAGCTACAAAGGCCATTGTTTGCATATGTCAGTTTCATCAGTGTACCTAATAGGGTTTTGAGTTTCAAATTGAGAAAAATAAAGAATCTGTTTATATAACTATCATACAAAATCTAATGCAAATGCGCGACCCTTGTAGAGGGCGTGTTCCAGCTATTGGAACAGCCACGCGTTACGAGGTCAGACTACATTACGTGACAATACCTAGGACAGTGGGTGGTTTTGGTTTGGTTTACGTTATTGATAACATGTTAAAAGATCACGGACACCAGGTTCTTTGGCTTCCTCCCTACCACTGTGATCTCAACCCAATAGAACTGATATGGGGAGATGTGTCATAATAAGTTTACATTATAGTTAAGCTGTTGGTGCATTCACATCCGTTTGTCAACCATACGAACAGATACTTGCCATTTCCTCACTCGTGGCTCGATATGTGACCCTAGCTGTCGTTACAGAGGAACACTGTGTTCAACTTAAAGTAGACACAGCCTTCCCTTAAGCCAAGCAAACAAACTACCTTCACACCCAAAAAACGCACAAAGTCATGACAAAAGCCGAATTCGTTCATAAAATCGATGTAATGAAAGATCAGCGAAATTTAGTACAATTTGAGCTTTAGATTATGAAGAGAGGAATCAAACTGTCATTTGCATAGAAGGGACATGTCCTAAGTCCGGAAACTATAAATATATTCAGGGGATAGTTGTTTTCGAGATGACACAACAATGCATTGTCTGCTTCGGGAACAACAACTGACTTATTCTCAACTGAGGTCAATGAAGTGCCATCAAAAGGTAATTAAATGCTCATTGTACTTGAGAAGTAAAAGTCAGAAAGTTATAAAATGGCAAGAATTTCTGGATTTGTATCCCTTCCTAGCACATGGACTTTAAAAACTCATGGGCAAATGAAATAGGTCCGGAAAAATTATATATTCACGGTCATTGAAAAGTTTATGAGAAACAAATGTTCTGATAACGTTAGCCCAACTTGAGAAAGGCGAAACAGAACGCCAATATGCAGATAGGTAGTACGGTGATTTATGACGTCACAAAAGCGAAACGGAGATTTCCTACTCCTAGCATAACATGTACCTGCAAATATTTGATATAAATGCAAAAGATGGGTCGACTCATATCATATCTACTGAAAAAAATCAAAACTTTCGCATATTTGACCCCAGACGAGTGAGAGCGGACTACAGAGATGTCTGACTTGGAAGCGACGAACGTCAGAATTGAAATAACACGTGGTTCGAGTCCCCTGACGGTAGCACGGTTCCTTTAACGATACATACATGATCAACAACAAAACATCTCATAGTACAAAGATCAGCACATGTGTTTTTTACTCCTATAAAACCTATTCGTCAGCGTTAATGGTGGCAACAACATTTGGGCGTCACTGTCCTCAGACATTAGAGAGAAGGAAGAATACCTGCAATTGACCCTTCCGCGGGATGAGCCTCCCTCAACTATATCGATTTGAGAGACACTTTCTGAACCAAAAACAAATTAATTTTCTACCCTTTACTATCCTACATGACCAGTTAAAAATCAGATCACGCATTTGCTGGAGCATCTGGGAAGATAAATTCGTGATCGCAATCACACTCCGGGGGCAAGACTACAGTTGAAAGTTGCACTGAGGGACCGCAGCAACAACAAAGTGACGTCTTCGGACGCTTTACGTCATCGATGCGACGATGTGTACGAGCTTACACCGACTCTGCATGTGAACAAACACGCCATTGACATTGTCATCTTTCCAAGAATAACATTACTACCTCGTGTGTGCGGAGTTCGTCAAAGGAATATATTTATGACTTTGACTTTTACCCCTTGAATGGTTGAATGTCGATATCACTTGTAAGTTGTTGTAGTCGTGTCGTGATATGGAAGCACAGCGAAGCGCAACTGAATTTGCTATAAATTTCTTCTGTCACGTCAGTCAAATCGTGTGTTGTTTCTATTTAACTGATCTTCAAAAAGACATATAGTTTATTTTGTCCATGAGTTTTTGATTACTCTCATACATAACGCATTCACTTAAATTCAAACTTGAATATACCAAACATTTTCGAGAAGGGGCTAAGGCACTCGATCTGATTAACATTGACTCCCGCTCAAGGAAATCGCAATGGTGAAGTTTAACAATAGAACAACCTAGTATGTAACAAACACTCGGATGACTAAGTAGGTTATGTTGACCTGAACAAGACAGAAAATGATTTGATGTCTTTAGAAGGAAGGGTGTAAGCTGCATATTGCGAATACCGTGCTTGTAATTATGGTTCGGTTTAAGATACCCTTTTTTAATATTTGCCACGAGAGGCATTACAGCAGGTTATTTATATCCAACAATGTGAGATGCGGTGTTAGAAAATGTTGAACTGAAGCCACTTTTCATCCTATGCAATGGAGGTGCACAGGAAGTTTTTCATTTTGCATACTCGCCGTTTTCAAAGACATATAAACTTTTTTTATCTTTTTTTTATTTTCCATATTTTAAGGTACAGGCAAACAATATTACATGACAAAAACAATGGTACATATATACAGGTTCATATATTAAAAAAATTGGCTGATACAATTCATAGGAGTTATTTTCCAAGTAACAAGTGTAAAGTTGACCCAATTGGAAAAACATTTCCTCTGTTGCTTTTGACAGAAAAAATATCCAAACATATCGTAGTAATGTACAATTACCTTTTTAAGTAGTCTAATTAGGGTTTAAAACCATTTATGCTGCATCGATATATATACTGTTTGACAAGAAGAATGATTGCATTAACAAAATTATTGTTCTTTCCTTTCATTCCTAATATGATAATTTTAATTGTAAATTCCAGTTGTAACTGTACAGAGTTTAACCATGATTCTATATGCTTCCATAATGTACGGCTCGGTTCACATTCCCATAGCATATGGTTAATTGTTTCTAACTCCGTTTTGCAGAACGGACACAGTGGTGAAGGTATATATCCAATTTTATACAGAAATTGTCTTGTTGGAAGGATATTGTGAATGATTCTATATTGCAACCATTTCAAGTCTGTGCTTCGTGAACATTTATTAGCAATAATATTGTAAATTTTCCAATCCTTTTCAGTAAAATCATTTTGTAGAATTCTTTCCCATTTTAGATAACTTGGTAAGCGAAACAATTGCGAGTCTAAGAGTGTGACATATAGGTTTTTACATGCAATTTTGGTATCAATAGTAGATACATTAAAAGGGTAAATTGGTCCCAACATTTTATTTTTAAATTGTTTTATGTTCAGAGTTCTAATCTATGTAATTATCCCTCTTTTTACCGATTCATATGTCAGAAAGTCAGTGTTTATTGAAAAGGTATTGGAAAATTCTTCATAAGTTAGTAGTTTGCCGTCTTCATGAATCAGGTCATTTACAAAAACAACACCTTTTTTATACCATTCAAGAAACATGATCGGGTGTCTATCAATTCTAATATTGTCGTTATTCCATAGTGATTGACATTGTATATCTTCTTCATTTATAATTTCGTTTTT
The DNA here is from genome assembly GCA_936450465.1 of Gibbula magus. Taxonomy (NCBI): domain Eukaryota; kingdom Metazoa; phylum Mollusca; class Gastropoda; order Trochida; family Trochidae; genus Gibbula; species Gibbula magus. Next base: position 55,155,944 of record OW388292.1, read on the forward strand.
ACGGATGGATATAAAGTCAGACCATTCTAAAAGAATGTCCTTCCAAAAGTAGTTAGTTGTTGCAGGAATTATTTTCCGTTTTATGACGGAACTATCGATTAGTATAGAAACGGAGATTTGATTTTTAGTTGACTGTTGAAAAGATAAGTCCATTTAAGGTCATTACCGCTTATTCTTTTTATCCATTTCAAGTTTTGTGATGATGTGATTTTTCTAATATTTGGCGTTTTTATCCCCCCGTGCTCTGTATTTAACATCATAACATCTCTTTTTATCTTATCTGGTTTGTTTTTCCATATAAATTTGAAACACTTTTTCTGAAGTCTTTCTATGACAGATTTCTTTGGAGTTGGTAATGATGAGAATAGATGGTTGAGCTTTGGTAGTAGGAGCGATTTTAGAACAGTGTTTCTTCCATACGGGGTTGAGTACGAGCTGACCAAATGTTCATTTTCTTTTCAATATGAGAGAGTTTTTCATCGTAGTTTATGTCAACCATTTTATCTAAATCAATATCGAAGTGTATGCCTAGAAGAGTAAAGTTTGTTTGTGACCAATCGAAGTTCCACTCTGTACATATCTTGTATCAGCATCTCTTTTTGGAGCCTATCCATATTAGTTTTGTTTTATCTATATTGACTCTTAATCCTGAAAAACGGGCAAATAGTTTTATAGTATTCAAAGCTGCATATAGGTTTTTTTCAGATCCGTCAAGAGTAAGAGTTGTGTCATCTGCAAACTGTGATAGAAGATATTCTATATTTCCAAGTTTAACCCCTTTAATGTTTTTATTGTTTCGTATCATGATGCCCAAGATTTCAACACACAAAAGAAAACCGTATGGCGCTAACGGGTCACCCTGGCGACATCCCCGACCTATTTTAAAGGGAGTTGACGCGAATCCGTTTACCAAGACTCTTGATTCAATGTCATTATAGAACGTTTCTATCCAGTGGGAAATACTGGGTCCGAGATTAATGAACTTTAAAACTTTGCTAAGGTAACTTCGGTCTACCGAATCAAAAGCTTTTTCGAAATCAATAAGAAGAAGTAATCCTGGTATTTGGCAAGTTTCAGTATGTTCCATTAGATCATATACGAGTCTCGTTACCTCGCCAATATATCTCCCTCACCTTTTGATCTTCGTTGATAATACTAGGTAATATCTTTTTTATTCTGTTAGCAATTGCTGCGGCACCAACTTTATATGAGGTGTTGAGAAGAGAGATAGGATGCCAATTTTTCAAAAATTTATTGGGTTTATTAGCTTTAGGAATGCATGTAATTAATCCCTGTTTTTGTGAGATTGATAAATTTCCCTTTATGTAGCCATAGTTTAGTGAGAAGATACCCGCCCAGATCTTTTCAGAAGAACTTAAGAATTTCTGCAGTAAAACCGTCAGGCCCTGGACTCTTTTCATTTTTCATGTTTTTAAGGGCAAAGGACAATTCAGGGTAGATTTGTCTTGTTCATTTAAAATTGGGACATTTTCCTTTTTAAAAAGCTCAGACAGATTAACGTCAGATTGGCCTTGTGCAGTGTATAGTTTTTCATAAAATAGTTTTGTTTCTTGGAGTAATTGTTTACTGTCTGTAATAGACGTTCCATCTTTGCTTTCCAAAACAGTAATGGATTTATTCAAAAAAGTTCTAGACTCAAGCTTTAAAAAGTATTTGGTTGGTTTTTCTCCCTTATCAACCCAGTTTGCTTTAGATCTTATTAGAATTCCGTTAATTCTGTGATTGGCAATTGCATCAAGGTCATGTTTTAGAACATTTATGTCATCAAGCAGTTTTTGCTTAATATCTTTATCCTCACTTAGGTCTAGTTCATTTTTTAGATTTTCAAGCCTAATTTCCATTTTTTTTTCTTTTTCGTTTACAATTTTCTTTTTAGTGGAAGAGTAGTATATCGTTTTACCCCTGATCATAAGGAGCAGTGTTTCCCAAAGTAATTGATCATCGATTGAATATTTACCTGATTCAGTATTTGGTTTCTTATATTGGTCTAGCGTTGATTTAATTGTATCTTTTATTAGGTCTATGTATTTTCTATCTTGGAGGAGTGAGTTATTAAATTTCCAAAAAACCCTTACCCCTAGCTAAAGTAGAAAATGTTATAGACAAAGAGATCATTGAATGATCGGAGTTTAAACTTGGAAAAATTTTGCTTTTATTAACCGAAGGTAATAGCCCATGTAAAATAAGGAAAAAATCCAATCTCGCTTGTTTAAGGGGAGTTGGTTGCCGCCAGGTGAAACGTATAGTGTCGTAGTTAAGTTCACGCCACGGATCTTTTAGATCAAATTTATCGATCATTTCAAAAACTTTTTCTCTCGCTCTTGGATGATTTATGTGCTTATAGTTGTATGTATCTAAATGTTTGTTCTTAACTAAGTTCCAATCCCCTCACATACTTATTTCATCACTGTCATAATTCATAGCAATGTCCATAATATTTTCGTAGAAGTCGGGACTGTCCTCGTTCGGACCATATATACTGATTATAGTATAGGTGACTTCATTTACTAATATCTTGAGGGCCACATAATTTCCAAATTCGTCTATAGTACTATCAATTACCTTGAACTCAAAGTTGTTATTGAATAATATGGCTGTTCCTTGGGCGTTACTTTTAAAGCAACTTATGAAACACTAATTGTATCCCCATTGTTCCTTTATCTTCTGAATTTGGTCGGATGTAAAGTGTACATCTTGTAAACAATAAATATTGCCTTTTTTTGTTTAAGGAAATTAAATACCTTTTTACGTTTTAAGTTATTGTTAAGGCCTCTGCAGTTTTGACACATTATCTTTAGGGTTTCAGCCATTCTTAATTAAAAATTGTTTATGTTGAAATTCAGCCAAGTTTGAATTAAGGTTTTTAAGATTATTGGATCCAACTATACAGTTTGCCTGTTGTTTTGATAAAATGTACTTCCTGCATTGAAACAAAATACATGGAAAAAGGAACAATACCCCTCTTAGGGATATACACTTAAAAACATTGCACATAATGGATATGAAATTTTATCATGTTGAGAGGTAAATCTACCCCACGAATACCCCTTGTACAGTAAAACACGTACAAGAAAAAATTTTGAGAAAAAAAAACCTAAAAAAACTCAACGAAAGGGATTATTGTTAACACGGACGATTTTAGGCTATTTACACAAGCAAAGTGATAAGCCCGTACTTGTACATTGCAGCGTGAGTCATTCATGCGTTTGAAAAACTGCCACGTTGAATGAATACAGTGTTACGATTAAGGATATAGTCTAAGTGGATATGAATTACAGATTCTGACGGATTTAGGAACGATTGTATGCTGTTACTTAAAAGATTTTTTTGTTAAGCAAAAATAATTTCATTTTCATGTTTATGTAGATTGAAATCTCGAGTCATTGAATCAACATACGTTTTAGTCAAAATATAAATGTTCTTATCATTCGAATATCATGTTGATACACAAAATAAGTCGTACAAATACACACAATAGTATACATGTACGTGTATTCACGTGTATGTACACGCTTAAGTTATTGATATACATGAATCCAATCTAAAACGTTATATTTTCCACTCACTTCCACTGATAATGATATCGACTTAGAATATCATTGATAATCAAAAATAGTATGTCATATTAGCACACACAAAAACATGGATATACATTCCCATGCCCACAGTCATGTCACAGTTAAGCGTACACTTTTTTATGATATGCATTGTGGTAATGGGGTCGTCTATACTCGTGATTACTAATAAATAAAGTATGTGAGACTAAGGTTTCCATTAAGTCAGTCATTGAAGTATTACATCAGTTTGTGTTCAATGGCAATGGTTTCACTATCTGACTATATCTTGTCGCCGACTATTTGTAAACATATACACCAGTATATGATATACAGAGTAACATATGCTATGCTGTAACTGCGGCATGAGTTATTATAAAACACACACATAATGTCAAATATAAACAAGTCGATCCTTCATGTGTCAGTTCATACTCGTACATCAACTTACAGCTAATACTTCGTATGGGGGGTTCATCTCGCCAGTTAGCTTGGTACGGCTCTGTCAGGGTGTTCAACTGTGGACTCTCGTCTCAAAAACATCGTCTACCCCTACTAGTCGTACACGTGTCTGTACCTTCTCCTCCTGATACATAGCTCGAGATTTCCGGTACAGGATGGCGCGTTGTTTCTTCAGCTTTGCTGGAAGATCCTTCAGGATTGTTATACGCTTTCCTCTGAGAAGGTTAGATGACTTGAGCACCATATCTCTGTCCGCCATACTTAAAAAGCTGGCTATGATGGGGGAGGGTGCATCTGGGTTAGGGTCACCAGGGAAGGGTTTTCTGAGCAGTCGGTGGACGGCCTTAAAGTAGATGTTGTCTACTGTGTTGTCAGAAAACTTCAGTTCATTAGCAAACACATCCCGAAGGATTTTCTCCGAGTCTTCATGGGCAATTTGCTTAAGACCATAAAATAAAAGATTTGTTTTCCTATCATGTATTTCCTGTTGCAGTAGTCTTCTTTCGAATGCAATAGTTTGCTCGCTTAGTTTGGATTTCAGAGTAGCTACCTCAGATTTTAGATTTTTCACTTCATCTTCGTGAATGGCGGCCATGCCTTCCACGTCATCAACACGTTTGGAGATGTTAGTCATGTCTTGTTTTAACTCATTTATGGCTTTATTCAGGTGGTAGTTTCCTTTGTCAATCTTCTCGACAGTCGTTGCTCCATACGTTCAAGGAGGTCCTCAAAATTTGGAGTTACTGACGAACGTGTGTTAACACCCGACTTTGACTGGCTTGACGACATGTTTGAGTAAAAGGTGAAAAAAGTCCCTGAATTGTGTTTTACTCACTCTGTTGACGAAGGAAAGTGTATATTCTCGTAGCTTGTTCCAAGAAAAGGGTAGTTTTTCAGTGTTAAGTCATATCTTAGTGCATCAGATATTCGTGGGGGAGAGCAGCTCAAACACACATCTTGTCGTCTCGCATGGGCAACCGGAAGCCATATAAACTGACCAGAGACCACATGGGTTTAATCTCTCAGCACAAGTAATACGGCTGCGAATGCTCTTAAGAATGGAGATCAGGTGAAGGAGACAGTTCTAAGGAATTTATTAGGAAAATGAATCGATTGTATGACTGCTAAAACATCATTAAGGAGTTTAGATGAAGTCTACACATCAAGGAATAGTGACAGGGAACAGTATAGAAGTATCAATGACCTACGGTTGGATTTCCTTCTAAAGAATGCCTTGATGACATTAAAGAGAGCATGGTGGTGTTTCAAATACAAAATCATTTTCGAAGGAGAGTATAACGATACGACATGGTCGGCACAGTGACTTGAAATAACAGTGAATAGTACAATGAATATGTCAACTTTATCCTTTGAGCTGGTACTAAATTCGTTTCCACGCACAGCTTCAACCAAGTTGACCCTCTCGAAGGACAATTTGAACCGTTCAGATAAAAGGAAGATTCCAATGACAATCCTTCTGTGTATGCTGTTAAGAACAATAAACTGCCCGAATTGAAAATTATTGGCTCATCAGCTCATCAACCAATTAAAATTACAGTGAGAAGTTAAGCCATTTTGTTACACCTTGACAAGACACTGTTGACCAATCTCATTATATGTTACTTTGTTACCTTGTGAATATTCTATCAAAAGATATGCTTTATTACTAAAACGTTGAAACATTAGTAAATATAAGCGGTTTGTTTCGTTTCCCTTTGTTATGTGCAAAAACAAGATTGCCGACACTGGCTTCTTTAAGACCCTATGGTCCGTGCGCATGACAGTGACCTAGCTGGTAGGACGTGTGTCGCGGAGGTCTCACCATGGGGATATGTTTAGCTCAATATTGAGCGAAAATCGGCTGTTTCATTCAACCAAACAAGGCAAAGAAATGTTTTACAGGTTATGTTGTACAAAAACATCACGTTTCTGTGTGTTTGAGACTTGTATTGCTCCTAAGTACTCTGTTGGTGACATGTGGAAATGTCGAGTATAACCCCGGTCCCGGTCCCAGCCCCCGACCCAACACACGACAACAAACCACGCTATCGGTTGATCCCACAGGAGCAGTCGGAGTACAGGGGACAGACAAAGATACGTCTGAGGTACTGAATATTCTAAAAGAATTAAAATCAGGTCTCTTCAATCTGTCTCAAGATTTTAAAAGTTTGAACACCAAGCTTGACAATATGGCGGCCGAAGTGCACGAAAAGTTCGAGGGGTTGAAAGCTGAAAATCAATGTCTCAAATCAGAACTGTCACTAATGAGAGAACGCCTAATGATTTTGAGTGCCGAAGTAGACGGAATAATTTGACAATTCACGGGATTGCAGGTACTGTCAATGAGACTTGGGAAATCTCCGAGCAAAAAGTGCGTGAATTTCTAACTGACACTCTTGACATTGAGAATGTGAACGACATATACACAGACAGAGCACATCGATTAAACATGAGGAAGACAAATTCGCCAATTATTGTTAAATTTGTAACCACAACAGACAAGAACTTTGTACAAAAACAGGCAAGAGAGGTGCTTGACAAAAACTCCCAGCAACAATACCGAGTGAACGAAGATTTCCCACAACACATTCGGGAGGACAGGCGTGCTCTTTCACACTGGTTCAGACGGGCCCAACAAGCTGGAAAACGTCCCAAAGTGAGACTCAACAAGCTCATCGTTGATGGAGATGTGTTTAGATACGATCGGGAATCAAAATCTATCGTGAAAGTTAGTTCATCAGATCAAAACAGCAGCATTCCAAAGTGGGCGGACCCTGACAGCTCGATATTTGGACCCAGAAGCTCTGATTCAACAAGGGAGGTCACTCCAAACTCGACCGACAACAGTAAACAAATGTGATGTGAAGGCCAAGGTTCGCTGTTCACTATTCTCTCGTGGAACATAGAGGGACTCAATAAATACACAAAATGCAGTGAGTTGAAGGAATTTATTCAAAAATATGATATTGTTGCTTTTCTTGAATCGTTTGTTAAGTCGAAAGCGGAATTTTGTGACTTTTTAGAGGGCTATGCTACTGAGAACTGTGTGAGAGAAAAAACTAAACGTTTTGGTAGATACAGTGGAGGAGTGTCAGTCCTCATTAATAAAACATTAGTAAAGGGTACATATCAAGGGGATCTGGTCAAATGGGCCAGGATGAAAAGGATGAAAAGGCCGATAAAAAAAAGTCAAAAGGGCCGAGTGAAAAAGTCAGAAGGGCCGAAAATAAAAATTATTATATATTCATTGTATTCAAACTACAGTTGATAGTTGTAATATATTTACTTAGCCAAGTGATGACTGGTGACTGTAATTGTTCCACTGTTTATGCTCTCGTATAACCAGAAACAAACAAATGTATTAGTCTCTAATGTTTTATTTTTAGACTCATATTCATATTATTAGTCAATGAGATCGTGATGTATGTGAATCTCTCATTTGTCACAATTCACAGTTCTTTGTCACAGGTCACACTACTGATAAATATAATATAACTATGATAAATGTATATACCGGGTATTATAATTACATTTTTTATTATTTTAAACATATACATATTTATAAGAGAGGTAATATTGTGACATCGATTTCTTGGAAAGATGTGTGCCTGTTTGTTGAAATATATATATATATTTTTTATTTTTTTTTGTATACTCAATGTCACAGTTATTATTAAACACAATCCCCCTTTTAAAATTTAGAAACTTAGCAAGGAAAGATATTATTCCCAACCTTCCTTTCCCTTGTACGGTGTTAAAGAAGACAGTAAGGAGAATCAACATGAGGGTAGTTGCGACCAAAGGTTACACAAGCAATTATCAGTTAATCCGGTTATTGTTTACATTAATTAGCTACTAACGAGGTATTAGCAATTGGCCGTTAATTAATTAAATCAATCAGTAATCGTGTATTCATGGTTGATAGCATTTTATGTGTTGGGTCTATATTCTTTTATTACAGACAGATATTTTATTATCGTCTCACCTCATTAAAATGGATTTATACATAACTATAAAATATATATACATTCTAATATTCTATGAGAGACTTTAAAAACTAAAATAAACCCATACTAAAATACAATTAAAATGTACACAAAATATAAAACCAAAAAGTGAAAAGAGGAATTAAGAATATAAGAAGTCATTTCTTTTCGTTAAGACACTACAGCAGGTTTTGGCACATAAATAGGCAAGGTAAACGAAGATGAAACCTAATTTTTTGCTATGTTATATGTTTGTATATTTTGGGTTCCGCCCTTATGACTTGGAACACGGCCCATTTGACTAAATGGCTTGGCCCTTTTGACTTTTTCCTTCGGCCCTTTTGACTATGCAGTTCTCGGCCCTTTTGACAGTCGGCCCTTTTGACTACAACCACATATCAAGATTATATCATGCTTTTGAAAACACTGTCATATTACTCCTAAATATAGCACACTTTGGAACTGGGAAAGTGATGTCATTTTGTTCTTTACCTATATATCTCCAGAAACTTCACCAATCTATAAAAACAGTGATTGTGATGGTATGGATCATCTTGAAGAGTACCTCCATATTATTTCTGCAGATCATCCAGATAAGGATATTTTTCTAGCTTGGGACTTAAATGCAAGAGCTAAAGATGTTTTGGATTATATTCCAAGTGATAATATTGATTTTATTCAACATGACATTGATGATTACCCAAGTGATGACTTTGATATCCCCAGGTCCAATAAAGATCAGTGTTTGAATAATTATGGAAAAAAGCTTGCAGAACTGTGCAGAAGTTTTGGTATCCATATATTAAATGGTAGACTGTTTACAGGTATACATGGAGAGTTTACCTGTTTTACCTATAATGGGGCAAGTGTTGTGGATTACTTAATAGCCTCAACAAAGTTATTTCCACTTATTACTGATTTTAAAGTTGAAGATGTTGATTACTCCAACCATTTTCCCATATCATTTTCATTTTTGACTGGCTCATACTCATCAGGTGATTGTGAATCCAACAGTGATGAAAATAAACAATCAGACACCAAACTACCAAGTGCTGCCACTGTACATGAACAAACTTCTTGTGATTGGATAAAGTTTATATGGGATCAGGATTCTTCAGGATTTCATCAACAACTTTTCTATCAGTCTGCAGGTTTTGCTAGGAAATTATATAGACCCTACACAAGAAAAACTCAAACACAGCCTCCATGGTGGGACCAGGAATTGGATGAACTTAAACATAAAAAATATGCTGCTCTGAGAGCACATAGATACTTCGGTGTAGACTTCAGTGTATTCAGGACTCTTAGATCATCATTGAAATGCCTCTTTAAAGTAAAAAAGAACAATATTATGAACAAAAGCAACTCAAACTTGTGGAAGCTAGGAATGACCCAAAATTGTTTTGGCAGTTACTTAAATCTGCTAGAAAACCATCTAATATAACTGCTGATAATGAACCATGTGACTGGGTTAAACATTTTTCATCTCTGTTGACATGTGAGGTATTACAGTTACCTTCATGTGACATTCCAGGTGCAGTGTGTACTAATGAGTGTGATGATGACTTGAATGATATCATAACTGAACAGGAAGTGAACTCAAACATTGACAAGCTGAAACATAATAAATCTCCTGGGCCTGATGGCATAGCAGCTGAATTCATTAAATCATCCAAACCATACTCTGTGAAATATCTTACATTACTTTTTAATCACATATTTAATAAAAATTATTTCCCAGATGTTTGGGGTGCAAGTATAATATGTCCACTATTTAAATCAGGATTGAGACAAGATCCTGGTAATTATAGAGGTATTTCTTAAATAGATTCTCTTTGTAAACTGTTTACTTGTATTTTAACAACCAGGCTGCAGAAGTGGTGTGAGAGGAATGATATTATAAGTGAGTATCAGGCTGGATTTAGAGCTGGGTATAGTACTGTTGATCATATATTTTCATTGAATGCTGTTGTTCAAAAGTATGCGCATAAGAAAAAGTGTAGATTTTATTGTGTTTTTATAGATTGTTCAAAGGAGTTCGATACAATTAATCATAAAGTTTTGTTTGATTGTCTTATGGATGTCGGAACAACTGGTAAGTTCTACTATATCTTAGTGTCCATGTATATGAAGCTGATAGATGTGTTAGGACTCCAGATGGACTCACATATACTTTCAGATGTAATCAAGGTACGCATCAAGACTGTATTTTAAGCCCCCAAATATTCATAATTTTTATCAATAGGCTTTTTTTAGTTTTAGAAAAGTTTGGTGGAAAAGGTGTTAATTTAAGTGCTAATGTAGATACTCTTTATGCATTGATGTTTGCTGATGATGTGTCAGCGGTTGCAGATACTGCACTTCAGTTGCAGAAGAGGTTAAATGCACTAGAGCTATTTTGTAGGCATACTGGTATGAAGGTTAATTTGGATAAAACAAAAATTATGGTGTTTCGCAATTCAGGATATTTGAGACATTATGAAAAGTGGTTCTTCGAAGGTAAACAAATTGATGTTGTATCATCTTATTGGTATCTTGGTATAGTTTTCACCCCTAGACTTTCATGGACTAAGGCCCAACACTGTCTACTTTTCCAAGGTAATAAAGCACTTGTCTCTATTTATTCTTTTCAAAGACATTTTGGAACTTTGTCACCCCAGGATCTTTTTAAATTGTTTGGCTCTATTATTCTGCCTATTTTGTGTTATGGTTCTTAAGTCTGGGGAACATCTTATTGTAAAATTATTGAAGGTCTCCAGATTAAAGTTTGCAGACAGCTTCTTAGAGTTGGTAGAAATGTTAGTAGCAGCATTGTGTTAGGGGAATGCGGTAGGCTTCCATTGCAGTTTAATTATATGTCTAGAGCGGTTAAGTATTGGTGTAGGTTAATTCAACTAGATTCACATAGACTTCCATTTCAGGGTTATGATATGTTGAAATCTTTTGATGATTCGGGTAGGCTTACTTGGACTACATATATTAAGAATATCTTATTTGAATTTGGCTTTGGATTTGTATGGCTTTCTCAAGATGTTGGTGATAGCAAAGTTTTTATGCAACAATTTTAACTTAGGCTCTCTGATATTTTAAAACAATCATGGTCTGCAAATATTCATAATCTTTCAGATTCATTTGCCTACAAGCATTTTAAATCATTATTACATGTATAAAGCTATCTATCATTATCTATATCTCCCTATTTAAAATCCCTTATAGCAAAATTCAGGTGCAGTAATGTTGGGTTAGGTATAGAAACAGGAAGATACAACAATGTACCAATGGCTGACAGAGTCTGTATTTACTGTAAAGTAGACAATATTAACTGTGTTGAAGATTAAATCCACATTCTTTTTTTATTGTAAACTGTATGGAAATGCTAGAAATAGGTTTATTGCTCCCTTGCTGTACAATATATCTAACACACAGAATTTAATCTATATTCTTAGCAGTAAAGATAAAGGTATTATCATGAATGTTGTTAACTTTCTTAATTGTGTATGTCAAACTAGAGCTGCTTTTGTAAATTCATAAACCTGTTATCTTTTATGTGCGCTTGTTTCAAATTTGTAATGTAATTGTATTTTGGACCTTTGGCCTTTATACTGAATAAAATGTCTGTCTGTCTGTCTGTCTGTTTAACGACACAAAACCTGTAATATTTGAAACAGATACTGTCCTGCTTAGATTAGTCGAAGTGTCAAATCGTTTTTTGGCAGGTCGAATATATTAGGGTTTACGGTATATTTTGGTTGGAGTGTCGGATAGAGTTGTGTAAGTTTATTTTATCCAGCACTAATTGTAATCTTTGAGCACAAAAACGAAAATGTAAAATTTCGCAAATTATATCAGTATTTACCCAATGTCATATTTTAACTTGAGTTAGGTGTAGTCTGTTGGTCATAAATACATCTGCTGCATTTAGTGTCCTTCATCACTGGTTACCCTGGCAGTAAAACAGTTGACATTACATCAATCAGTATTCACATATACTGAGAGTCTATTCAGGACCTGGGACAGAACACAGGTTTACTGACGTCGAAGTGACGGACTTCAAGGTTCGAATTACATGTAGATTGTTGTTTTTGGATTTGGATAACATATGTGACTAGAGGAATATTGATAGACCTTAGTGATCAAATCGTTTAGATACATTAAATGATGTTGATATTATTTATATATATTATTATAGAATTATCCAACTCACAGTCTGTCCTGAAGTAGATCCTCACTGTAGCGTTCTGTACTTCTCTCTGTAGATCCACCTTCCACCAGGCGAAGTCATACCTAGAACCTGTGTCTATGATTTGTTGTTTAGAGAATCCTCCAGCGTCAGTGTTCCCGTCCACAGCTGTAAGAGCACTGTAACCTGACCTGCTGGAGCTCATTGACACAGGTTTTCCCAGGGCTACGTTTACTTCAGACGCTAGAATAAGGTGAACACAAAACATTTCACTGGGACACCCATGTGAACAGGGAACGTAAATCGATTGCTTTGAAATTTAAGATCTATGAGTGAAAGGAATTTAAACCTAAATTTTCTGTTTTTCATATTGATATGTAAAGGTATAGTCACAAAGTTATATCAATACCAAATCTCAAAAAGTGTTATTCTTATTCACCTGACCTCGAGCTTTTAAGCGGAAATATTGAGAACTGACATTGATGAACTAATAATGGAAAGTGATCGGTGACTTATCATATTTATCAGATGCACATATAGGTGCAATATATTTTCCTTAAATATGAACGTGATATATAAATACCACTCGCCGCTAATGGCTGCAATACTGCCGAAGCGGCGTTAAACAATAACTCACTCACTCACTATAAATACCAACTCTCAACCAGTTATATTCCCATTCAACTGACCCCGAGCTTTTAAGGGCAGATATTGAGAACTGACTCATAATGAAAAGTGATCAGTGACTTATCATATGTATCCGATGCAATATATTTCCTCAAATATGAATATACACACAAACATGTGCATACATGGATATTTTATATGTTTTCTTTGTCCATATAAAGCAAATGTTTTCGGGTCAAAATGTATATGTATCATGAATATACGTTTTCATACAATGACTTTTTAACGCCAATATCCATAATTTCAGAATAAGCAGCCTTGCCAGGTGTTATACAGCTACTAAAGTAGTAAGGACATCATCACTTGATTGAACGTGTTTCGTCATGGTATGGGAACAACGGTATGTCTTGTCCTATTTTCAACATTACCTAACGACATGTAGTTATCTTGTACAAAGTTAAAATAACTCACCTGTTACTGTAACTGTATACAAAAGGACGAGGTTTATTATTACAGCCCATAACGTCTCCATGTTGTAACTTCACATCAAACAGGAAGTAGAATACAGGGACGTCGGGCCTGTAGCAACCAGGAGGTTAGGTAGGTGTATTATCTAGCAATACCAAAGCATTGAATTCACTCAGCTGAGATTGGATAACTTCTATCGTCTTGTACACTTTTGTTCTATTATGTTTGCAATGAATGACAACCATATGGAAATACGATATGTTTTAACAGGGACTTTGTTGATGCATTAAACCTTTGAATAAATGAGTGCATACTGTATTGCAAATTCAATTTAAAAACTTGTCTTCAACACGTACACACAAGGTAGATCATATTGTTCTGTGCGGTGTAAAAGAAAGTTTGTCAAGTCATGTTGAATATTATATTCAAAGCAACTGCATTGAAGTGAGGGAAACGTTAAAATGCCGACTGGAAAGTACGGAGCGTCGGAGGGCCATGGTAAAATGTTTTTTTTTCTTTTAGGACATAAGCTGTCAGGAAGTTGTCGCCCCTTGATTGTGATACCTTGTTTTCCTAATGAGTGATTGTGATACCCAATGATCAGATTCCCATTATTTCACTGGAGATTTTAACAGCATAACATTATTCAGAGAACTTAAAATTTCTTAATTTAAGATGTGATATATTCGGAAAGTGTTTTGAAAGTGTTTTCTCTATTTCTAGTATGTGGATTTTAAGCCGTTTTAAAATGACACTGAGGTCAGATGAATTCAAGTAAAGGTCGCCTCCAAGAGTGTTTCACTTTATCTATGGCCGTGTGTATAATTGCTTGGAGAAAGCCCGCATTATCATTGCAACTATGCATGGCCGTGAAACCTGCGAGTATAGCCTGAAACTAAAGAACCTTGGGTTCTGCGCTGCTATACAGTGAAGCATTGCACCCGAAACGTTATGTATGTTGCACAGTTCTCTACAGCAGACAAACACATCTTGATATTGGGTATATTTCTAAATATGAGATTTTGTTTCAACACATATAAATGATGCAAATTGCTGAGAAAATCCTTCAAATTCAATACGACATGCGTCAATAAATAACATATCACGACATTCCGATGTAATTTTCTTTCAAAGACGCCAACCTCTCGATTGGCCACTGATTCTGATGTAATAAGACGGACTTTCAATATTATATTTCATTCGACATAAGTTTTGATGTAGAACACAATAACAAGGGCGTTCAAGGCTGCGAGCATGTCAAATGTATAATCACAGCTGACAAGACACGTGCAAATCATTCTTCTCGACTTTATTTTCATCTTACAGTTACCTTTGACCCTCAGTTCTCATTTAATAATCCGATTTGTAGATCTTCCTCTTAAACATCAATACTAGTATATGGCATACTTGTAAAACAGGAAGTGGTTTATTTCTATGTCTTATTCAAACATATATGCACACTTAAACCGGTTTACAGCTGTCTAGTATTCACGTGTATCTACACCCATATAGTATGAAGATTAATTGAAACCGGTTGTAGAAAAACTTGGTGTTATGTTTGTATTCTACATGGTGTCAGTTTCCATATATATTATGCAGTTACTGCAACTAGTAGTAAAGCCGTCGATCACAGCTTTTGTCTTTTAAACAATGATTCTGTTTTCGAAATATTACTTATTGTCCATCAAAGTGACTATTAGAGAATTATAATGGATTTAAAACGTCTGTACTTCTATACTGTACACACAATGTTCGTCATAGTTTCTAATGAAGTCGATAAGCAAGCACACATACATGTATATGCCAACATTACTTCTCTTCAAATAACGAGCAAAATAAAGGGACTGCAACAAGTTAACTGGAGGGAGACGCGTTGACCTTGTCACACACCTGATTAACTCATGTCATGCTCATTTCTGCTGAATATATCTACTCAATAAAAAGCCTTTTGCATAAAGAGTTAGTTGAGACGAATACTGTCCCTGATAAATACTGTGTAACGTTGGGTGAATAGTCTATGTATGCTTTAGAATCCAGCATAATGGTTTCCTTGTGCATGACAAACTTGTGAGGGTTGGTGAAATGTTGGCCTTCAGCTATACATGATTGAATAACATAGTTACAATATAAAGACATTCAAAAAGATCTACTATAAATAACACCAATATTTTGTATTTCACGATTGTGGAGATATATTTATCAATAACGGTGTTGATCTGTTACGCTCATGCATATATAGTCGAACATTCAATTGATAGTAGAAAGACGACAATATTTTAACACACTTATAAGAAAAACATTTAATAGTCAACGGAATATTGTGTAATGTGAAGATCTGATAAAAAAAAACGCGGCCTATGCTCATATCTCGTTATTCAAATTCTTATTCTTATTGTTATATTATTATTAATCTCGTAAACAAAATAGTTAAAGATAAAACTGACATGTTCAAAATGAAGGGTGTAAGTGACCTTATTCCAACTGTGCGTCGTTTCTACCATCAGTCTAAATGGGTACATGGTTAAGGTTGTTGAGGTGGCCTTCTAGCGACAAGTATGTCAGTTTGGGTTAGACAATAGTAGGTAACGTTGATAACGTCTGATGAAAACATCAGTGAGTTGATTTTTTTCATTTGTGTTTGACGTATCATTTTCCTTACATGTAGCTAGGTGAAATAAATCGACCCAGTCTCATTAAAAAAACAAGGATTATCATGTTTTGACTTTTGTTGCAAATTGTTTGAAAATCAGACACATTTATACTGGATTGATAGCGAAGTAATTTAAAAATGTAGCATTTGATTTTTCTGGAGAACCAAGCAGAATCGAGTATCCCACAATGTCATGGTTGAAAAAAAAAATGTAAATTCAAAAAAATTAAAAAGATTTTTCTACCATTATTCCCCTTTATCATTGAACAAAAACTACTTAAAATCCATTTTGCTTATATAATGCTGTATTTTGTGAATATTTTGTATTGTTTTAACTGATTAAGAAAAGTCATTATGTAATGTACCAGAAAAATCATTCGTTTGTAATAAGTCAAGATGCTGTTAAATTCATCACAGATATTTTCAGCACTTTTATACATTGTTTCGAAGCTTACATGCATTTCTGGTTCTCAAGTTTATATGTATTTTGTAAGGAAGCGTGTGTATTAAAAGAGAATGAAATAAATCTGTCAAGGAAAAGACAGTATTTCCCTATTATCGAAAAATAACCTTCCTGATTGTGTTTATTCGAAAATGAAGTCAGACCCGGCTTCCTGCAGAAACTCAGAAGGAACTGATAATCTTGGTAATAGTGTCCCAATGTTTCTGCCAGCACATCTTCCCTTAACAGCATGTCTACCTGACTGTGTCAGGAATTTTGATGCACTGCAATGTCATCGCCAATAGAAACCTTGACCAATTCATGTATTTAATAGAGAGTTTGGCGGGAGAATTCCTGTACAAAACTGAGACATTAGTTGAGCGACTTATGATCCCAGCAAACATGACCGTACTGGGCCAGTACAGTGGCTGATACAGGCATCCGGTACTGGCCTGATTCAGGCATCCGGTACTGGCCCTGTACCAACTTGCACACTGGCGTGGTACTAGTCCAGTACTGGACCAGTATCACGCCAGTACTAAAACGATACCATTCCCTGTACTGGCCCAATTCAGGTTAGCCTTTACCGTTCCGATACATTAAATATGTTGTGTATACCGTAAATTTTCAATATCCAAATTAACTGATAATTGAAGGTTGATTTAGCTATTATCATTTTCTCTTTCATTATCTAAATTGTTACTTTCTAACAAATTTTATTATCTAAAAGTAAACAATATTTATAATATCAGTTTGTAATTCCCATTTTTTTTATTTTGAATGTGTATTTTTATAATGAAACTTCCATATTGTTTGTATTTTTATTCATAATTTCAATATTGTCAAATATGTAGTCAAGTACATGTTATTTGAAAACAAGCCAGAATTTATTTTTAACAAGTAGGCCAATGTACAAAGACAATGATATTATGACAATGTGATTATTTTCATACTTAGATTTCCTAATGATATTAATACATTGTATTAATGTAAAACACACCAGAAATAGCTAGTAATATAGAATGTATCAATCTTTGCCTTCCCCCTTGTCTCTCTAATGGGGGAGTCACACTTACGTTCATTAACCTGGTTAAACGTAGTTCATTGAACGTAGCCACAAAACCACTAACATGCCGAAAATGAGTGCATTATTAGTAACTACGTAAAACAACGTTTCATTATCAGTTCGTTTACAACGTGTAAGTACGATTAAGTACATATAAGTACGTTTTACTAGGTTTAACAACGGATAACTACGTTTATTGAACAACTTTCTAGCTACGTTCGTCTACGTTTAACCACGTTGAACTACATTTTAGAACGTTTGTTAGTACAACTAAGTAGGTTGAACTACGTTGATACACGTTTAAGTACGTCAAATTACGTTAAAGTAGGGTACATCACGGCACTACAGTGGTAGGGTATATAAAGACACACGTTTATGTATTTCATTCTTTCTGTTAATTGTCAAGCCAACAGAGCGTTAGTTAATTTCATTAACTATGGGTAAAACGATAGGCAGAAAAAGTCGCCCCCCACCTTCTGATTCAAATCAAGTGGCAAGAGATATTCCTGAAACAACGGTCATTTCTGTCAATCCTGACGGAGGAACATCAGATGTGACAGAGGACAATATTCCCCAAGCGCCTACTACGATGGATGACCCCACTAAAAGGTCACAGAGCTGACGATCGGCTTTAAAACTGACTGAAGATCAGGAAGTTAAGGCATTTGAATTTGTTGAGGCCCATCCTGAGCTCTATGACAAGAATCATCCAAACTTTTGTAAAAGAATACTGAAGGATGCACTGTGGAGTGAGATGTCGACTACTCTCCAAGCTAAAGAAGCTGATGGTTTGTTCAATTTCAAATATTTAACATAAATACCATTAAGCCTTATCTTGTCATTGAATAAATAAGTTTAATTGTGCATTCTCATTTGAATTCAAATATGTTATTCATATGCGTAATGAATTCATTTGCAATCGTTAGGTACGATCGCAACGGGTCCTCGAATGATGAACTGGTTCACCAACATGAGGAGTGCATTTGGGAAGGCAACTAGAGGCTCTTCTGGATCTGGACGCAAGGTACTCACCCAAAGAGAGGAGTGGCTTAAAAGGCCTCTTCAGTTTCTGGACCAGCATGTGTACAGGGTGCCAAAAAGATGTGGTGTTGATGTAAGTATGGCAATACAAAATAAAACGATAACAATTAAAGACATAGAAAATGAATACCTCTTTAATTGGTAACATTAAACATTATTCTTTCATTGGCAGTTAATATCACAACTAAAACAACGTCATTCTGAAAGATTCAGTGACCAAGTCACTTCATCGCACGCCGAATCCGATGACACACAAGTATTGGAGAACCCTCTGCCTATCCCTAATACTAAAACTTCTAAAAGAAAACGAAGGTCATCGGAGACAGCTTCGTTGATGGAACAAATAGAAAAAAGAATTGTTGCTATTCAAAAGCAGCAAGAAGATATAATGCAAATGGTAAGAATTACATATTTGAACAAGATGTACACAATTGAAATGTATTATAAATCCTTGCCATTTAGATAGTGAGGAAATATAACATGGTTATATTTGGGATAACACTACCTTCAATAGTACAAATTCTTGTACTTTTTCGGGCGGAGTCCCATGCGGGATTCGAACCCACGCCCTCAGAGTAAGGCAACTATCGCCAGCATTGACTGTACCAACAGCTTACAACACGACCATTTCGCCTCGACAAAAATCGAGGTCCAACAATCGATAGTTAAGCTAATTTTTACATTCAATACCTCTCTGATAGACGTAAGAGTGCACAGAGTGCGTGGGTTCGAATCCCGCATGGGACTCGGCCCGAAAAAGTACAAGAATTTGTACTATTGAAGGTAGTGTTATCCCAAATATAACCATATTAAATTGAAATGTAATTTATCATATTTATTTTTGTATTAAATTACAATGATATACATACAAGCTTCAATACATGTAGCTACATGTATAGCATTTCTGATATTTCACTTACAGGAGGAGAATGAGCGCATGGCTTTTGGGAGACTTGTTGGTATATCCGCATCTGAGTTTGATGATGAAGCCTGGGATTCATTCCAACTGAATGTGCAGAGTCTAATGGTAAAGTACCGAAGCGAGACAAGACAACGCAAACTGTCACAGTCAAAGACTCAATTCAGGTCACACACACAGACGAAGGCGCCAGGACAACAGGCGAGATCTCATCCTTCTATTCAACAAACCCATCAGCAGCAGCCACACACCAGTTCTACACCAGCAGCTACCTCATACACCAGCACAGTCAGCAGTGATTATCAGCTGGCAGCTGACACTGCAGTCTCCCAACACCACCAGTGTCCGACAGGATATATCCCGAGTTGTCAGCATGCGTATCGGCCTCCTCAGCCTCCAAACGGGCAGTCAGAGCGCTCTGCAAGTGTTCCCCCTTCAGAGTGTCTACAGGACTTCTTGGAGCTATAAAGCACAAGGGGGTGTGTTTTGCAAGAATATGTCAGACAAGAAATGTCAAGTCGTTCAAGGAGTATGAAAGATTCATCTTCCTTATTCATTTCATGTATTAGTTTCTGTTCCTGTTCTGTCTTTGATTAAAGTTGATGATGTCATAACATTGTTCTGTTTTTTCTCATTGAGTTCGTAGATCATTTGAAACACTGGGCTGAAGTGTCAATGTGATCACGATTGCAGCTTAGTAATCTCGAAGAAGTGTATCCTGCCATGAAACGGAGCCTGCATTGGAGTTTAGATAATGTTTCAGATAGACTCGCTGCTTCTTGGCTGTGATGGTGCCACTATTGCCATAGTAAGTATGATTCATGTCCTCCATATTGGCCGTTTCCCGCCAAGCACCAGGTACAGAATTTAAATCCGCATCTTCCCTGTCAAGATTGATATCATCACTTGAAGGATTCCTGTCTCTTAGGTAGTTGTGTAGAACCACACACGTTCTTGTAATGAGGGTGGCAGTGTCAACATGAACCTGGAAAGTGCGCAGTAGACACCTGAATATGTTTGCCATTATCCCAAAAGCATTCTCCACCACTCGTCTGGCTCTTGAAAGTCGATAATTGAATATCAGCTCATCATGTGGCAGACCACTTCGGGAGAACGGTTTCATTAGCCAACACTGCATGGCAAATGCATCATCAGCAATGATGTAATATGGTACTTGTACATCATCATTTGGAAGGGGATCTGCATCTGGTATTCCCGGAACTCCTTGTTGAACTGCTTGTTTAAGGGCACAGTTATTCCAAATTTGACTGTCGGAGCTCGATCCAACATCTCCAGCTTGAATCCATCGGAACTTGTTATCCGCATCTTCAAGGCCCAATAAGACTATGGAATAAAATCCCTTGTAATTGTTATATGTTGAACCTGAATTGTGTGGCTTCTTCAAAGCAATGTGTTTTCCATCTAGGGCCCCTAGAACATGTGGAAACTGCCATCTGTCTTGAAATCTCTCTGCAACTTGGTGCCAGTCACAGGCGTCCATTGGAGTGTTCAAAGTCTCAATTTCTATGACATCTAAAATGGCCTTGCAAACAGTGATTATTATGTTTGAGATGGTATTGTGAGCAAGTCTGAAGCTGTACATTAGTGAATGGTATAAATCGCCAGTTGCCAAGAATCTTAAACTCACAGCTAGCTTTAGCCCAGGAGAAACTGGATCACGAAATGTGCTTCTCTTGATTAGGTGTTCAATTCTTGACATGAGATTTTGAAATGTAGCCATATCTACTCTGATAAAATTAATTAATGCTTCAGGATCTTCTACCTCCAACTAGGACATGAGTGTATGGTATTGACCGTGTAATGGTCTACGTAGGAGCCAGTCACGGTCCCACCATCTTCTTTGTTTTCTCTTCGTTTCGTCGTTCATTTCGATTTTGTTCAAATATTGAGCAAACCATATCATTTCTCTAGTGATAGCAGCTAAATGCTGTATCATTTTCACCTTCCTTCCACTCATCCTCTCTCAGTTGTGAAATGAATAGTATTAAAACGCAAACCAGGTGTCTCACTCTCTTGTGACACAAGGTACATAAATAAATCTACCTAGTTAGGCGTCGTTTATCATAGTTCAACGTAGTTATACTTACTTAAGTGTAGTTAGATTTAGGGAAACGTACTTAAACGTCAAAGTCTAAAAATGAAACGTACCAAAACGTAGTTACACGTATTTGATATCGTAGTTAACCGTACTAATACCTTGTTTTGTGTACTAAAACGTTGTTCAACTCAGATGAAACTAGTGTAGTTTATTGTAGTTTAACGTAGTCAGACGTAGTGCAACGTTCTAGAATGTACTTAAACGTATGAAAACGTAATGGGATACCTAGTAAAGTGTAGTAAATCGTGGAAAAGTTGTACTACTTTAAAGAACGGTTTTAACTACGTTCAACTACGATGAACTAAGTTCACATTTTCAATTAACTACGGCCAACTACATTGAACTACGTTTCCGTAAACCTAGTTCGGAAATGCTAAACTTTGAACATGTCCAAAAGTTAAATCACAAACTACGTTTGTCTCACGTCTATGTCTACGTTTTGAGCACGGATAACTAAGTATAACTACGGATAACTAGGCTTCAGTACAGTTAACTGCGTTAAAGAACGTTCTGTATCACTACGTTCATAAACGTAAGTGTGACTGGGGCATAAAGCAGACGACAATTTGAAATACTACCCATAATTTGCTAACAGGAAGTGTCATTCCTGAATTGGGCCAGTACCGGGCCAGTACCGGGGAGTATATAAACCAAATATACACATTAAAAAAAGTTAAGCACCCCCAATTTAAAAGTTGTATACCATTTTGGATTTTATGATCATGTTATTCAATTCGATAGACAGGCCAAATATGGTATTCTGGATGGGAACTGGTGTGGTTTCTGTTATGGAACGGTTCTCACGAACGGAGCTATTGGCATGCATATCATGCAACCCATGATTTCAGCAAAATGCAGTTTCACCCTTCGACTTACCATGGCTAAATAAACGACATTTACGGCTTCAATGTCAGTTCAATACACAAAATTCATGAACAATGCCACGAAGGAGATTGTCCGAGGCTACGAGATGGCAAATTATTGGACAGCATTTAGCAGGTTTCTCGTAGAAGGAAATTGGGAGAAGAACTGGTTTCCAATATTCGGTCATCAGTCGTTTAGTGAGGAAACATGCCCAAACTAACCATGTTCTCGATCGACCACGTTCCGGAAGACCCCGAGCTACCACATTGCAAGAGGACAAGAACCTATTGCGTCATCAACGACGTCAACCGTTTGCGTCAAGTACCATCTTGAAACAAGCCTATAGCCCTATAGACGTATCAGACGGTGCGGAGCTGCCTCAAAGCAGCAGGTTTAAGGTCTCGACGTGTCATCAGACGTCCAAACCTTACTTATCGTCATAAACGGGATCGTAGGATGTGGTGTGGTGACCAACAGCGTTGGAACCTGAGGTCATGGAGACGTATTCACTGGTCAGATGAAAGTTGCTTCCTCCTCCATACCGTTGACGGGCGAATCAGAGTTTGGAGAGTCAAGAACAGTCGATACACACCAAGGAACACTCTTCCAAGGGTTCCATATGGTGGAGGATCCGTTATGGCGTGGGGTTGCTTTTCTTTTGATTGCAAGTTGGATTTGTTGACACAACAAGGCACACTTACAGGCGCCCGCCACACTGCAGAAGTATTGGATCCAGTTGTGATTGACCATTTTGATGATCACAGACTTGCAACTCGACCCCTGTTCATGGATGATAATGCTCTGCCTCACCGTTCACGAGCTGTGACTCTACATCTGGAGAACAATGCTGTTTCGCGTATTCCCTGGCCAGCACTGTCTCCAGATTTGAATCCCATCGAGCATGTCTGGGACATGATTTGTCGACCTCAACAGAGAAGGAACCCTGCTCCACACAATCTAAGACAACTGGAGGCCGCACTTCACGATGAGTGGCAGCAAATCCCCATGGAAGAATTAAAGAACCTTGTCAGGGGTATGCCCAGAAGACTGGCAGCAGTACTTCAGGCACGCGGTGGCAGCACACGATATTGACACTAAATCGTTCCTAAGACAATGGCACGGGTTATTCAGTATGATTTCTTCATCATGTTCAGCCGTTAAACTTGAAATGACAATACATTTACGAGTCTGTGTTTTTCACCATTTTCCAGTCAATTTTTGTTTGCTGTTTTTGGTCATTTGAAATCTCTGAAGATTACACAAAAATGTCAACGAATGAAACAATCAATTACACTTGCTCTTGAAATTCGTTTTTCCCCTGTGGGATGTTTAGTTTAGCTATAATGGGTCTCTGAAACATACCCCTATCAAAAAATGAAGGGGGGTGCTTAACTCTTTTTTTTACTGTGTTTATAATCTGTACTGGGCCTGTACCGGCCCTGTTCTGGCCCTGTACTGGCTCTTTGAAGATATCCCATAATGCCTTTAGACAGGAAATTATATGCCTTAACTGAGCCTGTACAGGCCCAGTACCCTATTTCAGACCGTATTGCCAGCACTGGGCCAGTACAATTTTACCTTAACTGGGCCAATTTAGTTAAAACGGTTCTGGGCCAGTACTGGTTCCTTACCGTTTGCCAGTATGCCTTTATCAACTTTACCAGCCAGTATCAAGCCAGTTCTGGCCAAGTACAGTCATGTTTGCTGGGATGTGACCCTTTACAATGGACTTATTCTAAGTGTGCCTCTGTTCAACCAGCAGTATAAATGGGTACCTGGTGCTGGAGGTGATCCTCTGAGGGCATGTATTATAACTTGGGTTATTCATGTTGAACACGAACTAGTGGGTTGACAAGTGTCCAATATATAGAGAATCTCACCCAAGTGTCTTCTGATATCAAATATATCAACACGAGTTGATGAAAGTTACAAATATCCGAGGCTTGCCGAGGATATTTTTACTTTTATCAACGAGTGTTGATATATTTGATATCAGAAGACACGAGGGTGAGATTCTATTTATCATCCAAAATCATTCTTATTATGTTTAAGTGAAAATAGTGTACATCTCTGAGCACATCTCTGCCATTTTACTTCCAGTGCGGTGAGGTCATAGCATTGTGACGTCATCATGTTTATGACGTCATAGCATTGTGACGTCATTACTCGATGATGTAAAAGCATTGTGATGTCATGTAGTTGACGGCGACAGGGCATTGTGCAAAATCTACTGCCAAAAAGATATCTCCTAGGAGATATCGCTTGATCTCACACAAGCGATATCTCCTGTGGAACACAGTTTTGGATGGTAAAAACATCCATGCTATTATGATAACATTGCCTTTGAAAACTTACAGATTACACTTTAACCCGATTGAGATTTAAGTCAAACCTTTAGATTTCGGAATCAGACAAACGAAACACCAGTCTTTGGACGACAATCTAACAGTTAAACCTGTTGTTCATGTGAAACCTATCATTAGCCATTTTAATTTCACTATTTCACTATTTCACCTCTTTCTGACAATAATATTCAATTGACCGGTGTTTCTTATATCTATCACCTGTGCTTCATTTCACCTGTACTTCGTCATAAAAACCAAACTAGATAACAACAAGAAAGAATGTAAACATCTCAGCAGGGAAAGTTTTCTGTTTGCAATATGAGATTATAATTACTTCTTTTAAGCTTTTGGTACGATAGATATCAATAGTTTTAAATGAGAAAAGATCACTCTCTTTTTATCCGAAACACTATGAAAAGGAGCTCAATTATGAATGTACTTTATCTTTGGTGTCGACCAGAAGAAATGTCCCATGAGTTGAATGGTTAAAGGAATGCTTTCTTTCTTATGAGAATCTGCAAAAACGACAAGAAAGCCTTAGCTATGTCAGTTTATTAGTTCAATCATGTGAAGGACATTGTGTGAATAGGTGTCTAACGTAGTCTCACAATGTGCTTCTTAAATCAGCTTGTAAAGATACCAATAAGCTGTTCACAGTAATGCAGTTCTTAGGTCGTGTTGACATATGCTAACAGTTATGCATCGAATGGTTTTGACTGGACCTATATATAACCTTTTCATTTATGTTAAGGGTGCAGTCATACAACAAACTAATACACTAACAAAGGCAAAGGTATATATATATATATATATATATATATATATATATATATATATATATATATACCCTAATGTTATAGACAAACATGAACTGTATTTGTGTTGATTGTTTATAACAGTTTCACATACATTTATTGAATAATTTGATCAATGTACAAAACGATGCCTAGTAGTTGCCCAAACTCAAAGATGCTTTCCATGTAGATAACTACGGATAGTTATATCTTGAGACGCTATTGACGACTGCCGTCTATATACACACTGAATACCGAAAGTCTGTTCACCTACCTGTGTATTTCAGTGTAAATTTCATGTAATTTGGCATGTCTTTAAAGCATCGTATCAATGCGAAAAATAGACAGATCACTTTGCATTTTTGCATTTTTGCATTTTTAGAAGACAGTTGAGTGTTAAATAACATTATTTGATTTTATGCCTCATAGTAAACAGTTACGGTTTTGGTTGCTCTTTGAAGTGGGTGTCAATCTTTGCAAAACTACGTTTTTTTTATTTTCTTCTGTGACATATTCAGTAAGTGATCAACTACTTCAAACATATATCACATATAATCTCGGGTACTCATTCAATGTATTGTGGTAAAAGTGTTCTCGTTTAGTCGATATGAACACTTTTATTTGAAAATGAATTAAATTGAATTTTCAAAGTTTGACCCCTTCTGTCTATTTAATTTTGCCACATTTCATAAACATCCATCACTGAACTGACGATCACAGGATAGGTTTGATGATGGATGGATGTATGATTATTCATTGTTATTGTACGTGACGTAATTCTATTGACGTTACAATGAACGTCAGTTTACATGATATTTGCACTAAGACACACATGTAGGTGAACAAACTTTCTGTGTGCAGCTGTACACCCTATAATATAAAAAGGATTCAACTTTGTCGTTGCATTATGTCCGATAAAAGAAGCAGGTTTGTATGGATATGTATAGGTATAATTATGAACATACACAACAGCGTGCAGAAGAGCTTCTACTTCCTGGGCACTATAAACAAAGATGGCGACTACCCTTCTACTGATGGTCTCTACTGTTATCCATCTCGCTACAGGTAGGTAAGATTGTGTATGTATCTATTGAGTAATTCATATATACAGGACATGAGAGGTTTTAAGTTATGACGCCACTAAGAACATTACTCTGGAGTTACTCTGTGTATACCAAACAAAGTTCATGTTCGTTTTCATAACCTACTGTGATTCAAACATAAATATTTAATATGCTGTACACTACACACTGCACCTTAAAACAATATGATGCACTTTTATAATGATAATGTGTTATAGAACTATTTAAAAATGATATGAAACAGACAAGACATTATAGTAGTTCAGTGTGTATGTGATTCTATTTATGTCCTTTCATTTCCTCATACGCGGTTTTGCAAATCTAGTTGCTAATTGACACATCTCTTTGAAAAAACAAATAATATCAATTAGTAAACACTTATTCTGCACGTAACAAAATATTGTATAAATTCCTGTGTACTCACGTCAGTGGCCAATTTAATAAATCAATTGATCATAAGGTAAAGTATGTAAGCTAATGGTGCTGATACACCAATTGAATGAGGATTTTGTTTAAGTTCTATATCAAAACAAGTTGTTACCATGTTATATTGTGACCATTACCAATGAGAATATACAAATGTCATTTTCAGTACCTATATTCAGGATATTATTATCCAAGCCACATGATCTTTTTTTAAACGTTTAATTTGCTTGTGACCTTGCCTCTATCCAATCCTTAATGTTATTCTTTGAACTTATAACAATCGCAAAAAATATGTTCTCTTTCTCTTCCTCACTTCCTCACAGAAGCTTCCTTAATTCTATTTATCAAATTTGTCTTCTTAGGAGAATTAATTTTGGGAATTTGTCGAATTTACAGCTTATAGGCCATGTCGATTATAAACTTTATATTTAAGAAGGTTTTATTCAGTGTAAATACTTATATCTGACTACCTCACTCTCATTTAATGAATTGCAGTCAATAATTCTCTTGAACTAAATTAAGCTGTATGTGTGTGCAATGTCATGTCAATCGCTCCGTTGGGTCATTCTATATTTTAATGTAAGAGGTAACAAGCTATTGCTGGAAGTGTGACGGCAGCACTTTTCCAAAGGTTGGTGGGATCAGTGATCGGTGAAATTAGTTTTGACAATCTGTCCGGGTGATGGGTTTGGGGTTGTAGAGGGTACCTGTGAAATTCTTTTGTTTAGAATGTTTTAAAATTTAGACTTAACAAATTTGCGTGTATATATATACGTTAGTTGTTTTCAAACATGTTAATATTCGATACAAAAAGAGTGACAATTGACAAGTTTATTCTGTTAAATGGTGTCGTAGCAAACAGCACATGATATACAGATTAAATACTGACGCATGGAACATTTTACAATCACTATGTTGATAGCTTTATTCTCATATATACTGACAGAGTCTTTATGTACACGGGCTTGCTGGATGATACTAGCCGGTACATTTGTTCCTTGAATGGAGTTTGTAACATTGCAGAATCAGTTGTTCTCTAAAATGCTTATGAAATGGACAAACTTATACAAAATGGTACTCATCAATGAACATAACAGTTGTACAGTATCAACAGCATTATAGTAACTTACTATCTTCAGTTTGTGTGACATTTAAACTTCAAAATGGTCATAAAAATATTTTTGATTAAACAATTCTATGACATATCTTTCTGTATTTAACAGAGAATTAAGGTTAATTAACGTGTCAAAGCAATCGATCTACGTTCGCTGTTCACTTGATGTTTGTATTCAATTTATTCTAGCGTCTGAAGTAAACGTAGCTAAGAGTAAACCTGTCTCAATGAGCTCCATCAAGCCTGGTTACAATGCTGGTACAGCTGTGGACGGGAACACTGACGCTGGAGGATTCGGTAGTAATCAAATCATACATACAGACGAGAATCAATCCTTCGCCTGGTGGAAGGTGGATCTACAGAGAGAAGTACAGGACGCCACAGTGAGGATCTACTTCTGGACAGACTGTGAGTTGAATCATTCTATTTTGCTGTTCATGACTGTGATCTTCTTATTTTCACAGCTTTTCACAGAAATATTTGGTATTTCCTGAATATACTTCTCTTCTGTAAGGTGAACACACATTTTGTGGAAGTTTTGTGCAAGGTCAATAAGAAATAAATTCCATATGCTGATACTATTTGGAAAGTGTGAAATAGCGGATACATATTATTGAACTTATCTACGACATTCAAACAACAGGACCATGTTCAAGAGAGGTTTCAAAGTAATCGCGATGAGCGATTACTTTTAAACTTCTCTTGAACGCGATTGATCAATGTAGCGCTACAAACAAAAGCGATGTAGCAAGGCGAGCAAACTTCATGGAATTTGCACTGTGTCGTTCAAAAGAGAATGAGCACTACTTGAGCGCTACATTGAGCAATCAATGAGCGATTATAAGCGCTCACTGTTATGGTACGGGGCCCAGTTAGCTTTCACAACGTTTATAAGCCAGTGAATGGAGATATTTTGAAATTCAATGAGATTTTTAAATCTCTGTATAAGAATGACATGGAATGTCAGGAATAGAATTCTAACTTCGTTTTGTTATGAACATATTTTGATATCTTCAAATTTCGAAAGAGTACATCATATCCAAACAAGGATATAATTATCATTTACCAGTTGTTCGACAATGTAAAATTACCACTACAATGACATGGATAAATATCTGTTTACAGACAGCTGCAGACGTAACGGACAATATTCGTTCACGTAGGATCAGACTATTATAGAATATTATCAAATTGTAACATGTCTTTAACTACTGAAACATCCAAGTTCCATACTTTTACAGACAAGTGGAGGCGTAGCGGAGTGCAGCTATATACATCAACAAACTCGTTTAAAAACTCAAATACTACAAGTCAAGGTCAGCTCTGTCACTCTGTTATCGGTCATCCGAATGGAAGTGATATACCTGATGTTTACAATGTAACATGTCCCGGTAGATGGCGCTATCTCCTACTCAACACTGACACGGACAACGATGGACATGGACCTGTTCTTAACTTTGGAGAAGTGGAAGTATTAAGTGAGTGTGAGTTAAATGTGTTCATTTCCAATGAAAAGCTATTCGGCAAGAGGCAACTTGTTTATGAACAGCAAATGTTTGAAGAAAGTGCGTCTAGAACCTGTATCCACTAACACCTGTAGTACGTGAGCTAGTGCTTTAAATTGTTTTACTGCGCCAACGATCCAGACAGATGAGATTCTACGGTACAAAAGCAACTCATATAGTGCGACTGTTAAAAGGCTGATTTCAGGTTTCAAACGAGGATTTTATGAACGATGAGGGATCCTCAATATAACACGATAACAATTAAAAAGCCTCTTTTACACTTAAAAACGGTTGATAATATAGAGAACCCATACTACCTCGGATATGGTAAGGTTGTAGACCGTGATAGTCAACAAAAACCTTCGGATTCTTCGCATCCTCGGGTTTTTCCTTTCTATCAGGGTCCACAACCTTACCATATTCGAGGTATCATGGTTTCGTCTTATAGTATAAACTTTCAGATGGGTTTATATGAAACTTGAAAATTTTCAAAATCTTTCTGAAACATCTGTGCCACTTTACGTATATTGAAGGGGTAAATTAAATGTCTTTATTCCTTCAACGACAAGTGTATCACGTGGATTATTTAATCTAAACTCTTCTTCATTACCTTTCAATGAAATAGATTCATCTCTGAACATTACACTGTCATTAGTCATCGGGATTGTAATGTACGTTATGGGTCATAACCTGCTTATGTTTAAGCATTGTGACGATATGCAGTTGAGGTTGACAGGGCAGTGTACAAATTTATAGTACCTGTCAAAACTAGGATTGCCACAGGCAATACTTAGGTCTTCAAGACTTCTGCTTGACCTAGAACTCCATGTTGGACTTAGGGTTATTTGTCTGTTTCTCCGCTTTAAAATGAGCTATCAAACATGTCTCTATCTTCAGTAGTTTTTTTACAAAAATTCTCCAAAGAAGGTACCCCTCTGAAAACGGAAAAATCACATATTAATGGACCCCTACATTACATTTCTCACGATTAAGACAAAATGGTTAATATTTCCATACTAAGGTGCAACATAGAAATTGTTGTGCATTAATTACCACTTAAGAATATGTAAT
The DNA here is from genome assembly GCA_936450465.1 of Gibbula magus. NCBI lineage: Eukaryota > Metazoa > Mollusca > Gastropoda > Trochida > Trochidae > Gibbula > Gibbula magus. The sequence goes on from OW388292.1 coordinate 55,186,680, forward strand.
CATCAGTTAGATTGCATGCATAATAAATGCGTTATGCTGTTCTGAATATTCAATAAAATAGTCAAAAATGCTTAAATTTGGACCCCTAGACATCGCCTGCGATCTTTGAGGCTTAACTATAAACTTTTTGATGAAAGCGATCAACATAAAAGTTGTTCTTCTTGAAATTGTGCATACGTAGGTGTATGTAAAACTTCAATAGCAGAAGAAGTAAAGCAATTATGATCCTTTAAAGTTTGATTAAAATTACGATTTTTTAAAAATGACAAACTTCTATGACTTGTCACAAAAAAACTAAGACAGATTCGAGCTTGAAAAATATTATCCTTAATAAATGACGTTTCTACATCACCATGATCTATTTAAAGTCTTCCTATCTTAAATGGTTCATTATCAATAATTCCCTAAAGAATAAACACCTCAAAAAGTATCAAAATCAAAATATTTCACTGTTTTGGGAATATGCTCAAATTATGCCCAAACTAATAACTTTTATATGATAATGATGTGTAATGGAATTGTTAAACAGGTTATTATAAAGAGATTGAAATAAGTAACATTGACATAAATTAATTTGTTACAGAGTTATGGCCCTTTGAACATGCAGCCAAAAAACGCACTTTTTGAAAAGGTCCAAATTCAAGGGCACATAACTCGAATTCTAAGACAAAATTCCAAATTCTGGTCCATCAGAATTTCACCCGTTTCTCCAGCTTTCAAATGAGCTATCACACATAGCTGTATGTGTTGCCGGGATTTAGAAGAAGATTTTTGAAGACGTGTACCCTCAAAATCGCGAAAGTGCGCAAAATTTTCAGTTTTTGCGAAATAGCAAAAAATCTATTGTTACGGCCGAAAACCGCTATATGCCTAATTGATGGGGAATGTTGTTGCCCACATTTTGGTGAAAGTTTTATGAAAATATCTTGATAAGTTTTCGAGCTATTAAGGTTTAAAATTTCAACTTCAAGGGCAGATAACTCAAGAACCAGGTCGAAATTCAAAATTCGGGCGACGATAAAATCTAAGTTAGGACATGGGCTATCATTCCTAAAAAATTCATGCAGATCGGACCAGCCGTTTTGCCGGAAAACAATGAACAAATTCTATGAAATAATAATAATAAGGACTAGGATTGCCACAGGCAATACTTAGGTCTTCAAGACTTCTGCTTGACCTTGAACTCCATGTTGGACTCTCGGTCATTCATCAGTTTCTCTGCTTTAAAATGAGCTATCAAACATGTCTCTATCTTCAGTAGTTTTTTTACAAAAATTCTCCAAAGAAGGTACCCCTCTGAAAACGGAAAAATCACATATTAATGGACCCCTACATTACATTTCTCACGATTAAGACAAAAGGGTTTATATTTCCATACTAAGGTGCCACATAGAAAATGTTGTGCTTTAATTTCCACTTAAGAAGATGTAATCATCATTTAGATTGCATACATAATTAATGCGTTATGCTGTTCTGAACATTAAAGAAAATACTCAAAAATGCTTAAATTTGGACCCCTAGATATCGCTTGCGATGTTCGAGGCTTAACTATCAACTTTTTGATGAAAGTGGTCAACATAAAAGTTGTTCTTCTTGAATTTGTGCATACGTGGGTGTATGTAAAAATGCAATAGCATAAGAACTGAAACAGTTATGAACCTTTCAACTTCGTTGAAAATGGCGATTTTTTAAAAATGACAAACTTCTATGACTTGTCACCAAAGAACTAAGAGAGATACGAGCTTGAAAAAAATTGTTCTTAATAAATGACGTTTCTGCTTCAACATGATCTATTTAAAATCTTCCTGTCTTCATTGGTTCATAATCAATAATTATCCAAAGGATATACCCTTCGAAAATGCTCAAAATCACAAAATTTTACTTTTTTGGGAATATGTCCAAATTGTGCCGAAACTATCAACTTTTATATGATATCGATGTATTATGGACTTGTTTGGCTCTTTACTAGAAAGAGATCGCTATCAATAACTTTGACATAAGTCAATTAGTTACAGAGTTATGGCCCTTTGAAATTGCAACCGAAAAACGCCCTTTTTAAAAAGGACCATATTCAAGGGCAGGTTACTCGAATTCTAGGCCGAAATTCAAAATTCTTTTTGCAAATTATATTCTACGTTGTCTTGGCTTTCGAATGAGCTATCACACATATCTGTATGTATTGCCCTGATTTAGAAGAAGATTTTTGAAGACGCGTACCCTCAAACCCGCGAAAGTGCACCAAATTTTCATTTTTTTCAATATAGCGAAAAATCTATTATTACGGCCGAAAACCGCTATGGGCCTAATCGATGGGGAATATTGTTGCCCACATTTTGGTGAAAGTTTTTTGAAAATATCTTAATTAGTTTTCGAGCTATTGAGGTTTGAAATTTTGACTTCAAGGGGAGATTACTCTCGATAGAAGTCGAAAATCAAAAATCGGTCTCGTACAGCCCGAGTTTAGGTCACAGGCTATAATCCCTGAAAATTTCAAGAAGATCGGTTCAGCCGTTTTGGCTGTACACCGCGCACAAGAAAAGTACAAATAATAATAATAATAAGGACTAGGATTGCCACAGGCAATACTTAGGTCTTCAAGACTTCTGCTTGACCTAGAACTCCATGTTGGACTTAGGGTTATTCGTCTGTTTCTCCGCTTTAAAATGAGCTATAAAACATGTCTCTATCTTCAGTAGTTTTTTTACAAAAATTATCTAAAGAAGGTACCCCTCTGAAAACGGAAAAATCACATATTAATGGACCCCTACATTACATTTCTCACGATTAAGACAAAATGGTTAATATTTCCATACTAAGGTGTTACATGGAAAATGTTGTGCTTTAATTTCCACTTAAGAAGATGTAATCATCATTTAGATTGCATGCATAATTAATGCGTCATGCTGTTCTAAATATTCAAGAAAAGACTCAAAAATGCTTAAATTTGGACCCCTAGACATCGCTTGCGATGTTCGAGGCTTAACTATCATCTTTTTGATGAAAGCGGTCAACATAAAAGTTGTTCTTCTTGAAATTGTGCATACGTAGGTGTATGTAAACTTTCAATAGCATAAGAAGTTAAGCAGCTATGAACATTTCAACTTTGTTGAAAATGGCGATTTTTTAAAAATGACAAACTTCTATGACTTATCACCAAAAAATTAAGAGAGATACGAGCTTGACAAATATTGTCCTTAATAAATGACGTTTCTGCTTCAACATGATCTATTTAAAGTCTTCCTGTCTTCATTGGTTCATAATCAATAATCATCCAAAGGATATACCCTTCGAAAATGCTCAAAATCACAAAATTTTACTTTTTTGGGAAAATGTCCAAATTGTGCCGAAACTATCAACTTTTATATGATATTGATGTATTATGGACTTGTTTAGCTCTTAATTACAAAGAGATGGCTATCAATAACTTTGACATAAGTCAATTAGTTACAGAGTTATGGCCCTTGGAAATTGCAACCGAAAAACGCCCTTTTTAAAAAGGACCATATTCAAGGGCAGATTCCTCGAATTCTAGGCCGAAATTCAAAATTCTTTTTGCAAATTATATTCTACGTTGTCTTGGCTTTCGAATGAGCTATCATACATATCTGTATGTATTGCCGTGATTTAGAAGAAGATTTTTGAAGACGCGTACCCTCAAAATCGCGAAAGTTTTTTCGAAATAGCAAAAAATCTATTATTACGGCCGAAAACCGCTATGGGCCTAATCGATGGGGAATATTGGTGCCCACATTTTGGTGAAAGTTTTATGAAAATATCTTAATTAGTTTTCGAGCTATTGAGGTTTGAAGTTTTGACTTCAAGGGGAAATAACTCGCGATAGAATTCGAAAATCAAAAATCGGTCTCGTACAGCCCGAGTTTAGGTCACAGGCTATGATCCCAAAAAATATCAAGAAGATCGGTTCAGCCGTTTTGGCTGTACACCGCGCACAAGAAAAGTACAAATAATAATAAGGAAAACCAGGATAAGAACAATAGGTCTTCACGACATACGTCTTGAAGACCTAACTAGGATTGACACGTCAATACTTAGGTCTTCAAGACTTCTGCTTGACCTAGAACTCCATGTTGGACTTAGGGTTATTCGTCTGTTTCTCCGCTTTAAAATGAGGTATCAAACATGTCTCTATCTTCAGTAGTTTTTTTACAAAAATTCTCCAAAGAAGGTACCCCTCTGAAAACGGAAAAATCACATATTAATGGACCCCTACATTACATTTCTCACGATTAAGACAAAATGGTTAATATTTCCATACTAAGGTGCAACACAGAAAATGTTGTGCTTTAATTTCCACTTAAGAAGATGTCATCATCAGTTAGATTGCATACATAATAAATGCGTTATGCTGTTCTGAATATTCAAGAAAATACTCAAAAATTCTTCAATTTGGACCCCTAGACAACGTTCGTGAGGTTCGGAGCTTAGCTATCAATTTTTTTTATGAAAGGGTTCAACATAAACGTTGTTGTTCTTGAAATTGTGCATCTGATGGTATCAATACAGTTTCATTATCTTAATTAGTTAAGCAGCTATGATCCTTTGAACTTTGTTGAAAATTACGATTACAATTTTCTATAACTTGATAACTTTGTAGAAAATGTATTTCGTTTTCTATTAGAATGTAAAGTTTATCATGATTTGCGCTGTAAATATTTCAAAACATTACCTTATCATATTGATCAGCAATACCTTTTAAATATTTTACGATGTACTAATTCTTCAATAACAACAAACCGTTCTAATTGCATAAAGGAAGCATTGTTACTGCAAATTCACTACACATGACTGTCAATTGCCACTACCATGTAAACACATGTTTCTTTATTTTGTATTGTACGTGGGACTAAGGCCTTTTACGAAATAAACTTGATTGAAATAATATCAACTTTTTGATGAAATGATTCAACATAAAGAGTTATTGCACGTGAAATTATGCATCAGTAGATGACAATAATGTTGCATTTGCGTAAGTAGTTAAACAGAAAGGAATCTTTGAAGATGGATGAAAATTGCGATTTTCGAAAAATGACAGTGTTCTATGACGAGTCACACATAAACTATCACAGATACGTGCTTCAAAATTATTGTCCTTAATAAATGATGTTTCTACGTCACAATGAGCTATGAAACGTTTTGCTATCGTTAATGGTTTACGATCGAAATTTCTCTAAAGGCTATACCCCTTGAAAACTGTCAAAAGAAAATAAATTCAATTATCTGCGGAAATGAACAAATTGTGCCCAAGTTATCAACTTTTATATGATAATATATCTTTGAAGATGGATGAAAATTGCGATTTTCGAAAAATGACAGTGTTCTATGACGAGTCACACATAAACTATCACAGATACGTGCTTCAAAATTATTGTCCTTAATAAATGATGTTTCTACGTCACAATGAGCTATGAAACGTTTTGCTATCGTTAATGGTTTACGATCGAAATTTCTCTAAAGGCTATACCCCTTGAAAACTGTCAAAAGAAAATAAATTCAATTATCTGCGGAAATGAACAAATTGTGCCCAAGTTATCAACTTTTATATGATAATGATATGTAATGGAATTGTTAAACTAGTTATTACAAATAGGTAACGATAATGAACTTTGGTATAACTTAATTTCTAAAAGAGTTATGTCCCTTTGAAAGCAAGCCGTAAAAATAAGTTTTTCAAAAAGGTCAATTTTCACATTGCTGTACCTCGTTAACCGTTCAAAATAGACCAATGGTTTGGGGGGGTTCCTTTAAACTACATTCTTTTAGCTTTCAAATGAGCTATAGCATGATGCTGTATGTATTGTCGTTATGTAGGAGAAGATTTTTGAAGACGCGTACCCTCGAACTCGCGAAAGTTCACAACATTTTCATTTTTTGCGAAATAGCAAAAAATTTATCCTGCCGGCCGAAAACCCCTATAGCCCTAATCGATGGGGAATATTGTTGCCCACATTTTGGTGAAGGTTTTATGAAATTATCTTGAATAGATTTCGAGATATTGAGGTTTGAAGTTTCAACTTTAAGGGGAGATTACTCAAGGACAAGGTCGAATTTCAAAATTCGGGCTTCGTACAGAGCGAGATCTCGACGATGTCTATCATCCCTGAGAATTTCAAGCAGATTGATTCAGCCGTTTTTGCTAAATCGTGCTCACAAGATACGACGGTAAAATAATAATAAGAAAAAACACGATAACAACAATAGGTCTTCAGACATTCGTCTTGAAGACCTAAAAAGAATTCGGATAAGAACAATTATAGGTCTTCACGACATACGTCTTGAAGACCTAAAAAACACGATAACATCAATAGGTCTTCAGACATTCGTCTTGAAGACCTAACTATATATCTTAAGAAATATCACATGATCTCACACAAGCAGGGGGAGGGGGAGAGGGGTAGTGGCGGCTTCGTTGGATTGTGTTTTTTCCCGTGACAAAAAATGAATTATGATTATTTGCCATACTTGGGATTCTCTAGGAGGGGCTGCACCCTTGTTTTCATTATGGTGTCAATGGTCATTTACAATACTTTGAACTCTCCTCGTAACCTTCAGCCTTGTATTAAATGTTGTGATGTCAACTACTGCAAGGTTCAGATTCAGGAGCTTCATGTTGTTGATAGTGTCTCACCTGTACATGCAGTTAAACAGAAAGAGCAGAACAGTCGTCGTGCTACTGCAAAATACAGTAGAACTAACTCCACTAGCTAGTCAACACAGACTCAAGGTCCCAGGTCGTATTACAAATGTGAACGCGTCCAGAAGATGAGAAGCACTTTGTAAACACTGTAACAACTGTGGTAAACTCAATCATCTTGCCTAAATGTGTCAGTCTAAACCCGTTACAAAATCCAAAGTACACATGTTGAGGATGATGAGGATGAATAGTTCATTGATACTGTTCATAATTCTGAAATCTCATCAAAAAGATTGGATTGTGCCAATATCGGTAAACATAACAGTTCTCTCACTTAAGTGAGATGCATGATCTCAATGAAACATACTTTACGAGACTATGACAAACTGATCAACAAGTCTGTTCTTCAAACTATTGCTGACGGTTTGATGAGTGCACTTAAACAGAGAATACTGAAATGTGGATTGGCACGTGTGGTGCTAGAGCTTATCTCTAATTCTCTTCCCTCCACATCTGCAACAGAATAATCATCTAGCCGAGGGAAGAGGAGTAATTTTGTTTTAAATACTTTTCGCATTCCAGTTAACACTCCACACTCTGGGGCGGATCAATCAATCTCTGTAAGATACCTTAAACTAAATTCAGAGCTATCATTACTCCGTTGTTTGCCACTGTTTGTCAAGCGCTGTATATTTGTCAATTTTAACAACATAGTCACTTGGGTATTGAACATCCTCCGACGTCTGTGAATTGGTTTTAACAAAAAAAAGATGGCTTATCACATGAGATTTCCAATGTCGAAAATGTTGGTTTTGAGAAATACTGAGATATTCCAATAAATGATTATATTTCAATTTTACTAACACGTTGCTAATGTTGTTGTTATGAAACTATAGAGTTGCATTCGTCACTTGAGTCTATCACCCTCTTTCCATTTCATAAATGTCGATTCATTCTATATCCAGCATGTTCTGCTGGAACCTATGGAGAGGATTGTAACAACATCTGTAGCTCCAGGAACTGTGTTACCATGACAACAGCATGTGAGAGAGGTGGAAGATGTCCTGGTGGTTGTCAGTCTGGGTGGATGGGAGTGGACTGTACACAAGGTAGGTTGTCAGTCTGGATGGACGGGAGTGAACTGTACACAAGGTAGGTTGTCAGTATGGATGAACCGGAGTGGACTGTAAACTGGTAGCTCTTGATGGAAAACTTGGTCTGACAAACACTGAGTATCGTCTGACAATATGATTAGCAGCATTACGTCAGTAATCTCCAGTCTGTTAAAATGTATTCACTGCAAAGGGTATAAGTTTACGTCACCAGCAACTTTCATTTCAGAAATTCGCCTTATGAGCAGATTATATTCTTCTGGTCTTATATTCCGTTTGTTTGTTGGTACTGATGTGTAGTTGGAGTGATACATATGACTCTGAAGCGCAGATATCGTTAATGAGTGTATTTATATATTTCCGTTTTCAAGGAAGAAATGGTGCTACTACATAGGCAGATTTGGCCAGTTGCTGACCACTGTCCAGCTATGGTTTGAGTAGATCTAGGTGGGTATGTCTCAACCGTGGCAGGAATTCCTAGGATGGAGACAATTACCAAAGTGAATGATCCCTCACTCACCTAGAGTTTTGCAAATTTTCTTCAGCAAAAACCACCAAACACTGGTACAAATCATCCGGTCGTACGTCACTCTCAACCTCAAAATTAGCAAACTCAATTACATGTTCCCCAGTAGATTTTCATGATTGTAACTTGAAATATCTTTGGCAGAAATTAACAATTTGTCTAAGCATTTATTCAAACTGGATTACGTTCTGCCTTGCCTGTTCTATTAGTCACAAACAAAACCCCCCTCTTCCCTTATTTTCCCATTTAAATATTTTTGTCACGAAAGGTGGGAATTTAGCATCCAACAATAATTGGCGGTACAGTTAATTCATGTTTTCAAATTAACTTATACTTATACTTATACTTATAGTTGCACTGAGTGCAAACTATGTGCTAGTCGTGTTTGTTCAAATATAGTCAATCGCTCTTACCCAGTTAAATTTTTTCTATCTGATATGTTTGAGCATGTGCGGAAAAAAGCTAAAAATGACATAACATTCTTTGAATTTGGTAGACGCTGGCATAACACCACTTAGGTATGTTCTTCAATAATTCAGAGGATATAGAAAGTATTCCTAAACAACTCTACTTACTTAGTAAGCCAGGTCTAGGACCATCCTTGGCTACCCATGGTTTTATATGCTCCGTTACTCTCAACTATATCAACCCTGGGAAACTCTATCAGAGAAATCTGTTCTAAAATTACCCGCCGTTGGCGGCGTCAGTAATGAAAGAAAATGCTCAATAGGATAAGACGGAACTGGTCAAGGGAGAAAAACGGTGACGGATGGCTAAAATATGACCTCGCATGCTTTGCAACGAAGTGATATGAATTATCATTGGCTCGCAGCTTGAACGGTGACAAACTGTACAGTGAACGGAAGAGACGTTTGAAGGAAACATTCTCTCTTAAGTGATGTTTACAGTTATAATGTACAGTTATCATAACCACTGTCTATGAAATCAATAATAATATCATTTATAACTGAATTGCAATCAAACAATTACTATGCTGTTGTTAATATTTTTTGTATGTTTTTTCATCCAAACAATAATGATCTTGACTGTATATTGCAACAATGAAGATTTTATGAATGGGGATAATAAATGTCGCCCATGTGTTTGACTGGTAGGAAATCCACAAACCAAAGCCTATTCTGGATCTAGTAAAGTCTCAATTGATATTGAATGACCATTTTTTTTATAACACTTTATTGTCCGCAGTAGGTACATATATTGGAAATTTATTGTGTGCAAATAGCAGCGCCAATTCAAGCGATGTTCTGTCCTTAAAATACTGAGTGTCAAGCAAGGAAGCAACAACTCCTATCTTTTAACGTCTTGTGTACGAACCCCGGTCTTCCGGGTGATGAGTGGAAACTCTACCAACTGAGCTATAGCCTCGATTTTTGTAAAGGAATATAACGCTAGACTTTTAGTTGTAATAAGATTGTTGAAAGTAAACATTATGGTTGAGAATGGGTGACATACTGTATTCAGATTGAGAATTATAACAAGTAGATAGCCCATATATGTTATATAATACCCAATTTGACATACATACAACTAAACTAAACTAAATATTTTTCGGTTAGAGCATCGGTGCATATCCCCAATTGGCTAAATATCAAAGCATAATTGGTCGTGTGAAGACTTTGGATAGCCAGTGTGACACATAATTTAACAAAATAACTTGTGACAGATCTACAGTTCTTAAACTTGATTTATCACAGATTGGTTGTCAGGCATAAATATTAACATTTTAGGGGAACGAAGGAATTAACAACATCACACTCTAGAATTTACAAATTAACGAGAAATATTGTTAGGGTTATTAGTTCAACTTGACCAGTATGCTATTGCAAATCATACATGGGAACTGGTTTTGAGAAATAGTTTAGATTTCCATGCAGCAGCAACATGATTATACTCTTGGATTAGAAAGAGTGTTATCGATGATGTCAATTAAAACAATATCAGAGAACTGTCAAAGGCTGTGTTGTCACACAACCATTTCATTCCCCTTGAGACCTTTGATATTTGGTCACTTGTTTTTATTCTTGCTGCTGTGATATGACAACTAGTGTTGCTGACAATAGGATATGAGAGTTTGTTGATATATTATGTTTCACAAAGTACATACACTGGTTGGTTTACGACATGTATAAGTTATCATATGTACACTGATGCAGGTGATCAGTATAATGTATCCTCGTATCATGTGTTTGTTACTATGAAAACCTTTGTATACTTAAATGACTTCACTGAAAAGTATGACACATATTGATTTGAACTTATTGCTCGCATAACTACTCTGAAATATAGACACAGTCTCAAATATAACCTTAAGTATATTTTATTCTTCACAGAATGTGAGTCTGGCTTCTACGGACCTTCCTGTGCATTGCTCTGTAATAACCGACGGTGTCTTGACGGTTCATCTCCCTGTGATCACGTGACTGGTCAGTGTGTAGGTGAATGTCAGGCTGGGTACAAGGGACTGGATTGTACACAAGGTAAGTGTTTTACGTCATCGAGTTTTTCATTGTTTCACTTATCAACAGATTTATCTTAACAACATCATTTTCATAGTAAAAGAAAGGCTCCTGATTGTCGACTTGTTGTCTTTTGATTACACTATCAATCTAGAAGTTATATACCTAAATCGTTTGCTTATCAAACCTTATCAATCATTGTTAAAGAAGAAATACCTATTTAACACCTCATCAGTGATTTCCAAAGGGTGTTTTGGAGTAAATGTGCACAAATATCAATGGCAATTGAACAAATTAAAAATACAGAATTAATCTATAAAAAAAAGCTGAATAATAAAGGACCTGGCTTTAATTTGGAGTAGTCACACTTGCTCCAAAACGTTATGCATTTTGCAAAAAAACAACAAAACAAAATGTTATTGCTTTCCGTATGTATTCCATTTCTAATTGCCTAATTTCTAATTATTTATTACCAGAACAATGACCTCACTTCCTTAATCTAGTGTTTACTCATATTCTATCTAAATGTACTGTTTCCAAAATACGTCTTGGGGAAGGAACAGTAAATGAATAACGGAATGAAATGTATCTATGATAATAATACTGTAGCCCTTGACCCGGTATTAGATTAGCCTCTACTTTCTCTCAAGCATGTGATGTTGGCTCATATGGACCTGGCTGCAGTTTGTCATGTACTGACCGGAAGTGTGGGGAGCCCTCTTGCCCTCCACACTTGTAATTTACTATCATGTATGTTATAAAGATCTGTTTTATTGGACTGTTTTCAGAATGTGACTCTGGTTCCTACGGAGATGGCTGCAGCTTGTCCTGTACTGACCGTAAGTGTTCTGTTACATCATCTGAGTGTGATCACGTGATTGGTCAGTGTGAAGGTGGATGCCAGGTGGGGTACCAGGGAACAGATTGTAGTCAAGGTAGGTATCCCGATATGGAGAGAGAGCTTGAGATTTGGACGGATACATTCCTCATTCAAGAAAACAAAATCACAAAATATTTGGTTTGGTTTGGTTATTTGCAACTTAACAAAATAATGAACCACATAATTGCCTCGCAAAGAGACATATCTATTTGTGCAATTTCAAAACTGCAAAGCGAAAATTACCAAACTATACTCACGTGCAAAAGAAACGTCCCGACATTTTCAAAAGAGTATAAAAGTGAACATCGATGTCGGAGAAAGTAGATTTGTAATGTATTTGACAGACATATGCTTTATTAAAAAAAAGTACTCAGTTTCACACATCAGAGTGTAGTATTTTTATTTTTGTGTCTGTTTTAATACACGTTTGGTGCTAAAATCGCTTTTTCAAGATGTTTGAGCCACAATGTTTGGTATTAAAGTTTTAAAAACAATTAAAGTATAAAATGTAATTAATCAACTTTGAAGTCGAAATGAATAACATTATTGGATTTAATTTGTTGAAGGATCATTACTGTAGAACGTCACAAAACAAGCTAAAAATCCCTTTTCGACGCTTCCATCTAGTCTTGTTAAGAAGATAAAAAAAACGACTATTTCTTTATTTTTAGTAACTTAAACAGGTAATGTTTTGATAATTAAGGATTCAGCCATTTGGCTGAATCTTAATTGATATTGGCGTGTTTATCTTTATTATTATTACACAGATTTTGTACTCAAGACTTCGACAAGAAGTATTACAGCTATTGAAACCAAAATTAACAGGCTGATAGCCCTTAATGTGGAATAGAGCAACCAAGCTTTTGGGCCCAATCGGTCAAGCCATTAAGGGCCCAGTTCGAACCCAAATGTAAATTTTATCATGGAAAACATTCAAAATGAACATAGAGACTTGCAACCTTTTTCAAAAGATTCACAATGACAATATGAGTAAATAAGTAAATCATGACGAATCATTGGTTTGTTTAGCCATCATTTTGTTTTTAAACACTTTTTTACTGACCCCATGCACCTTTGAAAATCTCCTCCTCTGAAGATACTTGCATTTAACAGCTGAAACTTACATATTTATGGAGCAAAAGCATTGGTGAATAACGTAAAATTCATAATACTTTTTTCACATTGATCAATTACATCAGGTAATTTTAGAAAATTGCAAACTTTAAGGGAGAATAACGCAAAAAAAACTACCCACCGAATTTAAAGAGTTTTTCAGGACAGTAAAACAAGTATGTGTTCTTTATGGATCAATAATAAAACTGCTCGCAAACAGTCAATACCGGTCATTATTAAGGTTTCGAAAAATAACATATGTAACATTTTCAAAATCCATTTTCAAAATCCTTTGCCTGTATTATCACTATTTCTATAACTCAGTAACTATGAGGAAAGGAATCGCATATATATGTAAAAGAGCAGCATTATTGTCCTGAGAGACGGTTTCATAGTAACTCTAAAAAGCAGTAATTCATATACCAAGAGACCACCTATTAATATACGTTAATGTACTCTGAACGTTAGAAGGCATTGTTATTAATATGTTTAAGCACTTGTATCATCTGACCTCTTCGTTCATGTATAAATAAAAGGTAGCAACTATGACCTAATAGCTAATGTTATATGACACAGCGCCTGTATATATCATGAACGTTGAGGCCTTTGGGTCGAGGTTTTCATGTTACACTTACGCAATGGTTCGTTTCAGCTTGGTAACTTTTTCAAACGCTGATTTTAACCTACATCAGACCCGATGTAGAAGAGAAACAGGATATGGGTATACTTGAGGATTGCATTGTGAAATAAGTTTGTTTTACTTCATCTAAGCGGTTTCAATATCAGACTGCTTGAAAACCCTGAGCGTGCCATGTTGTACCCACGGAAAGCTGCAATGAACAAGCTCGTAACGCAATAGTCGTATGACCAGTATCACTGAGAGAGTTTTTAAACTGAAACAACACAATTTCAATGAAGTTTGAAATTTTCACGGATGCTTTGAAATGGAGACTAATTAAACAGTAAGGAACCCTAATCAATGTGTAGGGTGTAATGGTTTGCTTGCTTAGAAAGAAAGAAACCAGCAGATAACAGATTCTATACCAAGTGTCGACTGATGCAATATCATAAAGTTTGGAAAGTCCCACTTTACAAAACATCTCCACCTATATTTGAAATATTAACATTTAAGCAATCGTTAAAGCATTAAAACAAAAAGACAGTATCACATCATGGACGTTCTTAGAGGATGTGAGCGTCACAATCTCTGCCTTCATGAGCCATGTTTTGTCTGTACTCACCACAGCATGTAATCAAGTCTGTACAAGTCGTGAGTAGCATTATAAAATGATGTGGCATAAATAAAATACTGCAAAAACACAATATGTTTTTGTTTTAACATCGATCCAATAGAGAAGTTTAATGACCAGGATGCAGCGTGGCTTGGTGCTGCAAATGTACAATATAATTTCTGATACAATCTCAATTTTGATAAGCGTAAAAAATTTTCGGAATTTGACTAGAAACTGTTTATTATTTCCGGCAGCATGTCCCCGAGACTTGTACGGACCCAACTGCAGCATGACGTGTGGGAACTGTAGCTCTGATGATGCTTGTCATCACGTGACCGGAAACTGTCCTAGTGGCTGTAAATCTGGATGGAGATCTCAGAGGTGTAACGAAGGTAAACTTATCAGAATTTAACAACTCTTATTTTTCTGTAATGAAGGAGAGACAAATCATCATCAGGTTCTGTCAATTTCCATCAGTTTACATGTACTATCTTATCTTCTAATTTCAAAAATATTTTTTTTTATCATGCTACTTCGCGTGCTTTGACATTGTTTTTTTATTTACCATCGCCTGAATTCTGTTTCAATTAAGTCAGAAACCGTTTACATATTGTAAGTTTAGGACTAGTTTATATATATCTTAGTATTATAAATCAGACGATTTTATTTCATAAAATATAATTAATATGTAATATTGATATGTAAAAACATTATTTCATTGCTATTGTCTAAGAATAATGAATTGTTTATCTGAGATGAGGAAACTGGTCTGGTGCATTGATGTCGTTTGACTGTTTAAATAATTCCAATGATTGTGAATCTAAAACAAATGCCGTTCAGGTACTGTCTCTGGTTCATTATGCTTTTTCGTCGTAGTCTGCATGGACGGTACCTACGGTCCGGACTGTACAGAGAAGTGTGGTCAGTGTGATGGTGTCTGTGACAGTGTGGATGGGAGGTGTCCTGCTGGATGTCTGGATGGATACAATGGTACAAAGTGTGACGTGGCCCTTGTAGTAATACAAGGTAGGTGTATAACAGGGGATATTTGCTGTATCTCAAGCATATATACTCTTTGAATTGTAATTGATAACAAGTAACGTAAATGTATATATTTATTGCAATGTGTATCTTCCGCAGTTCATTTGTATTACAAAATACAAAATATTGAATTTGACAAATTACACTGTACATTTTGTTGATTCATAAACTATTAAAATCGCATTAAGATCAACATATATTTGAGAGACTATATACCACACAAATACCATTGTTGATTGTATTGACGTGTTATGGTTTGTAAGTATGCACACACATGATATTTTGATAAACCTTATTCAAAGAAATGACTCACATGCAATCAAGGCAGTTTCAGTCACATTATCGACTCAATATCCATCTTCAATGTTCCGACATATGACTTGTGTAAAGTAGATTGGAGATTGCCAACTGACTTTTAGTTTAGCGCTCTGGTCTTAAAGCTGGATGAAACATACTTCAAACTATGAATATGTCAGATTATATTTAAGTAATCTTATGGACAAATCTAGTCGGAATAACCTGACATTCTTTTAAAATAACATATGTTGAGTTATAAGGTTGACACTGGAAAACTCATATGACATGTTACGTAACTATTTAAAATTCTAACGTTTCGAGTAATTTTAGTTATGTGACAAACGTTATTTTGAATGAAAATGCAGCTCCATCACATTTTAATTCATCATGTCATTATTGTGCCAGGTTTGATATATCCGGTAGAGTTATACTCAAATATCTCTATTTAGTTTTGAAAATGTACTTTTGGTGGATGCACTATGTAGGTAATGTTTGTTAAAGTTTCGACAAAGATAAACTGTGTTTCTTATTTATATCACTCCATAAAAACATATTGGAGTGATTTATGTCTTTGTATTGTAGTGTCTGTCCATAACTTATTAACTCTTTTACATAATATATATGTTATGTTCTTCCATTGAAGACGGGGAACCGGTCTACTGCACTGCTGCATCTCTTGTTGGTGCCGTTATTGGAACTTTTCTCCTGGTGGTATTGGTCAATGGTGGAGTTTGTCTCTGCCTCGTAAGACAAGGGAGGTAAGGATACTAGTTGGTTAGTGATGAGATACTTCAACCTACTCTGCTGAAACCTTTTCATTATTTTACTTTGAATATCTTAACGTGTTAACACTGATTTGTTGCAATGCATTGCCTCTGATACATATAGGTTTCTAACTTGAAAGTATTCATCAAGGATGACAATGCCTTAAGAAATCACTGTAAAACCTCGGGTAGCTATTTGACCATAACAATTCATATTCTCCAGATTGCAGTGGGTCAAGAATCTTGAAGACAGGAAACCAGTTCATATGACACGTGACGTCACACAGATGAGCAACATTGCCTTTCAACTTCCTGATGTCTCTGAGCATGCGCAGTCAAGCAGTCACGTGTACAACAACGACTACGATGTACTCGACTCTGGAACAAAGACAGGCAACAACGACTATGATGTCATTGAACAAAAACATTATCAAAATGTCTAAAATTCCGTCTAGCCTCTCTGGTTTCATTTACGAGTGTTGTGTATAGGCGTGAGACTCAAAACAAACATAGGACACTGACTATAGAATTTCATGGAAATTGATCAAGCTAAAAAGATGGATGCCGCCAGGAGAAAAAGCCTGAAAAACATGACATCAATAACCTGTCTCCATGACTCTCGTCTTATACAACAGTCGTGACAATATTGTACATGGTTTTAGGTAACTGTCTTCACCCAAATTATCCGTGGTAGCAAAATGTTGAAATGCACCTATTCCCGCCTTACTAATAAAATCTCAGATTCAAAGTTCCTAAATTTAACTGTTCACATCTTTGTGTTAAAGTCGATGTTCTTAATTGATAATCTCATGATCTAGCCTCACTCATGCCTATGACGTTTCTAATAAACTTCCAACGAATTTAATCTTGTAAAATCTTAATCACGGCTTGCAAATTTTCTAAAAAAAATTCTGCATTTCGTATTTAACCATTTCACCTCATTTTGGTTCATCTTCGTCGCTATCTATAATTTCTTCGCTAAATAACAAGATGACGAGACAACTTAAGGTGCAGTCCATGTCATTTCATTTTAGACCCTTATTCCTTTACTTCAGGTTACATGTTCGTTACAACTTAATATTTCCAGTAACATCAACAGTCGCCTGATGACCAAACACCATAGTCTTCACAAACACATATTTAGTTAAGCACCCGCTATGAGCCCGTATCAGTAGTCGTTTGAGAACTGATGACCACCCTGGAGTCTTGAAGATAACTCAAATAAATCATATTGTTTGTTATCTGTTGAACACATATTGACATGTACTTAATAAATGACTGATTCAATATCCCCAATTCTTAGACCCACAGAGCAACCCCTACTTTAAACAGTTATTTCTTATAAGCGTTTACTGCCCTTGGAAGGTAGTGGCATGAATAGAAGACGCCTTTGTAGACCCTGATATTTGCTCTTAATCCACACAGAAACTAGTACTCTACACCCGAACTTTATATAGTTTAACCTTGTTCGAATATATGATTTAACTTCCTCCTTGCACAGTTGACGACAACGCACATGTTTTGATGTGTATAACAATTAAACTATGTATTGAAAAGAGGAACTTTCTACATCCTGGATCGTCGATAGATATGAAGATGGCGAATGTCTTGCTATCTGTAGTTTCAGCATGCATGGTTACAGTGCTAGTACAGCTGTGGACGGGAACCATAACAGAACATAAAGAACCATGAACACAGGTGACAGGTTTCCCTTCGCCTGGTGGAGGGTGTATCTGCAGAGAGATGTACACGACCTCAGTCTGTTGATCTCTTGACGATCTTGTGATATTATAGTATTTGGTTTTCACAGAAATGTTTTTATTATTCTAGGTTATTATTCACTTCTGAAATGTAAAACAATTGTGAACAGGGTTTAAGTATGTAATAAAGGGAAAATTGGACGAATAAATCATTTATTTTAAAATTTGTAATTCTTTAAAAAAGGAAGTTTATTTATGTCTCTTGGTCAAATGTGTGAGGAAATGGAGTGATCACCGGATGATTAAAACAGTTAATAGCATTTATAATGATACTGCCGTCGGTAAATATAGTTATTTTGTAAGATATAGTCGTTTTCAATGAGGTTCGATAGTAATTACTAAACTCAGAATTCATTTGGAAGAATTTTACTCACATACGGGAAGGATTAGCAATGTCAGGAGCAACACATTTAAATTAAAACCTTTTTGGAGAAAAACGGTATTTTCTGATATTGTCTGGCATATTCAATAGGACATTTACTGATGGAACTATTTTCGATGTTGCTACAAATGTGATATATATGATGTGCTCAGTTTAAAGGGGCAGTGGCACGTTTTTTCGCTCAAATAAGTTGATGAAATGTATTTGAAAAATAATGTCATTACTAGTAAACTACCCTTCTCTCTTCGTAAATCAAGTTAAAAAGTGAGTGTACATGGTTCGTTAAAGCCATGGGAATAGTGTTTGTCATTCGAAATAATAAAAAGTGTTCACAATAAAATGGCCGGCATGCTATTTTTGTTTTATATGCAAAATCGTTATTACCACTACGGATAATTGATTGATGTTATAAGATGTTTAACCGTCTAAACTAAATATAAATGACATAAACTATCATTATAAATGGAAAAAATTTAAAATGAAATTTGAAAAAAAAGTGCTACTGCCCCTTTAATATACAAACCAATACGGAAATAAATAAGAGAGGATCTCAAAAGGATTTTTCAATTTTCATTTCATAGAATTCCTGAGTTTAAACAAAACGGACAGTTTAAAGAATTCAAATATTACTTTGATTATCGATATTATCAATTAACTTTTATTGAACACTCATGTCAAAGATGCATAGTAGAAAACTTCCTAAGACAACAATTCATTAATGAATTAAGATAGTGATAAAATTAGAAAAACAAACATATTGTACCATTATTTATCACACAGAGATGTATGTTCTAGCCAGGATAAAGTCAACGGATATTCACAGTATTTGTTGGGTTCATATGCGGATTTTGATGCAAATTGCGAGGTCATGTTACACAAAATAGTGTCAAATGTTTTGACATTTTCAACGCCTGTAATAACTGACAACGGATAGTGGATAATGGATAACGTCGTCAGCGTATACAGATATATATCATAAACATTATTTTAAGAAATTACGAAACAAAATTTGGTTATTGTTGTTATTTATTTATTAGAAAAATTATGTTTTTTTGTGATCAGTGCAGTCCCAAAACAGTTCATCGCCAGTTGATATCTTTTGAGCAAACAATTGTACCAACAGGTAACGATGGCATTTTGAGTCACATGTTTTTTCACCTATTATCAATCTTAATTGTGCCCAATAATGTGAGTTGGGTAAAGCTTATGGAGAATTAACAAACTGAAATTTGGTTAAGTTACTCGTGTCTTATGCGAGATTAGCAACCGTTTGCAGCTCTGGTCCCTCAGTCAAACATGCAGGGTAACCTGGTTATAATGCCACCTTATGTCCAAGAGAAAATATAGCATTATATTCAGGGTGACATTATGACAAGGTATAGGACATTTGGGGACACTTTTGTTTTGTTTTTTTTAAAAAAAAGTTTTTTTAACATCCTAAAAAAAATTCTCATGTAAAATGTATAATACATTTTAAAAAATTAAAGAATTAAGACGAATAATGATATTTTCACATGTATTCTAAGGTCGTTACCACTCAAATAAGTAATGTCAATGACATCTATGTTGAAACATTGCCAAAAGAGAATAATACTGGTTGTATGTCATTAAAAAAAGTCTTCAATCTTCATCGCTCCAAGTTCTAGAATGCTATTTAAAAAATCAGACAGTCATTTCTGCGCAACTATACCCGTGTGTGTCCAGCAGTAAGCTGTTGTACAACACCAAGTGTAATTATACAATTAATAATATAATATATAATAATATAATATATATGAATTTATATAGCGCTTGTTTCCAGTAGAACACCTGCTCAAAAGCGCTCAAGGGCAATGAACTGTCCTGGGAATAGGTGGGTCTAACAGTAGGCGATCTTGAACAAGTGGGTCTTGAGTAGGGATTTGAATGTTTCAAGATCCTGGACACTTCTCATTTCAATTGGGCGAGAGTTCCATAACTGTGGGGCAGAGATCTCGAAACTTCTCTCGCCAAAAGATGTGCGAGCTGAAGGAAGCTTCAAAAGGCACTGATCACTAGAACGTAGAGTTCTCTCTGGCTTGTATTCCTGAATAAGATCAGAGATGTATGTTGGAGCATCGCAGTGGAGAGCACGGAATGTCAGACACAAAACTTTAAACTTGATTCTGTCGTCAACTTTCAGCCAGTGGAGATCTTTCAGGATTGGAGTTATGTGTTCTGATTTTCTGGTTCGTTTGATTAGTCTTGCGGCAGAATTTTGAACTTTCTGAAGTTTGAAGATGAGTCGTTTGGGCAGGCCAAGAAGGAGGTAGTTGCAGTAATCTAGATGTGAGATTACACAGGCTTGGACAAGCATAGCTGTGGCTTTGTTGTTTATGAACTGTCGAATCTGACTGATGTTACGGATGTTCATGTAAGCCTTTTTGCATACCCGACTTACATGGCATTCAGCACTGAGCGTGGAATCAAACATGACACCAAGATTCCGAATCTCTTTGCTGGGATCGATCACACAAGATGACAACTTCAGAGTGGGGAGTGTCAATTTTGATCTCATTGCTTTTGATGTGATAACAAGCATCTCTGTCTTTTCCTCGTTCAACTTTAGGAAGTTACTGGTCATCCAAGTCTTGATGGCTTCTGTGCACTCAGCAATTCTGGAGAAAGCAGTGTAAGTGGATGTTCTGTCCTTGGGCTTGAAAGAGAGATACAGCTGCGTATCATCAGCATACAGATGAAAGTGGAAATTATGGGCTCTGGCTATATCACCGAGTGGAGAAGTGTACAGTGTGAAGAGTATGGGTCCCAGTACAGAGCCTTGAGGCACACCATACTTGAGTTCTGTCATTTCTGAGCTGCAACCATCCACACGTACCGCTTGGTATCTGTTTGATAGGTAAGATGTGAGCCAGATTAGTGCATCGCCAGTAACTCCGAATCGCTCCTCCAGGGTATGAAGAAGGACTCTCTGATCGATGGTATCAAATGCCGAGGAAAGATCAAGGAGTATGAGTACTGCTGCACCATCTTTGTCAACAGCCTGTAGAAGATCGTTCTGAACTCGAATAAGAGCAGTCTCAGTGCTGTGACCTTTCCTATACGCAGATTGTAGCATTTCCAATTGACCAGTACTCCTAAGATGCTGGTTAAGCTGTGAAGCAACAATACGTTCAAGCAATTTGGATGCAAACGACAGATTTGAAACAGGTCTATAGTTTTTTAAAATCTCAGCATCCAGTTGTGGCTTTTTCAGCAAAGGTGACACAAATGCTTTCTTAAAGTCAGCAGGAACAGAAGATTCGGTAAAGGATTGATTTACAATGTGAGTCATCACAGGAGCAATCTCGTCCAAACAGTCTTTGAGGAGCCATGTTGGTAACGGGTCAAGGGAGCATGATTTGTTTGGACACTGGGAAATAACTTTCCTGATTTCATCCACATGAACTTGAGAAAATGACTCATCATCAAATGACTCACTCATCATAAAACAACATTTCACAATTAGAACAATATACAATACCAAATTGATTTATATGTCATCTATATTTTGCTTTTTATAACATTAGTATGTTTTGGCTTGTAAATATTTATGTACTCGACATATAAAACAAAAAAGAAATGCAATAAAAAAAGAAATGATTCTACATATTCTGATACTCCTTGTGCTGAATGACGTCATAGTCTTTGTTTCCAGTCATGTGCTCAGCGTCAAGCACAGCATAGTCATTGTTGTACACATGACTGCTCGAGTGCGCATGCTCAGAGACATCGGCAGGTTGTGCGGCTATGTTGGTCATCTGTCTACTTGACATCTGAACTGTTTTCTTGTCTTCGGGGTTTCTAACCCAGTGTACATGCAGTCTGAAATAGATTTAAACAATATTCTCACTAATCTGTACTTTAACAAAATAAATTCTACCGAACAGTTATGGACGGTCAAATGTATGTGTATAATTATGTTATCTGTCTGCGGTTGTCGTAAACTCTAATCCTACCGTTCTGTAAGACTCTATATATATTTCCAAATGAACTACTTAGTCATATTGATAATGGTCTTAATAAAATAATAATAACGGAAGTATAATAACAGGCAATTAACAGGAAGTTGAAACCTGACTTCAACAATAAATAACAACCCAAAGCTTGACTTATACAATACCTATAAGTATACGGTGCAGAACAATCATACCAACACTATTGGTTGGTTCATCATCCTTACCTAACAGACTCGAGGGGACGGGATAGCGCAGTGGTTAGCGTGTTCGGCTTCGGATCAAGAGGTCCGGGGTTCGAATCCCGCTAGGAATTGTCTGCAGTAGAGAATTGTTCTACAAGCAGTAAGGTTTGGGTGCAATGCTACGCTGAATTTCAGAGTAGTACTACCCATGGTTCGCTAGTTCCAGCCGTTGCTCGCAGGTTTCACTGCAATGCATAGCCACATGGCGTTGCGGGCTTTCTCACTGCCGTAATTCTAGCAGCCGCGATATAAGTGAAATACTCTTGAAAGCGGCGTTAAACCACAACTCACCTCACCAAACAGACTCAACATGAGCGAGGTTATGTATCAGTACGATGTCATAACTTTTCATTGATTAAAAGAGATTTTGTCATTCGGGAATATTATTTCAAGTATTTTATTTCCACACCGAAATATTTTTTAATCATCAGTACTTTATGGTTTAAGATGGAAAAACAGTCAACTACACTCACGAGCAAAAGAAAGCATGGGTACAAAAACGCAAGATAATTTAATCAACGAGTGATGAACACGACAGAAACAAAGATACATAATGTCTCTTAAAGTCAACTAAACTTCATTTGTAAATTTTGAAAAATCATCTGTTTATATACTACGAAAAATCATGGCTGTCAAAAAATTGTCGTTTTAAAATCTTCTTTACCAGACGAGCTAAGAGAGTACAATATGGTTTAGGCTTGTTTTATGAAACCCTACAGCAAAGATGCGTCTTTAAATTTAAAGACCGAGAATTTACATTTTGTCGACAACTACTTTTACTAATATTATTCCATATTTCATAACATTTTGCCTTAAATGACAACAATTGTGTCCAAAAAAACCTTTGAAATAGCAATTACAACAACCCATGTGTGTTTGAACAGAAGATAACTGATAAGAATCACATTCTCATCAATGAAATTGTGTATATATCCTCATCACAAACATTAAAAAATAACGTTTTGAGGCAAAAATATTTTGTATTTTGCTGTGATGAAAATCAGGTTTACCCTTTTATGCCTATTACTCACCTCCCCTGTCTGATGAGAATTAGCTGAACTCCAACAACCAACAGGACAACAATAAGAAGAGTTCCAAGGAAAGTTCCAACCACTGCACCAACAAGTGTGTTGTTATCTGATAAAAGGTGCACAATCAAAGATAACAGGCCATTGAACGATTGACACCAGTTAATTACAAGAACGGTCAGTTAAAGTATTACTAAAACATATCCTGACATGAAATTTGATGAATACCAGTTTGATATAATTGTAATCTGCGAACAGCAAAGTCAACTCTGTAAGGAATGAGAACACGATGATTAAGCTAGGATAATGATTTTCACGATGTGATGACGGCCCATCATCTGGTATATGATTTTTAAACGTATTTACATTTGATATCAAGAACTACTTTTGAAGCACATCATTCACAAAACTGAAGACGGTAAGGTCCCATCTACCTGTTGTCCTCGTCACATTGCACCATGCTCCCCTGTATCCGTCCTGACATCCAACATAGCATAGCCCGTTTACTCTGTCACATACACCATCACAGTAACCACACTTCTCCAAGCAGTAGGGACCGTAGTATCCTTCCAGACACCCGGCAGGACACCTTCCATCCACACTGTCACAGACACCATCACAGTAACCACACATCTCCAAGCAGTAGGGACCGTAGTATCCGTCGAGACATCCAGTAGGACAACTTCCATCCACACTGTCACAGACACCATCACAGTAACCACACATCTCCAAGCAGTAGGGACCGTAGTATCCGTCGAGACATCCAGCAGGACACCTTCCATCCACACTGTCACAGACACCACCACAGTAACTACACTTCTCTGAGCAGTAGGGACCGTAGTATCCTTCCAGACACCCGGCAGGACACCTCCCATCCAGACTGTCACAGACACCGTCACAGTAACTACACTTCCCTCTGCAGTCTGAGCCGTATGTTCCCCTATGACACGCTTAAAAATCGACCCCCCAAAAAAAATGAATTAGTTTGCTAAACATCTTTTTAATCTCGTAAATTTTAACAATTTTGTCAATTCGTACAAGCCTTACATGTCTACTGTATTGCGCATCCCTTGTGGAATGATTGAAGTATAGGTCTATAACTAAATATTTTTCGTCGTGGCTCCCGTATAGTCGATGTCCGCTGCCCGTTGTTTTTCACCCGATATGAAGTCGACGGTCATAACGACGGACCAAGTACGGTACCAATACAAGATCCGAATCGTTAAGATACTGGACAGCCTAAACAGAAATATAGGGTGCCGAATTTCTTGAACTAATGACGTTGCCACCTATCATCAACATTCTGACGTCATAGCCGCAAGACATAACTGTATTCGAATAAATATATCCGTGATATTGTTCCCCTTCTGTACTGGCCCAGTTGCCAATATGTATGATGCAAACAAACTGTTAGTTAACTGATAAAAGTACATTTAACATGTGTAAATTTATAAGAAAATTCATCATTATATTCGTTTCCATGTTAACACTTCTCAATTTACCAGAAATTTGACAAATACAATGGAAAACAACAAGTTGACAACAGGCAGTTTCTTCCATTTTTTCATGTTCAATGTTATGTTATGCTATTCCATAACATATTTTATATTATTATGTGTGTACATATACACGGAAGCCGAATGTACAGACAACTGTGCTATCCTGCCCCCGATAAAGAAGAAAAATGAAACAAAATCGTTGATAATTCAGCTATAATCTGTTTTTTTTTCATTCATATTGCCCATGAACTGGTAACATATCATGATTTGTGAAATAATATTAACTTTGATCACTTACTTTGTCTGCAATCTGTACCCATATACCCTGGCTTACATTTACAATGCCCAGTCACGTGATCGCATTCAGACGAAGAGTCAAGACACTTCCTGTCAGTACAGGACAAGCTGCAGCCAGGTCCGTAAAAGCCAGAATCACATTCTGGGGAAGAGAATCACATTCTCTTAATTAACCGCTACGATTACAATGGTGAATTATGATTACACTGACTATGGAAAAGGAATAGATAGATGTCAAACTTGATAAGGTAAAATACTCAAAGAAAAATAAAAGAAGAAACAAATGTTCAGCTTAAAGCCATAATGACATACGTGGTGCACTGGACTATAACTTTGAAGTCATTAAATCATTGAAACCTTGTCTTGATTTAAAAAATTAGAAATTATGCTTTTGGTATAAAGCAAGAGGCATGCATCAAATGAAAGTACGTTTTTCCAGAACTCAAGATGTCCATTGTATCTGCGGTTTTATAATGGTGTCTGATGATTCATAATATTTTTTATAGGAAGTTATGCTTTTCTTATCATTTGAGTCACATGCAACAGACAAATTTGACATGTCAGATGTCCAGATGGTCAATAGTTTATTCTGTGTTTTTGAAATGTTTTTCCGTCCATCCAGACTGACAACCAACCTTGTGTACAGTCCACTCCCGTCCATCCAGACTGACAACCGTTAGAGCATCTTCCATCTCTCTCACATGTTGTTGTCATGTTAACACAGTTTCTGAAGCTGCAGTTTTTGATACAGTCCTCTCCATATGTTCCATCAGAACAAACTGCATAGTAGACATAACAGATATGTGAATGAACGTGTCTTTTTAAATGTTTCAAATCTCTGACATGTCAATTTGAGTCTAGCTGGTTCATTAAAGTAACATTTAAATCAATAACACAATTACCCTTGGGGAACTTATCCAAATAATGAGGTGTCAATTTATACCACAAGTTTGATTTTATACCATTTGATGTTGTAAGCTAAATACTATTGGGCTAGGTTCTACCGGGTATCTACCAACCGAAACAAATACGACATGTTCTTCTCAAAAACTTGTCTTGACTAAGTGAATTTAATACACATAGTATTATTTGACTGTTTATTGTTATTTCTAAAAACAAGAGAATTATCAGTGATATTAACGTTTTAACGATGTAAAAACTTTTGTAATGTAAATTCAAAATACCTTTGTTTTCCCAATAACAATACGCTTAGTTTGAGAAAACATAAACACCCTAATGTTGTCAATCTTCCTTTTAGTTAAGGGGTTTGTTTAATAAGTCAAATGTCAACATTATCTCACCGAGAACCTCAACTTCTCCAAAGTCCAGAGATGGTCCTGTTAATGTTCCATTGTTGATGTTGTCTGTGTCCGTGTACAGAAGGAGATAGTGCCATCTACCGGGACATGTTACATTGTAAACATCAGGTATATCACGTCCACTCGGATCCCCAGTAACGGTGTGACACAGCTGACCTCGACTTGTAGGGTTATAGTAGGGGAATGAACTTGTGGACGTGTACAGCTTCACTCCGTTTCGTCTCCAAGTGTCTGTAGATATACATGTTCTTGATAAACATATTACAATCACGGCTGGAGTTGATATGGTCTGTCTGTGCCACTTCAAGACCATAATTAATTGGAACTCTATTGCCTAAAGGCTTTTTTTCACTTATCTACTAATTCAAGTGGCCTGATTGCATCATTATTTATATTTGTCAAAGAAAAAAGTTTGATAATTAACAGTGGCCGGGATTTTTGGAATGGATGGGCGTCTTTAAGTCAATATATCACATATTGTGCTGGTAATACAGCTGTTTAATATAACTTTATTTCTATGATGAATTACTTACATATAACTAGAAATATTTGATGCACCGTGTTGTCATTGCTCCAATTTTCAATCCAACCTAGTCATCTTACCCTCTTATGCCAGAGGCAATCCAAATAAGGCAATCCAAAAAGGTTAATCTGTTAGACTACATAAACTTGTTTGATAGTCTTGGAACATTTGATGGTGAATATGAAATAATGCTTGAGAACAAACAATAACCAGTTGCTCTTACAGCACCAATGCACGTTCCAATTCCTCTTATTCTCTGGAGAATATGAATGTCATAACACCTGTAACAGAGCCATTAAATTGGTGTTAGGGACTCGTCGTTGTTAAAAAAAAAGTGATAAAGTGTTGACCTGACTCATCTCAAAGTAAGCGTCAAAAGAGAACTCCATATCATGCTCTCAATTGATCATATTCTCGGACAGCTACAGCGAAAGTGTTAAGTCGATGGGATGCAAACTCTGGATTTTATCAAATAAACCTAGCTGAAGAATTATCAAACCTGACGACATCCATAACACCGTTTGGAAGGTTCCATTTCAAGACACTACCTTTCAAAATTACAAGCGCCAGAAGTGTTTCAGCGTAAAATGCTTGATGGACGATGTTCCCATCTATGGTTCTACAGTTGTAGAGCATGACAAGACACTGAAAGCTGTTCTTTAACGTTTGTGTTACTGAAACATTACACTAAACTTGGGGAAATGTGAATTTTCCAAACGTGAACTGAAGTTTACAAGGGTATCTAGGCCGACCCTTCAAAGGTGAACACTGTCCTCGACATGGAGCAGCCAACCAATGTGACTGAATTGAGGAGATGTTTGGGGTTCGTCAAGCAGATGTCGACGTTCTCAAGTATATTGTCTGAAAACACAAATCAACTGAGAGACCTGTTGAGCAAGAAGAATCCTTTCCTCTGGTCTCAAACCTAGCAAACTGCTTTTGATGACTTGAAGCAAGAAATCAACAGCTCGCCAGTGTTAGCATTCCTAGCATGATCCTATGAGGAAAACCATGTCTGCTGATGCGTCCTCCTATCGTCCAGGTGCAGTGTTAAAACAATGTCAGTGATGACAATGGTAAATGGCGCAAGTAATGTTTGCTTCAAGGTCGATGACAGAAACTGAGTGTCGCTTTGCTAAATTAGAAAAAGAAGCTTTGGTAATCACGTGGGCAGTAGAGAGATTCCATGACTTCCTGTATTGGAAATACTTTATGAGACTGATCATAAACCCCTTGTATCTATCCTCGAAGGGCTTGTAGGAGCTTTCAGTGAGATTACAAAGGTATTGTATGAGTCTTATGTCTTCCACACAGCAGGCAAAACTTGATAACAGCAGATATGCTTTCCCGTTATCCTGTCGACAAGAGACTAAGTCCTGAAGAGAAACTGGTCCAGACAGAATGGAATGGAAATGTTTGTGAATACTGTGGTGAAAAGCCTCCCCGCCTCAAACTCAAAATTCTCAGAGATCAGAAAAAAGTCAACAGCAAACCTATGGTAAGCTTGAGAACTACATTCAGAATGGATGGCCAGATTACCAGCTGTTGAAAGGAAAAGAGAAGAGTATCTACAAAGAAAGGGAGAAACTCAGCGTAGCAGATGGGTTGCTGATGAAAAGCAATCGCCTTCTTATTCCACTGAACATAAGAAAAGACATTGTGTCAAGACTTCATGCTGGACATGAAGGGATTAGGAAGTGTCGAGAAAGAGCGAAAACTTCAGTATGATGGCCTGGTCTCAGCACCGAGATCAAGAAGGTTGTGGAACAGTGCAAGGTTTGTGCGAAGTTCAAACAAATACCAAGGGAACCACTCATTTCTACTCCTGTGCCGGAGAGACCCTGGAAAAAAGTAGGAATTGACCTGTTTGAGTTGAAGAAAAACAAGTATCTTCTTGTTGTAGATTACTCCTCCATGTACATTGTATGTGGACGATGCTAAATTATCATCAACCACGTCCAGCTCAGTGATCAGTCACTTGCGCTCAGTGTTTGCTCGACATGGGATCTCAGAGAATGTCTTCTCTGACAATGGTCCCCAGTACACGTCGGAAATGTTCCGTGAGCTTGCAAAGTCATATGACTTCAAGCATGTGACGAGCAGCCCCTTATTTTTCTCCAGAGCAATGGTGAAGCTGAACAGGTTGTTCAAACAGTAAAGAAGATGCTCAAGGAAGCTGAGGATCCTTACTTAGCTCTCTTGGAGTATTGTGCAACGCCACTGTCTATGGGACTAAGTCCAGGTGAATTGCTTATGGGTCGGAAGTTACGATATCAGCTTCCAGTACATCCAGGACAACCTCACCAAAAAAACTGTAGAGATTCCTAAGTTCCGACAACATGAGGAACACACAAAGCTCAGGTTCGACATAAGACACAGAGCAAAGGCATGCACAGATCTTGAACCCGGAGATGAACTCTGGGTAGAGGAGGAGGTGTAGTAGTTGGAAAAGCGAGTGCTCCAAGATCCTATATGGTGGAAACTAAGTGTGGAAACTTGAGGCGCAATCTAGGTGCTTTAAGGGTAGTCCCAAAGGAGGCAAATAGTGAAGAGATCCCTCCCTGTACCAATCAAACTAGTCCAGTTGTGAGTTCTGAGAGTTAAATGGAACCAAGGGTACAAATGTACATGCAGTTGGCGAAGAGTCAAACCTCCATACTCAATCTTTGACTATATTTTAAAATGTGTTTAATTGTATTCAAATCAACAATACCGTTTGCATACTACAGTTTGAATGACAATCTTATTTGTTCATAATGCATGAATATGCAGTTCAGTTCATTTTGTAGCTTTAAGCTAAACGGGGCGTTGTAGGGTTATCCTATTAGCGGTATGCAAAGCACACACTGCCGCAGAGAGTTATGTACCTTTACAAGAATAAAGATGGCTACGACCTACGAACGCACATGGTTCTGGCATTACTAATAGAAGTCCCTACGGTGATTCAAAGAACAGAACAGATAGTTTAATGCTATAACATATACAAACTCTGTATCCTGTAATTCTTTCCTATTCGAATACGTATTGTCATATATTATATTTTTAAACAGTTTGATTAACCACAACCATTAACTGAATCATGACAAGAAAGATCTACACGTATGTGGAATGTAAAACATCCAGTATATACTCATACTACTATATATATATATGGAATGTAATACACAGCCAGAGCAGATAGCTAACCTCAAAAAGTCGTGAAATTTGGAACTGCATTAACAAGTAAGCTCTAATATTATCTTATTGAAATTATAATGATTGTGTTAATGGATATGTGTTTCGTGACATCATTGCCTATGCTATGGTATATCGTTTGATGTATCCAAATTATTCTGTAGTGAGGTAACAACATAACTCTTTATCGTCCAATTTGTTTCAAGAGCTCAATAAATTGTCAGTATCTACTGTTCTAACAGTGAATGAATTTTCCGAAAAGGGACTATAAGATATCAACTCACCATCTGTTCTGAAGTAGATCCTCACTGTAGCGTCCTGAACTTGTCTCTGGAGAGACACCTTCCACCAGGCCAATATATACCCTCCACCTGTGTCTATAACGTTCTGTGGGCCATATGGAGCAGCAACAGTGTTTCTGTCCACAGCTGTATCAGCACTGAAACCATCTAAGCTTGAGCTCATTGAGGCAGGTTTTCCTTGGCCTATGTTAATCAGAGACCCTAGAAGAAGGAAACCAAAAGTGTATCTTCATGAAGACAGTCTCTAGGAGCGATTGTGTTTATCTTTTATATACGTTTAACAAAATGGTTCTGTATAATCTAGCTTTGAAATTAGATATAATATTTTGTCAGAGAAAAGGGCGAAAGGCTAAATAAATTTCTCATATTTATAAATAGAAAGGATATCCTGCTTCACTGATAAAGAACAGCAGAAAACGTCACTGAAATCCCAACAAACTAATTGAGTCAACGACATCAAAAAGTAAAATGAAATAAATAACTTAAAGAACTAAAATATTGTCAATTGTAAAACGATTATGTCATCATTGAATACATTCCTTTGAAAATATGTAACGTAAAGTTTGTGTTTCATTATTGATCCACACTTTCTAAACTGATCCCTTTTTTAAAACAAAACTACGTTAACATTAGGATAGTTTTGTGATCGTAGTTTGGTGATACAAGTCTCAAATAGTTTACTCATTTACGAAAAGGCTCCAATAGTTTAGAACTGAGACCAAGAATTGTTCCCGTCAGATTTGAATGCGCTCGAACGCTACTGCCTGAATTTCTAGAAAAGTGGTGTAATACAAAAGCCTGTGTGCAAACCTAATGGCGACTTCACGTAACAAAGGTCAATGAACAGTTGAATTGCAACAGATGGCAGTGAAGTGGATGAATTGCACATACAAGAAGAAATCAAGTTGTTACAATGTATACTAAATAAACGCTTCAAAACGACAATAACTATCGGCAAACATACATTAGAATTCAATATGGATTTCGAATCATTAATAAAACCAACCTGGTAACCCATGCACTGAGAACAAAATGATTCAGAAATCATTGTTTTACATTTTTAAATCATAGTTTCATCCGTCCGTATGTACAAAATTATAATACTTTATTAATCGTGTTATACCTAAACAAAGAAACCTTATTCGGAGCAAAATGGACGAATTAAGATATGACATCGTTAAAAACAGTTAATGATATGTTTATGAGGGGATATACATGTACCCTGTAATGATTGATTCATTTCCTTATTACTAACTTCAAATGTCTTAATAAGGAGATGTTCTAATGAGAAAATGTTCGATGTTTGATGTTGAGAATTAATTATGAGCCAGTAACGCATAAAAGCCAATTCCTCAAGCCCTGATGAAGAGATATGTTAGGATGTATCAGTCCCGAATAGGAGAGACGGATCTGTCCGTCTGTCCGGAAAACCTTAAGGGCCTTCAGTGCGCGTGTCGATGTATCTAAATTATTTAAATTCAAGATCCTCTCTTGAAAATTCAACTTATACACTTGGAAATAATTTAACCAACACTCTAGTTTGTAAAATCAAATGCAGTGTTCTGGGAATGTTAGGATACATTGAATGATTCTATCACCCGAGACTGAGCAGTTGTTTATTTATTGGCTAATTCATTGTAATAGAAATCCACCAAATGAAAACTTAATGAAATTATGAGGGGAAAAAAAATATTGCTCAAGGAAAGAAACTACACTACAAACTTTAGAATTAATTTATTGAAAACAACATGTTTTGTACCAAGTTGACATTCATACACCACAAGAGCTTCAAGCGTGATAGGAAGCCAGCCAGACATTAAATTTTCAATCCTCTTTTGTTGAGAAAAAGCCTACAACCATAGGATCTATGAATAACTTTGAGATTACTTGAGTTCAATCTGTTCATTAAGGACGTCTTCTCGCTTTACGTAAGCCAATACCGAAAATACTGACTGTATTTGTTCATTAAAACACTTTTATTGAATTTAACAGTTTTATGATTTTTAGTTCAAAGGTTCATACTGCTTTAACAAGTGACTATTGTGAGAAAGTCAGTTAGTAAAGTATCACCAATTCACTGGAATGGAATTAATCGCATTTCATCCAAAATAATACTGATATTTTGTCTTCTTGGGGTGTTGCTTAATTTATATCCAAGTGTATAGATTCTAAATCTAATTAAGTATCTTGAAAAGTCATATTTCTTTTTTGAAAATTCAACTTTATCAGCTACCATTATTTAGCACTTTTTATCTTGAAAACTTGATAACTCGAAAATTCAAGATCCTGTCTTAAAAATTGAACACATAATCATGTACAAGCATCTACATGAATGTTTATATTTACCTGCATATTGAAATTAAACCTACCTGAAACTATATGTAGCAGGACGATCTGTGCACATACAATCCACACCATCTCCATGTTGTTACTTCGAATCACCCATGATGTCAATACAGGGAAGTAAACCACTGTATCGGTAGTTGAGAGTTTACATACCATGCAAACACCGTCATTCAGTGTGAACGAGATTGTTATCTCGAATTTGATTTCAAACTCCACTTCCAGTTCCTGACAAAGGAATAAGACATCGCTGTTGTATCACATTTATGTATTTTCCAACTTACAAAATGTTATTTTCAACACTTGAAACCTCATCCTGATCTGTATGACAGTGACAATGACGATCAGTGGATGACCTGTGTGAAGAGGAACCCTAATGTCATCCCCCATTTTATTTATCATGTATACTAACAACTGTTGAAGTGTGCATCAACATTGATCAACAGTTTAACGTGTAGTCCTGCTGACAGACTGTGATGTTATTACCAAATAACTTTGATGTGAATACATCTACCTTCATCTGAATACGAAAAAGACTAAGGAACTATTATTGATTTTTTAATCTGTATACATTACGAATGAACACTTTTAAATTGGAAATGAATATAAGTACTTCTGAACATTATTGACAATATACTTACTTTCTCAGCTAACGCTATCAGATCTACATCAAGTGTCAACAAGGTTTTTTAGTTGCGAAGGTTAAGAAAATGTTAATACAGACAATGCATTTTTATACAACTACTTAGTATCGTACCAGCTGTGGTTAGTTTGATACTAAATATTAAATGTTCATAAGTTCAGTAATCGTCAGACTCATTTAACATGTAATTATTTGTAGATATGATTGGAGGAAGTAACTTTTTATCATGTTACGCATTTACATTTGTGCATTTTGTATTTCAAAATACTATAATTTGTGATATTTTTACAAGTGCAGTAATCTAACAAGGAACAAGGAAAATGTGTTTGAACGATAAACAAAAATGTACTGCAACTTACTGGTGGTATTGCCCTATACAATGTATCGTGAACTGATATTGACATTGAAATTGTTTCCTGTGGTAGCCGCATTTTTCCTTAATAAAAATAGTATATATATGTTACGTGTTTTAATCAGGTTTAATAAAGTTGGACACTTGTATTTCATCATGTGTATATTCTTATTGTCTATAGCATTTTAAAGGGGCACCAGCACATTTTCCCGCTCAAATAAGTCGATGAAATAGATTTGAAAAATAATGTCACCAATAGTGAAATATCCTTTTCTCTTTGAAAATCAAGTTACAAAAAATGAGTGTACTTGGTTCCATAAAGCCATGGGAATCGAGTTTGACGTTCGATTTGTTTATGTAATAAGATGTTTCACCCTTTAAAGTTAATATAAGTGACAAAAACTTTCATTATAAATGAACTATTTGAAAAAAATAAAATTTGCAAAAACGTGCTACTGCCCCTTTAAGGTGTTCTCTTGTGTTATACATAGCAGCCATGTCAATTTCATGTCAATGTTACTCGGGCCAGTTTATTCTCTGTTGTCGTTCTCTTACTCTATTGTGTTTACTTTTGCATGCTTTTGTATTTCACCAATCTTATTTCACAGAGACAAGACACAACCAAGGGAGACAGAATTTTAGGCAACTGTAAGTTTCTAATATCGAATAGTTTTTGCATAAATTTCATCTTCTAAATCTAAACCTAAACTTATATCTAAAGTAAAAGTAAGAAATTGTACTTATTAAATGTTCTTAAAGCAACATTATTTAGAAACAAGCGGTTTAGTATTATCTGTATTTTTTTTACATATCTGTGTTCAGACATTCTGGTTATCTCAAGCCAATATTTGACTACTCTCACAAATGTGTTCACAGAGGAAAGCGGTCTCATTCTCCGAGGACATCATAATTAGATGTTTTAATAACCTCTTGCACACTGTTATCTCAATTCGTTCTAAAGCATTGTAATTTTTATGTCCCCAAATTTCACAGCCATAGGTTAGGATCGATAGTATTTTGCTATAATAAATGTTGAAGACTTTTCTGGTTAATTATGAAGCATTTCATAAATATACTATTCAAAGCTCACTTACCCTCATTAGCTTTTATGCGTGATTCCACGACAACTGCGGAGTAAAATATATACGTAAGTATTTGTAACTGTTAAGAATTTTCAATTCTTCATCATCACATTTCCATCTGTCATTTGCGCTTATCGTAACACCCTTTCTGAATACCGTTATATTTGATTTTGCCATATTCAAATTTAAACCATATTCGATCGAAAATGAGGAGAGAATGTTCAGCTGTTTTTGTAGATCCTACACACATTAGAAAACAGCATAATGTCATCAGCAAACAAAAGGAGATGTATATGTACAAGCTAAGGTCTGACATGCGTTGTAACTCATAACAATCTGAACTTTCAATACTGGTTGCTAATTTATTTATATAAATGGAAAATATTAGTGGGCTCATGATGCAACCCTGTTTCGGTCCTATGGGGCATTTGAAGAATTCAGAATATCTGTTATTGTTCCTTACACAGGCACTGACATCACTATAAATATAATGTATGATTTTGAATAACTTGTCTTTAATTCCAATGTTGTTAAATAGATTCCATAACTTTGAGCACTTAACCGTATTGAAAACCTTTTTAAAGTCTATAAACGCGGCTTATAGTTTACCTCTTTTCTTAGTGCGATCATACTTCAAGAATGGGAAACTTTACACTGACAAAAATGATGCCTCATATACTGTGCCTAAAATGCGTGGACCGCTTTTTCCACAACCCCGTTTAACTTTAAACAGAACGTATGGCACTCCGACAAAAACGGGCAGACTTGTGAATAGTGTTAGTTTTGTGGTCAATGATGCATCTACTCCGGTGAATTCTACGTCAAACCCGCAACATGATACACCACGATAGGAAGTCGGCCGGGCCTATGATATATCAGACCCCAGTACTCAACCTGATGATACACCAACAATTGAACTACATTGTCCGTCCCCTCACTCTGTGTACCATCCTCTTAAATTTATGTCATGGAACATTGATGGTCTATCTAACAAACTTCATGATGGAGAGTTTTTAGACTTCTTACTTCAATTTGATTTCATATGTTTAAGTGAAACTTTTCTTGATACATGTTTAGCTATACCTGAACTTGGTGATTATGAATTGTATATTAGCAAGGCACTTAAGTTAGCAAAATATGGCAGACTTTCAGGTGGAATATACGTTTTTGTAAAGAAGTCGATATTAAACTTTTGTTCCAATATTGAAATCGATATAAACAATTTAATCTGTCTACGCTTTGATAAAAAAATTATAAACCTGGATCGCGACATTTTGTTATTTGCTGTTTATATTCCACCAGAAGGTTCATCGTATTACAAAGTTATCCAACAATGTATGTTACTACAACAGATAGAAGAATGGTTACTCGAGAACCCAAATTATGTGACAGATTGCGAGATTTTGATTTTAGGAGATTTTAATGCGAGAATAGGAGACGGAAATCAACCACCAGAGTCTGAATATGACAAGTGTGATAATGTTTTCCCAGAAGATGAGCCAGTTCCCTTAGAATCACGTTCTTCTGAAGATATGGTTGTAAATAGATTTGGAAACTTGCTACTTAATTTCTGTTTTATCTTTAACTTGTACACATATAATGGTCGGGTTGAGGGAGATATTCCTGGCAAATATACTTATATATCACAGCAGGGATGCAGTGCCATAGATTATATGATTTCATCTATCAACTTGTTTTCACAGTATGCCAGTCTAAAAGTATGTAATAGAACTGAAAGTAAGCATATGCCACTTGTTCTTACATTTAATTGTAAATGTATGAGTGAACTTCCCCAGAATGAAAATTGTAGTAATCAAAAGTATAAGTGGAACACAAAGTATGAACAGGCGTTTCTAGATAAGCTTAAATGTAATAAGCGAATCCTTAATGAATTAATCGACACAGTAACATCAAACGCTGAAATTGCTCTCTCGTCATTTGTTGATTATATTTTACAAGCAGCTGATTGTATGAAAAGAAAATCTCGTCCTAGTTACTCAAATCGGAAATTTTACGGTTTTGATTGTCGAAAAGCTAAGGTAGAAGCCACAAAGAGTCTTAGATACTTTAGAAAACTTAGAACTGTCACCAATAAAATTCGATACTGTTACTTAAGAAACCAATATAGA
This sequence comes from Gibbula magus, assembly GCA_936450465.1. Classification (NCBI taxonomy): domain Eukaryota; kingdom Metazoa; phylum Mollusca; class Gastropoda; order Trochida; family Trochidae; genus Gibbula; species Gibbula magus. Next base: position 55,223,823 of record OW388292.1, read on the forward strand.
AGCAAATGTAGACAGTGGAGGAAAATGACACAACAATTTAAAGCTAGGAAGCTGTACGAATATAGAACAAATTCTAAATTATTTTGGAAGGAATTACGAACTATTTCTACTAAAAGAACTCCCAGTGCAGATATATCTGGCGAAACCTGGCATAATCACTTTAAGACTATTTTTAATAGACCTGAAGTTGAAATCGACGATAACACAGAGTTTCAAACATGTTCGAGTGTCGAGTTGAATGATATTGAAAAACAGATATTAGAATCTCCTATTACTGAGGTCGAAATAAGAAAAGCTATTAAAAGAATGAAAAATGATAAATCTCCAGGTGTCGATGGTATCATAACGGAAATGATCAAATGTTCCGAAAATATTGTAATGCCATTTCTTTTATCTCTTTTTAATAAACTTTTTAGTGACGGATCATTCCCTGACTCGTGGACTAAGGCAATCATTATCCCTTTACATAAAAAAGGAAGCACAAAAAACCCAGATAACTATAGAGGTATATCTCTTCTGAGTATTGTAAGCAAAGTCTACACCAGCATATTAAATGAACGTCTTACGCAATGGGCAAATATAATGAACAAAGTATCCGAAAACCAAGCTGGGTTTAGAAGAGGGTATTCCACTGTAGACCATATTTTTACATTATATTCTATTATTGAAAAATCATTAAGTAAGAAAAGAAGAAAAGTATCTGTCGCATTTATAGACTTCCAGAAAGCTTTTGACTCAGTTGATAGATCAAGATTGTGGATTCTATTATCAAACTACGGACTTGGTGGTAAAATGTTAAATGCCTTAAAGGGTATTTATGAGTCAGTTAAATCATGTGTGAGATTTAATTCAAATACAACTGAATACTTCGAGTGTCCATTCGGTTTAAGACAAGGATGTATGCTTAGTCCAATGCTCTTTTCATTATTCATTAATGAATTGTCTATAGAGATATTACAAAATGGAAAACATGGTATTCAAATGTTCCCTGATATGATTCAAATACTGATGTTACTTTTTGCTGACGATGTAATATTAATTTCAGACACACAATGTGGCCTTCAGTGCCAATTAAATATTTTAGCTTCTTATACTAAGAAATGGGGATTAACTGTGAATATGGAAAAATCAAACATTGTTTTCTTTAGGAAGGGTGGAAGGTTATCGAAGAACGATGTGTGGTTCTTAAATAATGTACAAATGAAAATTGTTAATAGCTATAAATATTTGGGATTTTTATTCACTTGTAATCTCAGTATGACAAAAGCACTTGATGATCTTTCCTGACGAGCCAAGAGAGCTCTTACAGAAATAAGTGTTAACTTGAGAAAACTTGGAATTCTTTCGCCTGATGTATTCTTTAAAATATTTGATAGTCAAATACAACCAATGCTTTTGTATGCTTCAGAAGTTTGGGGGGTCAAAAGATATGAAAATATTGAAAAAATTCATTTATCTGCCTGTAAGATTTTTTTAAATGTCGGTCCACAAACACCTAATGCGATTGTGTATGGTGAATGTGGTAGATACCCATTATATATTAATTCTGCTGTGCGCAGTTTAAACTATTGGATGAAGATTTTGTATATGCATGAAGATCGTTTACCTAAGAAATCTTATAATACGTCACTTCATTTGGATGATATTGGCCATAAAACTTGGGCCTAAGAAATTAGAAATATGCTTTTTTCTCATGGATTTGGTTTCGTTTGGATTTCGCAAAGTATAGGAGATAGGGTACAATTTATCAATATTTTTAAAATACGGGCAAAAGATATGTTTTTTTCAAAATTGGAACTCTACACTGAATAACAGTACCAGATATGATACATATAGAGAAATTAAAAGTCTACTTACACCGGAGAAATATTTATTTGAAATAGTGGATTTTAAATTTCGTAAAAGCATTGTTAAATTACGATCGGGGCTGTTACGTTTAAAGGTTAATGAGGGTAGATGGCAGAAAATTGATAGGTTGTCTAGAATTTGTCCAATTTGTAATGAAGGAATAGAAGACGAATTTCATTTTATTTCCGTGTGTCCATATTATAATGATTTAAGAAAAATATATCTGCCAAGTATTAGAAATGTAAACATGTATACATTTAAACAAATTCTTACTACTAACGATAACTACATGTTGAAAAAATTAAGCCACTATGTTTATTATGCCTATGAAAAACGATGTAAAAAGCTAAATGAAATTTCTTGCGATTAATTTTTATGTTCATGTTATCTACTTCTCGTAAGTTGTGCGTATTATTACTTAATATTATTTTTGTATACGAAATATGTGTTTCCATGTACCTGTATTTGGGCCCAGGGGCCTATATACTTGAATAAAGTTGAAGTTGAAGTAGTCATTTGTTTTTCTATCAAAGCACTTAAAAAATGCATTATCAATCGTTGAATATTCATGTCTAAAACCAGCTTGCGATTCTACAATCTCATCAAGTATTTCTGTCCACATCCTCCACCTGTAACATATTGACGTAAATATTTTGCTAAATATGCTTAAAAGAGATATCTCGATAGTTATTTGGCTCATTAAATGGACCGTCTTTATGTAATGGGATACTTATAGATTTAGACCATATATCTGGTACAGTCCACAAGTCGAAAGTTTTATTAAACAACTTCTGTAGAGTTGGAATTAAAACAAAAGACCCATTAAAAAAAAATTCAGCAATTATTTTATCAAGACCAGCTGACTTATTTCTAGTATTGGTGTGACTTATGCTTAAGTAATGTGCTTTTATTGTGCCCCCCGCAGACACCAGTCAACTGTGGTGACCATGACCTTATTTTCAAGGTCACCACGACACATTGACCACTTTTGAACTCTTGTTTACGCGATATCTCATGTAGCGTTATATCCAAAGTCTTCAAATTAGGTGTCAGCCTACATATGGGGAAGATGCAGACACCAGTCTATTTTTAATGACCTTGACCTTATTTCCAAGGTCACTGCGACACTTTAACCACTTTTCGAACTCTTGTTAACGCGATATATCATGACTGTATGGACCCAATGTTTTCAAATTGGTTGTCAGTCTACAATGGGGGATGATGCAGACACCAGTCGATTTTGGTAACCTTGACCTTATTTTCTAGGTGACTATGACACTTTGACCACTTTTCGAACTCTTGTTAACCAATATCTCATGAACCAGAGCACCCAAAGTCTTCAAATGTGATGATCATCATGACACTTTTTACCAGTAATGCAATATATGAAGTAGCTCATTTTGACCAAATGATGTGTCTTTTAAACTCAATGTTATCGGCGGGGGGACATTGCCATGTTAGTGGCAAACACTTGTTATGAATGTATTTGTATGTATTTATATACCTGTATGTATTATATTTGTATGCATGTTAACTATTTGTACTGAATGTTATTAAAAAGTTTCAGGGTGGCAAAACTAGAGTTATTGAGATCATCAATAAACGTCCTCCATACCCCAGCAAGTGTTTGTCATCTTCAGTTATCCCTGAATCCGAAGATCAAATGGTTCTATGTGCATCTCATGCTTTGAATACACTATTGCTAATACATAGGTCCATTTACCGACACATTTAGGAATAGTGCAAGGGTATCCATTAACATTATCTTTGCCTTTTGGAATTTTGCTTTCGCTCAGTTATTTGCAATATATTGCAATCATACCCACACATTTTAAAACTTGGCGGAAGCTGTGACACAGTTGATACGTTTGCATCATGTGTATACAATATAGAGGACATTATTTTAGCGTTATGTTATGCTATGTTTATGACAGAAGTGCCTGAATGTTGGTATTTCCTGAAAGAGAAAATGCCTAGGTTCACATATCAGTGTCGTAAACATAGTATGCTACATAAACGAAACTAATGTGCTTATTGTTATCGTCTTGGAGTGGAGGGACATGGCTAACTTTATTTTCAAACAGAAACAGACTTTTCGCCAATGGCGCCTTCAGAATGAAATGTTATACAGGAGACAAGACGTCATAACATTATTTATGCCGTCATGTCACCATGACAAAATGATATGGCATTGTATGAAAATTAGACCCCGATAAATTTCCGTAGCAGGTAATAACTGTGAGTATAATACATTAAACAAATTTGCAAATTCATTTTACTGATTTTTCTTCAGCTAATTTCTTTTCTGAACATGTAGGTTGCACATTGTCTACATTGATCAGAACTTATGATCAGAAAAGCGATATAGGTTACAAGTAAACACTTGGCTCCACACAAGCTATAGCAGTCTATCGTATTCAACCAGAAGCTAAGACTGGAGCTACGGAATTTACACATATAACTATAAACAGTTTAAACTTGGTACAGGTATGATCAATGTACTTATCACAGGTGAGCAACAATATCATTAAAATGTTATGATATTGTAAGGTTTTGAGAAATATGAAATAGAATCCTTCCATCAATCCATCTTTACTTAAACAGACATACAAACATTCCAACATTTTGGTAAAACTGCCTTTCACAAAATGCATAATGTTTTTTTAAGTCCTTTCACATTCCATGCCAAAAACCGGCGTCCGTGAAGTCTTATTTTAGCGCATAGCAGTGATAACAAACTTTTTTTCTTGACTTTTCGACTCTTTACTTATGAGATAATCTTGTTCAAACCATTGAGATTACCAAGTCCAATAGTGGCGTCCAATAGGTGAGTTATTGTAAGGACATCACGATGTTGACACACTCCTTTGCACTGGTAATGCGTTGATATTCGAGATTTACATGTTTGGATGTTTAGATGATTGCGTCCGAACATAAAGCTATATTATAATGTAACTGTTGTATACACATAAATTTTGTTTAAGTTTCGTTTATGAATCATGTGTTTCAAAAGCAAAGCCTTAGAGGAATGAAACTTTAAACTTGGAAAATAAGATGAATCAATCAAATATTAAAACAGAATCCTACATACAGCTAAGGTATTTAATGTGAGAGTAAAAGGCTTATAGTGATGTGGCCTTAACTGAGTGTAGACATCCACTTTATTGCTGCATTGTTCAGTTTTCAACCAAAATTCTTCAATCTCTATAAATAGTGAAGGATCAAAAATACAAATTGATTTTAGCATTTAAAAGCTTTAATATTTTCATGACAATACAAAATAAAACTAACATCAAAACATAAAACTCCACATAGAGAAAATAAAACGTACATAATATATAATGTTATACCTCTGTGATGATCACATGAAAGTAATGTTCATGGTAAGTAATGGTTACCATTTACCAGATTTTAAGGAGTATAGAGTTACGAGATGATAAGCCTTATTGAGGTACATGCCGACTATCCCATATAATAAATGTTAAAATAATGTGAGCATAACCTGTGAAATATTTGTATATACTAATTACGTTATATAGCACTTCGTAATTATTTACTTTCACAAAAGTGAATCGACACTTTCTATGAGTGGAATGTCAATTTTAAAGAATCAGACATAGGAGCATTCATGGTTAAGTCCCCTATTTGCAATTTCAATTGCGTGTGTCTCATCCAAATTCTGTACGACGAACAACACTGATGTTCTTGAATGTTCATAGTTTTTCTGTTTTCGAGAAGTCCTACAGTGCAGACCTGAAGCCGTTTGTCTCAAGTGACGCTTAGGAAAAATAGACGGGCTGTTAGTAGATACAGAAGTGGCATCAGGAATACTCCGATCATCGGGTACTGACTATCAAGTTCCAGGCCTCACAGAAGTATTGAGACATAACACGGATATATGTACCATGGCCGACACTAATTTCAGTTTGACGATGTCCGTGTTTGTGCTCTCCTGAAGAAAGAAGACAGTGGGAAGTACCAGAGCAGCAGTTTGTTTCAAATTATAATCCACTTTACAGTGACATCTTTAACTGTCATTTTCCTATCGGATCCATAGTTTACCACCTTCAAAACTGTCTTGGATAATATTATGCAGTCAGCCTGTGTGTTCCTATAAACAAAATGAAGTCGGATATAGTCACTGTAGAACTTGAAAACATCTTCCATCCACAGTCCTAACAGTGTCTGCTTCAAATAATCTCCATCGAAATGAAGTCAATGTTCAACTGAAAGACCTCTCATATGGACCACTATTAATCAACTGTAATCTATACCATAGATAAAGGTTTGGTCTAATCCCTCGAATTTGGTTCACAGAGGGAAATTCGTAATCCTACATAACAATACTAAATGCCATGTAGAGATCTGTCAAGGTTTCAGTTGCTAATAAGCTTTGTGGGATTACAAACTTTGATGACCTCGACGCTGCGTTTGAACAGGTGGTTTAATATGATGTTTGGTAATCTTTTGCCTGGTAAGACTCTGATAGAGAAGTTTTTACTGTTCGCGAGGCTTAGTCAGTGGCTGGGTTGTCATCTTTGTGAGTTGATATTACAATAGAGGACAGAAGCAATCGCTTGGTTCAAGACCTAGGCGTCTACCAAATTAAATCATCAACTTATGATTTGAGCTTTGGAATTTACTTATAGAAAAAGGAAATACTTAAAATTTAGAAAGACCAATGTACTGATCTTTTATCTTTATCTTTAATAATGTTATTTGAAATTCGAGTTTTGAGAAACATGATATAGCCTCCTTCAATTTCTTGTTATCATTTTTAGTAAATGTTTGATGAAATAGAGATTTACAAACAGTGATATTAAACATATTTGTAAAAACCTTTCACTTTAATTTCTAAAAGTAAATTAAAATTGATGGATGTTTAACCCCCTTAGTGCCGATCTGTACACATATGTGCATACACGAAACGCTGTTGAGGTGCCAAGGTGTACATAAATGTACATCCCATGACATACCCTATTTAGAGTAATATATATATTTAATTAATGTATGATTTAATGTATAATGTGAGCACTGTCATTGAAAAAATATTGAGCATTAATTTGGTACCAACATCGATGTAATTGGATCATTTTCGACTGAGTTATAGCATTTTTTCAAAACCTTACTTCAAAGAAAGTATATTGGCCGCCATATTGGAAGTTTTAGGTTTACTGTTGAAATGTACTACCAACGGAAAAATTACAAAACAGACCCTATGGTTGGAATCAATCAAATCAATTGACTGAACATTTTTCCTTAGTAAACTGTCCATACTTGGACATGTTTAGATAATAGTTTTAACAACTATATTGTCATCACGTAACATAAATCGATCACGTATACTCATTCAAACGGTTGCAAAATTTGAAGCGATCACAGAAATCGTGATACTGTCTCAACACAGAGTAGAAAAGCGCCTTTTTATCGAATGACATCGCTCCGAAAAAGAAACAAAGACAGTAATTTACCTAACCTTCCATGTCTTTTATAATTTACGCCTCTTCATAATCGTTGTGATTTGTTAATGCAATCAAATATCAGCAATCCATAGACGCTAGCTTCATGTACTCTGCAAAATGGCGGTCGCTATGACACGGATGTACACACGTTTAGGGCCGTCGTTGTGCTTTCCTAATAACTATTACATCAATAAGACAAGTATATCCAGCATCCTTTGGTTATTTGTGTTCTAACCTTACTCAAAATAAAAAGTTTTGACTTGTATTAATATGTTAATTGTCGTATCATTTTGACATATGTGGAATTTACCTACAGTACATGTTTCATTGCTTAATTTGCATACTAATGTACATATATTAAATTCAATTGTAAATTGTATCTTTTGTTTTACATTTGCATGCTTTAAAACTTAGCAAAATAATAAGTTAACATAAAATACAATTTTAATATAATTTGTTTTTATAGTTACATGTACTGTACATTTATGTGCATCAGACAATCGTGTTGAGTAGCCAATATGTTTATGTTATCATCACTAATGAAATGAAGAAGAATACTATTAAAATGAATAAATTTAGCAAGAAAATTAGGTATTTTCATAGTTGGACTTATAATGTTGGGGATATTCCGGGTTTTATTTTGTGAAAAATTACATGGAACTTCGGTCTATCAACAGAGGCCGTCTGGGACCGTTGATTGTCGTTAGGAACGAGCTAGCGTGACGTAAGTCTCGTTCACATTCGATTGTTCTCGTAATTTAGAATATTTTTACAGGTGCGTGGAATGGAAGTATATGCGACATATTAAAGCTTATAATGTGCATCTTTATTAAGGATGCACTTATTCATAGCGATTTTTAGACCTTGCACAAGTTATTTTGAAGGCATTAAGCGATCACGAGCTCATGAATATTAATGAGCCCAGACATCCGTCCGACGACTTCCGGCAGCAACAATAAGAAACTTGTGTAGAAATGTCGAGCTCAAGTGTCAATGACGACTTTTTAGATTCTGAGTCGGAATCCTTGCCCGACTCAGATCCTGAAGAGGACATAGACGGGACACATAGACCCCGTGGATGATGGTGAGTACTTTCTGAATAATATTCGGCATTATTTCAGTCAAGAGCCGTAAAATAAAAAATCTAATCTGTAGCTTTCCGACGAGTTGTTATTTTGACAGCTGACGACAGGCATAACAGTCTTAAGCACCCCTCACCATTTAAATAAATGATTGTGAGTTATATCTGTTGTTTCATATATAAATATTTCATTTTTCAATAAATATGTAGTTAGATTTACCCGAGTGATTGACTCATCGTATGTCTTGATGAAATTTTGTCCAAAGGATTAGAGTAGGCCTATTTCTATTCATTAAATGATAGTAGTGCGGTATGGTAAAGCTATAGACGGTCTGGCATTTGTAAGATTGTTGTCAGTAAATTTAAGTTAAATTATGTGCTTCAAGCTGAGGTGATTTAAAATCAAGATTGCATTGATCCAACCAGAACTTATTTATGTAAAATAATTTATCCTAGATTTGTTTAAAATGGAAGTATTTGAAATGATGTCACAGTGGGAATACTTTTGTCCATCGTCTGTACGTCCCTAAGAGATAGCGGACCAATTACAGTGTTTTCATGTTAAGCTAGCACATACGGACCATTTATATCAGTTAAATATTTCACATGTGAAAAATCTATCTCAAGATGAATGTTTAGTCTTTTCGTAATCATATGTCGAAATTTAAGTAGAATTGTTTAATGCATTGACACTGAAAGTAATCCAAAGATTACAAACCAATTCCATGAGTCAATAAGTGTAAGAGAAAGATATGCAGTCACAGAAGCTTATAAACTAGTAGAAAGTAGTAGAAGTATTTTGTTTTCCTTTGACATTTGGTATGACTGAAATTCCTTAAAAAATGGCCAATAGTCGAAGGTGTCTTTCCCTGCTGTATACCAGTAAAATATTTCACATGTCTCCAGCTTAAAGTTTCCGCTATTACAGGGGCTAGCAGTATCCACATTTTGAAAACCCAATGTAATTTTTTACTAGCCTCGGCCTGAAGCTCTCCAAATACTTAAATCTAATGAAATATATATAACAGAATCTGTTTCGCATTAACTGAAAGTAAACAAAATGATAAGCAAATCAGTTAATGTGCCTCATTCTTGATCCGAAGCCGAACGCGCTAACCACTGCGCTATCCCGCCCCCTATTAAGTACAATGTTTATTGATAAAACAACATGTCTTGAAATATAAGAATTTAAAAAAATAGAGTCATGGGCTATGCAGCCCCCACAGTACTTGTATTATTTATTATCTAAGATTGAAGATCTAAACAATAGAACCATTGGCTCTGTAAGCCTTTTTGCTTGATATAAGTATTTTATCATACAAACCAAGGCCTTGAAGGGTCATACAAAATGATAACTATTAAACAGACCAGCTCTGCTCAATTTTGGCCTTTTGAGTAAAAAATATTAAGTGAAACTGTACTTCATTAAATTGAACTTTTATTAATGTAACATGATATATTAATTTTTTTGTAGGTGTGGAAGAGCTGCTTATTGCCTTCTTTGATAGGCAGGTAGGAGATGGAGGTGTTGATTTGTTCGACCTGCTGTAACTTGTGTTTTATTGAAGTAAGAATTGATAGTTTTGAATATTTATAAATTGTTTTTTGGACACAGAAAAACTGCAACTTAATTTTTAATTTTTTATTCTGAATCACAAATAGTTACAAAAATTACTACCAGATTCAATCCTAGTACCACATTTGTGACAAAAAAACAACCCCATGGCTCAAATGTCATTAAGAAAATAGAGCCATGGCAGCGAATTCAAAATAATAATATTTCGACATTGTTATAAAGCTAGTAAATGTGTCTTGTGTCGAACTCTTTGATATTGCTTATGTTGATACAGTGTACAATCTATTGCATATTTCAGGCTGGCCCAAAGTATCTGTGTGGATGAAAGAATGGTCCGCTTCAAGGGACGAAGTCACTTAGTGCAATACATGGCCTAGAAGAAGTCCCATTGCTGGGGGGTGAAGATGTGGATCCTTGCCGAGGCTGGAACAGGCTACACCCATCAAGTCCGCATCTACCTAGGCAGGACCCTAGGAGGACCACCTGACAAGAAAGGCCTGGGTTACAGTGTGGTCATGGACTTAATGGAGCCCCACCTTGACAAGGGACACCACATCGTCTGTGACTACTTTAGCAGTCCTGCCCTCTGTCGTGCCTTGTTTGACAGAGGAACGTTCTGTACGGGTGTTGTCACAGTCCGTACTCAGTCAAGCTTTGGAGTTATCTCAGTTTGGACAAAATTGTTACCATATCTAAGTTTTCTAAACATACCATTAAAATAGTATGGGGAAACTCCCTTTTTCGTTCGTTATATGGATTTGTATATTAAATTCTATGGTTATTTAAAGTTTTGGGTCACTGTAATAGGTTTTGAATTTACAAATCAACTTTCCTAGAATTTTATAGAGAAAATTTCCTCATACATGTATACTTTTTGTTTTTAAACCTTATTAATCAATATGGGTAAGCCTTTATTTCATTGATACTGTCATTTATACTCATATATACTCTTTAAATTGAGATCAAAATGGAGTCTCAGGGGTCACATCCTTAAAAACCTATTTTCATCTTCTTCTCCAGTTCCAAAAGGTCTAGAGAGCTGAAAAGTTGTGTGCAGACTCCTTGGCCAATGGGGATTCTAAATGGTAGATTTCGTGACCCCATAACCCCAAATGGGGTCACAGGGGTCACATCCTTAAAAACCTATTTTCATCTTCTTCTCCAGTTCCAAAAGGTCTAGAGAGCTGAAAAGTTGTGTGCAGACTCCTTGGCCAATGGGGATTCTAAATGGGTGATTTCGTGACCCCATGACCCCAAATGGGGTCACAGGGGTCAAATGTTTTAAAAACCTATTTTCATCTTCTTCTCCAGTTTATATGTAAAGCTGTAGAAAGGTGAAATGTTGTGTAGAGATACTTTGGTCAAAGGTGATTCTTGATTGTAGGATTGGTGACCCTCTGACTCCAAATGTGGGTCACAGGGGTCATGATCTAAAACCCATATTATTTTGCTTGTTAACAATGTATTACTTGAGATAACTTAGATATTCAACCTAAGATAATAAATCAATGAAATTCTGATGAGCTACAGAGCCCATGGCTCTATTTTTTGCTTGTTAACAATGTATTACTTGAGATAACTTAGATATTCAACCTTAGATAATAAATCAAATCCTGATGAGCCACAGAGCCCATGGCTCTAATTTTTTGGTCTTATGACCAGTTTATATGAAGATTTAATGGATTGTACCTAGTGTGTGAAACCTGTTTTATGTTTTGTCGTTTCGACAGTTAATGCAAAATTAGTAAGCTACCCAATTGATTTGATTGAGCTGCGTACAATTTAATTGGTTACTCAAAAGAAATGTTGGATACTCAATTAAGGTGGCCGCAAGCGGGTACAACCAACTCAATCGACCAAAAACTTATCTGTAGCTCTGTAATAATGCCTTGTATCATCGCAAATCATTCCATTCTTTTAGCAGAAAAATGGGTTCACTTCTCATATGTTTTATCATGTAATGCATTTTCACTATTCAAATTTCTTTATTATATCATAAAATATTAATTCATCGGTAATGTATAAGCTGATTGTGTTCCCATCATGTTATTCCATAATTTTGTAAGCAGGTATATTCTCTCAAATAAATACCCTGATAGAACTCTTTATATTACAGACTGTAAATATTTCAACCCTGGCTATGAGGTAGTTGGGGTATATATTGCGCTTTGTATGTCCGTCTAAAACACTTTCCGGAAAAAAAGGTCTACTATTGTAAGTTGATTGAAAATAACTGTGCAAATTTGGCATTAAAGTAAAGTGAAAATCATGAATGTTGAAATTATTTGAAATCATTATAAAAACATTTCTTTCCCTATTTTTCAGATCAGCCATCCTCATTCAAAATTTGAATAAAACAATTGAAGTTTATATGAAATATTGAAATTAATGGGGAACACTTCATAGTAATATATTTGTAAAATGAATAGTTAAGATTGTTCATATTCTCCTCTGTCAATCTCTTTATCATTGGTGGGGGAGGACGGGGTGGTGAAGTGGGGGCGAGGGCGTTGAGGGCTATGAAATAATGTTCACTGGGATTTTGTCAGGTCTTTGTGAATCCACTTATAAGCAGGATTCATTAATAAGGTAAACTTAATTGACAAGATATTTGAATTGTTTCTTTGAAATTTTATAGTATTTTGTATGATTGTAAGGGGAATATGTTTATACAATTTCAATTGAAAGGATCACACTTTCTTGAATATCTTTGCAGGGATTGTGATACTTAAACATCCAATTTTATCCAAATTTAGTGTAAAGTCAGGTTTTTGTTATGCACTGACAATTTTGAAGACTGAAATTTTTAAGGCAAGGGATTGTGCATTATATTGACAATTCCTAATGAACTACAGGGCCCATGGCTCTATTTTTTTAAATGCGCTGGTAGCATGAATAAATGTTTGTATCCATATTCTGACGGCCACAAAAGCAACATATTTATTGTTTCTCATCACCTTTTGAAACATTTCAAATTCAGAGTTTATAAGGTTAGATGTTATATGAAATGAATGTATGAATTGAAATAGAATACAAAAAAGGGTTAGATGAAAGGTATGTGTGATGTTGCCTGCTTATATATTAAGCAAATTAAATGCAAAATTATTTTATCACAGAATAATCAATGTTTTGGCACATTTTATATTCATTTAATGATATGTTTAATTTAAAAGTGGTGTGCTGGAAACAGGAATGAAAAATGATAGATATGGTTGGTGTGGTCTTTTATATATAAACAAATGTATTTTTATTTCAGAATACATCTTTACAGTGTTGTGTCTTCCAGGTCCTTTTAAAAAGTTGACTTGGTTATCACATGTTATCTAGTCAACTCATAACTCTCGATATAAGAAATAATATAATATTTCTAATGGAAATACTTAATTTTCCGAAATAAGGCAAAACATTAAATTTTTTGGCTTGCAGATTCTCCTCACATGATTTTTACTTATTTGTTAATCTATTCTATTCTATAATGGAAAGATTTTACCAAAAGAATTCTGAAAACCAATTATTTAATTTTTGTCACCGTTACAATATCTACTGTACATCGTCTCCACACTGAACTATATGCATCATTTTAAAAATATGCAAGTATGTCAACAAATATTTAAATTTTAATGGAAAATGGATCACTTTATTTTTATGAAAATACTTTCATTATTACAATACCATAATATTACGAATTTGACAAACTGAAAATAAATTTATTATCAGCATGATTGTACAAGTTATGGTGTAAGTGGAGATAACTCTAGGAAAAGGGGCGTGGCCTAAGCAGTAGTCTGACGTTACAAAGCTGGCTTGGCCGAGACAAGAACGATCGTTTATTGTGAGGTGCAATTGAAATAATTTAATTCAGTTGCATGAATGTTAGTTACCATTAAACTTTAAGATTCTTAGAGACGTAAGTAACACTCGAGAAATAAACAAGGGATATAAATATTGTTGGGGAGTCCAGAGGCATTTCCCGCACTATTTATAGCGCGAGGGAGTGCGAGCAGTCGCAGGCAGTGCTGTAGCGCTCAGTGACAGACTTGACGAGGCCGTTTCGTTGGTCGCGTGTCACGGTGTGGGTGTTGTAAATTTTACCATGTAAAGTACAATTTCTAATCCAAATCATACATAATAAGGTTTTTATAATTAAAAATAAACTTCTGGTTTACAGTCAAATTTATAAACATGGATTTCTGAAGATATTTATTAACTGACAGTGACTTGAATCGAGTCGGTTCTCGGTAAACTCCGGTGACTTATCAGATTGGGGATTTTAAAATAAGCATTACATAGTCAAATAAAACATTTTCATTTTAATTATATGTAAAATATGTAATAGTTCACAAATATCCATGGATTTAACAGATAAAATCGATTTCTCGGCGGACGTAACAACGGTCTTGCAAAATGGCGGAAAAACCATGACGGGCGGAAACAAGGTCATGTATTTAAAAATTGCACTGTTTGATAATCCTGTCCGCTTTAATAAATATGAGTCATGCCTGTCGGCAGTTGAATTGATAAACATATTGAATTCAGGTTTAAAAAAATTCTTTATCTCCAAATTTTTTTTTCAAAATATATTTCATACACTATGTAAACACTTGTTTGTTTGTCGAAACGTAAACAAAATCGTTTCATGGTAACTCTATCGCTTCACATAATGCTAAAACACGATACGGACAAGCAAAACGCTCAAAATATATGAAAATGAGGGAAATTAAACAGGTGTAAACTTATAGAAATTTGCGTGTGATAACAAATCAAGGTACGAAATGAATGCCATTTTTGTGAGCTTCGTTGAATTCAGACACAAATGCACAACGTCAGCGCGCGCCCGATATTGTGATACAGAGTGTTACATTTTTATAATTTGACCACGTAGACTTCACAGGCGTCGCAAAAAATATTTATTTATATCAAAATAAAGCCTGTCTCTTATGGATTTACACACTGTTTTAAGTTTTTTACGATGCCCAATATAAAAACATCATCATCGTAGTTCCTATGCATTGTCGCTTCTCAGCAAGCCGTGATTTTTAGCGTGTTTGCCGTAAAAAGACAACGCTCTACTTTGGAAGCACTGACAGTCGTCGTTTATAAATAAATATTAAAGTTGTTTACATCTGATAATAGGAAATTAATCTGTGAATCTGTCTGTGTAATTTTATGATTTAATTTTGCCGGACAAAAATGATACAGCCATTTAAATAAAATGTATCAATTTTTCATGACGTCACGGCAAATT
This sequence comes from Gibbula magus, assembly GCA_936450465.1. Classification (NCBI taxonomy): domain Eukaryota; kingdom Metazoa; phylum Mollusca; class Gastropoda; order Trochida; family Trochidae; genus Gibbula; species Gibbula magus. The sequence goes on from OW388292.1 coordinate 55,239,035, forward strand.
AATGTGGCACAGGGATACCCACAACGTTATTAAATGAAGCACTAAGGGGGTTAAACTGACGGTTAGACAAAAAAACTGTTATGTTTCGAAAAATAAACCAGATAAATTAAAAAGAAGTCAAATTATATGTAATACAAAAGATGGAGATAAAAGATAAAAGAGATAATTCAGGCACAAAAACTTTCAGTACTTAGATGCTACTATAAGAAACAAACGCCATGAGCCAAACTAATTGATAGAAACCTTCCAAAAATGGGCTGCTTAGATATTTTAGAACTCAGTTGTCACCATTTGAAGAACCACATTATTTCAAAGATAAGAAATCCTTTCTATGTTGACATGGTTTCATGCTGGTTTGACTTTGTACAAAATATCACACCACAAACAGATACAGCCATTCTTAATCAAACGATCTGGCATAACTGTAATATCAAGATTGGTAACAAAAGTATCCACTATCCGGACTGGAAATCAAAAGGAACACACTTTATTAATGATCTTTTTTTATGAAAATGGTCGTTTTCTATATTTCATAGAATTCACAAAGAATTATGCAATAAGTTCATGCAATATTACGGTTTGACACAAATGACAAAAGCATATATCAACTCATTAAGAACTAAAGAAATAAAAAAAGAAGCTAGAACTACTCATCTTTCCTCTAAATCTACGACACCTTTGCAAAGAAAACTGACTGAGAAACAATGCATAAACAATCAACATATTAGTAAGTGGGATAACGAGCTGCAATGTAACATTTCTGTCGAAACATGGACCAAACATAACATCATACCGTTGCACCACCCATACAAACCTGCAATGGTTCCAATACAAGATCCTTCACCATATCCTACCAACCAATACCCGTTTACATAAAATGGGATATTCTAAGACTGATAAATGCGATTTTTGTTCCAACAATACAGATACAGTGAAACACTTGTTTTGGGAATGTGATCATGTGCGACCGTTGTGGACCAAATTGGAATGTTGTCTTAGAGCGAAAGCACAAGTAAAAATCTGTCTTAATAAAGAAAACATACTTATTGGATTCCCCGAGAGAAACAATGACCCAGTAAACATAATCTTCCTGATCTTCAAAAAGTCTATGTTCGACCATAAACAGAAACAACTGCCAACCTTTCAATCACTAACAACTCAAGTCCGTTACTAAATGTGCAGCTCAAATGTCAAATAGAGTAGATGTGTTCTATAAATTCTGGTCCTCATGTCATCTGTTGTTTATATGAATGAATTTGTGTGATTGATACCTGTAAAAAACATTAAATAATAAAAATAAAAAATAAAAGTGTTATAATTAACAAAGATTTATGTATTCTAAGTTCAAAACTCATGTGTTTGAGGAGGAACGTATCTTCACACTCAGAAAATGAGATGAATCATGTAAACGTAAAAACAAAATCTTACATACAGGTATATAATGTGAATCCAAACGACTGATAAGTGACCTTCAATGAGTATTAATTATTTATTTCTCAATGTTAAAAACTGCAAGATTTTTAGTTGATGGTTAGACATGAAACTGTTATAATTAACAACGATTTATTCAAATCATGTGTTTGTTTATGTGTTATATGTTATGTGTTTGATATTATGTGAGTGTAAATGACTGATAAGTGACCTTAAATGAGTATGAGACATCCACTTTATAGCTGCATTTCCAGGACAGAAATTACTTTATCACCAGAATAATAATAAATCACCAGATTTTACAGAAAATACTATTTATTCAATTAACAAGCATATTTTAATTAATAAAACTTGCATTAAAATGTAAAGCTCTAAATAGAGAAAATAACAATCCATGATGGCACTAAATGTAGGTTGTCTCTGTGACGTCTATGATCACATTAACATATATTGGACAACACATTATCATTTAATGGTATAGATACATTGATGTTTCCAAAATTCACTTAAGTATTAATCAATTCAATCTCAGAAAAGAGCTTAAATTATCAAAAGAATAATAATTAATAAAACAATAAAATACTGAAGTCAGTTATCTCTAGAAACACGGCTATGGCTTTTGAGATAACCAATGAAAAGACAAGTGTCAGGTTGCTCTATCTTCATTTTATCTTCTAACAAAATTGCAATATTCGTGCTATTGTGTCAAAAGTGAATAAAAAAACATAAGCTAAGATAAAAACAAATAATCATCTGCTATAGTACATTTAAAAAAGGTTTCTGAAATAGTAACTTTCTGAAAATAAAAGCTCAAAGTAATGCTTCAAATGTTGTTAACGTTCAATGAAACCAAGAACTCATCACATTCATAAAGATCACAACCAACACAGTTGAATAGTTTACATCCAATAGCAAGTGTTAGTGTGATATGTATGAAATGTCAACTATATACTCTTATGAACAAATAGTAAGGCATCTGACTAATCACACGTTTAACAGTTATCGGTTAAAGAGTCATCCATTGAGTTTCATATTATTAATTTGCCTGAATAACATATGTGCTGTAGTATGTACTATAGTTATTTGATCTATTAAACATTATTAACCCAAATTTGTAGTTATGTTTGTTGTAAATCATTTTTCTAAATTGTGTTTGACTGATTGAATTGCGACAATCGCAATGCATTACCCGGTTTTCAATCAGAAATCACTACTTTAAACTTTAAATCGCCGCTATACTGAACCGATAACCATTAAAATTATAATTTTCGGCAACAGTCAGTACTTCTCGATACATTGATACTGTTTATAACGTTTTGTATGCGTTACCCCAAACGACAAAGGTGATGTACCTGATGTACCTGTAATCACCTGATCTATAGCAAATATATTGAAAAGTTAAAACACGTTTCTATATAATGAACAAAGAAAAAACACACTTTAATATAAACAAAATAATCCATTGAATGCGTTAACTACTAAATATACATTTACATTCTACCATAACTGTTTTGACTGTATTAAATAAACAGTTCATATATACTTGTTAAATTGATGGCAAGCATTTATAGAGATAACTTTCAATTTTTAGTTGTTTGTTTGAGTATTCAGGGTCCCAATTGCCTCAATATTTTGTTCACAAGATTTTATATTTGACTTTAATCAAAGAGGTGAATACGTCAGTAAGCTGAGAATATACAGCAAAACATCAATTTGCATTCTGAATACCCTCAGTATAAATACTGTAAAGGAATTTGATCAAGGAAAATCATCAACTACGCAATCAAGTACAGTAATACAATTTTACTCTGAGGGATATATTCGATGGTTAATCTAGAATAATTCCAGTAATGAGATTTGATGCAAACCCTCATAGCAATTCTATGGAGAAATTTAAACAATCACATGATAAAGACATTTCTCATGTAGGGAAAGATCAACATCTTCATGGATTGTCACATGTTGGTAGAGATTCACATGTTGGCGTACGTGCTTGCTGTCAGCTGGGCACATCTTCTTGCAAAGTCAAACAACTGCTTCACGTCGTCCTGGAACAAAGAGAAGGAATTCAAAATGAGAGTATGGTACTCTTATCTTTGATAAGGCGACACAACGAGGTTAGACTACCTGTATGAGTATGATCGGTTCCTTAATCAGTATATTTCTGTACCTGTGTGAGTTTGATGTCCGGGAAGCTCCTGGTGAAGCTCCTCACTTGATGCAGGACGTCCACTGTCTCGTCCTCCTGGATCTCAGACATCAGGTTACCCAGCATACAGAACATCACACCAGTCTTGCTGTCTGTGGAGCTGGAACAGAGGATAGTTAGTGATTTTACAGTACACAGAACATCACACTGTCCTTAACGTTTTCAACGCCTGCAAATCTAATAAACTGAATAAAATTTATTTTGTGAAGTGTTTGTTGACTGGTACACAGGTTATTAGTGGCATATTGGTGTATGCTAAATACAATACATTCAAAAGCAATTCTTCTAGTTCTTATTCTTATTCTTATTAATATTGATATATACATGTACAATAATTCTAACACTGTAACCCTACCTGTATACTACGGCTCTCGGTGACAGTTCTGACGTCATCAGTTTGAGGAGGCTGTGTTCCAGGAACGAGGCTGAGAGACTCTGCACAGACACAGGCTCGTGGAACTGGAGGAGTTTCAGGTCCTTTTGGCTTTGATGAATCTGGAGAGTAGACAGAATTTTAGTTACATAGAGAACTCAAACAATTGCGGATTTGATTAAGACTTTCTTAATAATGTTTGTGAATACGTACGGGTATTAGGATCTGTAGCGTAGAGAGACTCAAGTCAGAGGTCAATATAAACTGATCTTTGGTTGTCAACTTCATTTCATCGATTGTCTTCATACTTCCCTTCTCACCAACCAGCTTGTTCTGCAACATTATTTAAACACTATTTAAAATTGGCATATCAAAATGATATCCTAAGACCTCGATTCATCCAAATGTATACTGATGTGACCAGAGACCATTTTCAAACAAATCAAACCTGGGTTTTATCAAGGACGATGACGTAATTAACGTTGTTCTCCTCCACCAGCTTCCACAGTAACTTCTCCTGACCCGGATGTGGAGACTCAGAGAGTAGGTGCCCCCTCACGTTCCTCAGAGACTGTAGGATAGCATAGTGTTACTTTTGGATAACACATTATTATGTTTTGGATAGAACATGCGGTAACACATTGTTATTATGATAAAACACATTGTTATGTTGAAGACCATTGGTACTTTGAGACTGATAAAATACGATTTGTGGTTTCGCATTAAACATTGTTAGTTACGACAGTAGTGAATATACACAAACCAGTAAACCTTATCACATTTCAAGTTGTTCAATAAATTCGGGTACATCATAACTATAAAGACCAGATAAAATGACAAATACAGAGGAACTCACAGGAGCTGTTCTGACAATGAAGTCCTGGTTACCGTCCACCCACATCCGGTTCATGACTGGGGCACCTGCTCAGTATACAAAGATCAGATTTCAGTATTTAATTGTCTTTATTGTGAGGACAGATAAATATGGTGCTCCTTAATTAATTTATTTATTCTTGGGGAAGTAATATGGTGAGAAGTTATAAATCTCTACGGTGGTGACAAACACTTCAAGTCCAAACTTATATTCTAAGAATTCTATATATCTTCTTTATTCCTTCAAATATGGTGTTTATTCTGCAATATCTCTCACCTGCGCTGTGTTCAGCTAGCATCATCTAAAACAATGCAATTAAGGTCGTATCAGTTACTTTGACTTCGTGACTCACGACAGTCAATAAAAGTTTACCTTGGAATCGATTCACATTACTTTAGTGCACTTTTTCACAATATAAAGATTTGAATTCCGAATAAATAAATATTTGAATTACATGCAAAATTATCTTACAACACAAAATACAGTCATAGTTTAATCTTATGAACTATGCCTACAGTGATCTTCCCATTCAAAAGGTACATCCCTTTTTAAATGAATTTCTAAAGATTACCTCCCTTGGGCTGTTCTGGATTTACAAGTGAGTTATGCCGAGCTCTCCATTTAAGTACTGATGTCTTTTTGCCTTCCGTAGTTTTAAATTCCATGTTTTAATGTGAGGTGATACTGTTTAGCATTACTTTAGACATTGGAACAACGTCAGACATAAGTAATGGGAGGCAAATACCACTGAGGTGTCGAATATTCCTATTCTTATTGGTTTGCATATGACTCTGTGTTTGATGGACAAGTTTGGTATACCTGTGTCAGCTCCCTGAAGGTCTTGCTATCGGAGTCCACCTGTGCGTCCATGCCACTGTTGGTGTAGAGTGTGGTGAAGTCGTCCACGGTGAGACTGGTGTTCCCGTACTTGGTCATCTCCACCAGACAGTTGAACACACACTCGTACTGGTGCTTTAATGGTAAATTAACAATACTGTAATATTTTAGGGAATGTACAATTTGGGAGACTGCCAACAATGCTTCCAGTACTAGTGGATTTTTTTAAAAGTTATTTTAAAAGCAGATTGTGCTTAGGAAACAACTGATATGGTCCATAGGTAAATTTACCTGACGAAAATGCAGAATTTAGGGTTAGAAATTAACACACTAATAATTGGAAATGATTTGAACAATTAATCAGAACTGTTGAAGTAAAAAAAGAAGATATGTCAGGCAATCGTGCAAATGTACGGACAACAATTTTCTTGATACTAAACACCCACCACGGTTTGTATCATGTTCTTCCTCTGTCCTCTCATTATGGACACGTAGCCCTGCACATCCACCTTCCCCTCCTCTCTGGCCTGGTCCAGCAGCGAGTCCACAGCGATGTACGTGCCTGTGCGTCCTATACCAGCACTGGGAACAAACATCATGTGTTAGACTAGAAATAATCAGGAGTCTACAGCAATGTACGTACCTGTGCGTCCTATAACAACACTGGAGACAAACATCATGTGTTAGAAAGACTAGAAATAATCAGGAGTCCACAGCAATGTACGTGCCTGTGCGTCCTATAAGTAGTAAACCGGCCTGTATAATATATTTTTTTAATACATAATCTATTTTTTTTATTGGGCTTGTATAGGCTATTTTTTGGCTATTTCTTGGATATTTTAATTTGGATATTTTTTGGATATTTTTTAATTAGGGCTTGTATAGGATATTTATAGAGTGGACCGAAAATTCGGTCAAACTGATTTTCTCAGACATGTCCAGACCTGTAGCACAGGTGTTCTCAGTGTCGTATATATGGTTTGACCAATTTAATTGTTAATTGAATTGACCGATTTGTTTAAAATTCGGTCAGACTGATATCATTTGCTTCAGTCAGCTCAATACGTGTCCTTAGATGAACCTGTGAAAGGTTTAACTATAACAAACATGCGGCGATCCACTATGTTTACTCAGTAAACAATGACCGGATAATGGGATCCGAGGATACAATGACCTCCCCGAGTGTGACTCGCCCTCACATTTACACCCCTTGGAAGCCCTAACTTGCTTTGCATTTTCACAGCCTGTTTTAGCTTTGTAAAACACATGCGAACATAGACATTAGTTTTCTAAAATGTCCCCCTGAAAATAAATGTTGTTCTTATTCCATACATCTCTCACATATAATACAGGTAATTTGTTCAGTTATTTAAATGTTGTAAAAGAAAAATCACAGATATCTAACATATATAACATCCTACCATACGTAAATAGTCACAGTCTGGGGACCACTTTTCGTGTTCCACCCAGGGGTCATCAATAGACATCCAGTCTTTGAGACGAATACCACATTTAAAACAAATACACGAGTCACCACGGTTCAGATAATAGAGTCCTGCTTGAGCCAAATCTCTGGGTTTTTGTTTCATTTGCAATGGCCAGCCCTTGAAAGAATCAAGTCGCTTCTCAAATGATGTCCAGTTAGAATTTACTGAAAATCCACTGCAATCAGCAACAACAGTCTCATACCCAAAGGAATCCATGCTATAAGAGCGATTGTATAAAAACACGTCTTAACAGTTCAAAGTCTAAAACTATACTGAACTTCACAAGTTGATATAGTCACTGAGAACACCTGTACGCTGTCATGTCTGAGAAAATCAGTTTGACCGAATTTCGGTCAACTCAATTAATTTAAGACTATACAGGCCCATTCCAAAAAATATCCTATACAAGCCCAATAAAAAAAAGTCACTGAGAACACCTGTGCTACAGGTCTGGACATGTCTGAGAAAATCAGTTTGACCGAATTTTGTCCACTCCATAAATAGCCAAAAAATAGCCAAAAAATAGCCTATACAAGCCCAATAAAAAAAATAGATTATGTATTAAAAAAATATATTATACAGGCCGGTTTACTACTCCTATACCAACACTGGGGACAAACATCATGTGTTAGAAAGACTAGGAATAATCAGGAGTCTACAGCAATGTACGTGCCTGTGCGTCCTATACCAGCACTGGGGACAAACAACATGTGTTAGATAGACTAGAAATAATCAGGAGTCTACAGCAATGTACGTGCCTGTGCGTTCTATACAAGCAATGGGGACAAACATCATGTGTTAGATAGACTAGAAATAATCAGGAGTCTACAGCAATGTACGTGTCTGTGCGTCCTATACAAGCACTGGGGACAAATATAATGTGTTAGAATCCTAACCTTCCTAACCTTTAACATCACTCACCTGCAATGCACAAGTAGTGGTCCGTCTGTCCGTGTGTGTGTACGTCTCATCATCCAGATAAAATTGACGAGAGCGAGAGTGTCGGGGACTCCGTGATCAGGCCATGTGGTGTAGTGGTACTGGAAAACTCTCCGAATCTCTCCAGTCTGAAGTTCGAAGAGGTCCAGGTCTTATTATATGTTTTTAGAATATTGAAGAAAGCATGTTTGCAAAAGAGCGAAATGACAATAGACGAAAATGTTGGTACATCAGAGTTTGCCTTGCAAAAGGTGTTTCCATCATAAGGATTGTCTATATCATTCTATTCACTCACTTCCTTACACTGGACATCCATGGTCCTGGCGGTGTAGTTAGCATGTGTGTTGGTGTCCTTCAAAGTAACCTGGAAGTGGTCTGTGGTCAGCAGATCATTCTCCGGCCAATACTTGTAACACTTTTCCTGAGAAAAAGATAAAATTTTAATTGTCATGTGATCACTAGTTTTCCTGTTAACTAATGTTTACTGACATCATCTCCTCAAATCCTTATCCTAAACATACCGTTTTAAAATTAGTAATAAACATAAGTTGATGAGTGTTTTGGTTCTATATTCTGGACATTTAATCTCACCCTCATATCTTCTACAAGTCCAGTCAACATGACCACGAAACGAACTCTCTGTTGCCAGATCATCCTCCAGAAATCTCCAAGCGTGATCTTTTTAGGAGCTGCAAAAAATACGCCAATTATTGATTTCGAGCTAATTACAATAATATTTGCCAACATCGCTTCAAATCAACGGATATCAAAAGGTTATATATACATCGATCCATTTACAACAGGACAAATTACAAGATAAGTTTCGAACAGTGTGCAGTGCAGTTACACATTAGGGAAACAGACCAAACTCAGCTAAAGACTGTTGGTAGACAACGAACCTTGCGCTCCAATGTATGTTTTCGTCTCGTTGATATTCTATTAAACAAAATATCAAATAATCTCATCAGTACACCTTGTCAGTTGCATCTTCAATAACTCAAACATCACATCCTTTTATACCAACAAATAGCGGAAGGCGGTGTCTTGTTTCGTAATAAGAAGATGAATGAACAATTATCAAACACAAACCATTAACGTTTTGCTTAACACACGCCTCATTTTACATGTTAAAGCGAAGTATTGAAAGTCATGATTGTAATTGATAATTCATGAAGTCTAAGAAGCAGTTTTGGAAACAGCAAGACTGTTAACATTTTGAAAGATTAAAATAAATCTGATGTTTGCCTGATAATCAACAGGTTTCTGTACATGACCCCTTGGTTAGTATGGTATCACTCCATATGTGACATATATAGTTTACTGTGAGATACGCTAAATAAACAAGCAGCATCAATGTGACAGAGATACAAACACCGAGCAGTGAATGGATTCCTATAAAATCACATGCAATACATTGGACGAGGTAAGTGTAGTATAACAAATGAGGAGATTAAAATCATTCTCTAGTGTTCTGCTGCTCAAATAAAATGTTGACAAAAACAGAAAAATATCACCACTGACGTGCATGATGCTGGCGTTGATGTAGTCTGATCCGGGGACGTCATTGAGGAGGGAGAGACGGACTCGGTTGTGATCATCTGCAAGTTGAGATCCTCATTATTGTGGAAACCTTCAGACTTTAGAACCTGTACTTTAACATGCTGGTGAGAAGTATTCATGTTGAGAACAGTTTAAATAAAGGAATTTGACTCACACGGATAGTAGCCTTGGAACTTATTCTTCCCCTTGTTCTCTTCCTTCTGTGAGTCAGCATATGTAGCAGTAAAACCAGTGGGCAGCCTCTTTAGAAGAGACAAAGATTCATCACAACAACAAAAAATAACCTCAAACGATAAGATGTTGGTTAGGATTTGTATATTTCGTGTAATATCCCTTCAATAAGTCTTAGAGTTATATTACATCAGTGCAGTAGTCGCTGAATGTATAAAGGAAATGGAGTTATTTAATGAAATTATATGTAATAATCATATTTCGATTTTGCGTTCATTTTATGCTTCATGTCGATTCCTTGTCTTATTTACACGGGATGTGTTCAACTTTGTCCTTACGAGGCACATGTGTTGAATGTAATTATAATATCTACAAAGTGCTACAACTACATGCTTGATATAAGAAGTGAATACGATATCTGATCAAAGATACGTAAAAACTCAAGGTTTTGCTCCTTTCTTCTGTAGCCAAAATAAACGCCTATTCATTTTCCTTAAAATGAAAGATGAAAGACGTTATGCTTAAACAATAATTAATATGAAAGTCCTTTGAAACCGTGGAAAAACTGTGATTCGAGTCAGTAACATTCATGAAAACCACGCCCAATGAAGACGCTATTTCTGGTTGATTCACTGGCGCATCGTAATCACATATATCTGTAGCGTCATCACCACTGTAATGCGAATGCGTGCATGTGTTGATGCTCTGCTCGTGGTTGTATGCAAATCTGTTTTAAATGTTTTTTTCTGACCAAGCAGTGATCGAAAACTGAACAATTCTTGTGTCTCATTTAAACAATTGCCATTCGTTTCTGACATGACAACTTCTGAATTGTAGAAATTGTGCAACCTCTTACACTATAAAAAAAATTGTTTCCATTTTTTCGGTACATTTCCATTCACTTATAACAACATTGACATAAAATACATGCGCATATAGATACACGTACAAAATGTACATGTGTCATTCAGATGTCAAATCTAAGTCCTTATACAGGATTTTTAAAGGCATATGGAAAGATGACCAGAAGGTGTGAAAGCTTGCATATTTACAGTTGGAGAATGCAATGAATTTGGTTGTTTGATAATATCTTAATATTTCAGGTTGTATAGGTTTGAAATTTGGTTTCATTTTCTTAATACTGTATCTACAAAGCATCAATTTTGTTACAAGAATTATTGCGTTTAAAGGGTTATTATTAATTCCCTTAAATCCAAACAGTATATTTTCTTCATTAAAATCAATATTTCCTTCAATGTAATTTGCAAGCCATTCTGTTAATTGTCTCCATATGGTTTTTGTATATTGACAGGCATAAAGAACATGCGAGATGGTTTCAGGTGAAAAATTACATAATGAGCACGTAGAGGATTATACGTATCCCATCTTACATAATAATTGATTAGAACTGAGAATATTGTGTATGATCTTAAACTGAAACCATCTTAGTTCACTACTCTGTGTACATATATTCGCCATAAGATTGATATTTGTCCACTCTGTGTCAGTGTATTCATTTTGTAAGTGATCTTCCCATTTTGAAAGAGTTTTGATTTTTATGAATTTTGGATTCAATAAAGTCATGTTAATTTGAGAGCTTTGTTTGTTGGTTATTATTGATATGTTATAGTGGAGGATGGGTCTAAAATGGTTTTAACACATGTGTTAAAGTTGCGAAGAAAAAAAGACACTGACTTTTTGACTCCTTCATAGGATTTTATTGATCTTATTGCCCATGATTCCTTTTCCTTTTCATTTTTCTCAAACCATTTATAATTTAATTGAAGCATATTGTTTAGGTCAATTGAGTTTGTGACCAGTCCATTTTTCACTTTTTACAAAGCTTGTATCTAGTATCTCTTCTTGAGCCTATCCAAATCAGTTTTGTCTTTTCTGCATTCACCTTTAACCCAGAAAATCAGATAAAGTGTTCAATGTTGCGAAGAGGCTTTTTTCTGATCCATCTAGAGTGAGTTTAGTATCATCTGCGAATTGCGCAAGTAGAGATTGAATGTTTCCCATCTGTACACCTTGTATATTTTCATTATTTCTAATCATGATTGCTAGTATTTCTGCACATAAAATACAAAATATATGGTGATATTGGATCCCCATGGCGACAACCTCTAGAAATTTTAAAAAAGGAACTAGCATAACCGTTACCAATACACAGGATTCAATATTTTCAAAAAGTATATTCACCCATATCTCTGAGAGATAATCTAACTTTCAACTTGGTCGATGTGCACTCAAAATATTGGCATCATTTTAGAATCATTCAGATATATTTTTGTAACATAAGATATTAAGTCAGAGAAAACATGGGCATGGATTTTGTAAATATTCATTCAAGAACATTCGGGGGAAATGACAAGAACGTTTATCTTCGCAGGCCACAATCACTTGTCTTTCAAAAGACTCACAATAACTATACATATTCAAGTGGAAATGAAGGAAGTACAGAACTCACATTATACTCTACTTCAAATCCTCCCTCTCTTCTCTTTATTTTCTGTACAGTAGCTTCCAGATCCTTTACAGCCACTTCTCTGATGACTTCCTCATCGTCTATGTTGTAGTAAGGTTTGGAAGACGGAGCCTCGTCCTCGTCCAAAATCTCTTCTGATTGATCATCGTCTTCGTCACGTGATGGTTTGGGAGGCAAAGCTGGTTGTTGTGCTACCTTAGCTGTTTTCTCTCCTTTTATCGGATCCATAGCATCCATGGCAACATTACAGTACACGTTATCTGAATAAAAAATAGTATCTATCAGGGGTTTTGCTTGAAAAGAAGTTCACAGTTTTTATGAAAATGATCTTAAAATTAACTTACCAGGGGAAACCGTTTTCCTTTTTCTTGAGGTATCTAAACAAAATATATCAAAGTATGAAGATTGAAGACTGCATTTCAAAAGGAATAACATCTAATGGCACCATCACTTATTGTCACTTCAGATGAATACGAGACAGCATTAGCTATTGGTCTTACAATGATTTCTAAAATTCATCAATAGTCCTTCATAATGAAACCCACAACATATCAAAAAGTAATCATTACCAAATTCCGTGAACTAAAGACACATTTTAGTGTTAATTCAAACATTTTTATCACTCACTTCGAATTCCCGAATCTACGATATGAACTGTTAGTCTCTAGATTGCTGAATAGGACACATAAATCACACGATGTTTCATGTATGACAGTGACACTAAGGGTAACTTACCAACAATTGAATGATGTTCAAGCGTGTCATCACTTTGATAGCGTTTGCTTCTTTTTCTGAAGTTTAGATGATGTAAATCAAAATATTGCTAAATTTATATGACTTTTATTTAATAAATATTCTTCATTTATACTGGGTTGCAACAGATATGTAAAGTATATAGTAACATAAAAACATAAATCGATGTTAACTTATTTACCTTCTGCAGATTACGCCAGCGACGATGACAAAAATGATGACAACGACAGCAGCAGCTGCACCAGCAGCAACAGGGATGACGATATCTGTAGATGCTTCTGTTGAACGTTCTGCGGGAAGAAAAATCTGCACATATCAATTTAAAATACTATGTTAACTGCAGGTAAACCGATGCTTGTTAAATGATAGTTACAAATTGCATTTAATCTTTTTGGCTGCTTTTATTAGAATTACTAGACAAAATGATATAATGTGGATGTATCTGATCAACACAATCATTTAACACATCAGCACAACAAGTATTTGAACCATGGAGTTTAAACCAATAAAAGTCACAATCATGCCATATAGGTAACATCGAAATTTTAAGCTCATACAGTTGTTAGTTGTGCTCAGAAAACAACACAAAGTCCAAATATCGGACCGTTTTTGTAAAAAATTTCCAAAATTACTTAAACGGTATGAGTTGGCATCACTAAAAGGCACAACAGCAGCATGTAGGTTACTTCCATGCCAAATTTGAAGCTTCCAAGTCATATATTTCTTTAGATATGCTCCGGTTTTGGTCAGATGACGCATGCACGGACGCACGAACAGGCAGAGTGTTCTATTCCATCGACAACAAGAATTATGGTACGCAGATGTTGAAGCTATAGTAAAAACGTTTGACATGATGGATGATAGGATTAAACGCCATGCCGACGACCTAGACCGACTCGAGGCACATAGTCGTAGAGACAATGTGGTATTTTATAATTTGAAGGAAGGTGAAACCGAGACATACGACGATTGTAAGCATATTGTTGTAGGTGTGCTTAACCAACACTCAGCTAATCCGTCATGGTTACCTGCAGACATTTTACGCGCGCATCGCGTGGGTAAACATTCTGGTCAACGCATCCGCCCTTTAATAGCCAAATTAGCTGCATCAGAAATCAACATTAAAGTGGTTTCATTGCGATCGGAACTTAAGAAATCAAACATTGGCGTTTCGAACGATTTGACAAAAAGGCAGCGTGATACCATCAATGAGCACGCGGAGAAGGGTGTGCAAGCATACTTCAAGAATGAGAAACTTTACACTGACAAAAATGATGCCTCATATATTGTGCCTAAAATTCGTGGACAGCTTTTTCCACAACCCCGTTTGACTTTAAACCGAACTTATGGCACTCCGACAAAAACGGGCAGACTTGTGAATAGTGTTACTTTTGTGGTCAATGATGCATCTACTCCGGTGAATTCTACGTCAAACCCGCAACATGATACACCACGATAGGAAGTCGGCTGGGCGTATGATATATCAGACCCCAGTACTCAACCTGATGATACACCAACAATTGAACTACATTATCCGTCCCCTCACTCTGTGTACCATCCTCTTAAATTTATGTCATGGAACATTGATGGTCTATCTAACAAACTTCATGATGGAGAGTTTTTAGACTTCTTACTTCAATTTGATTTCATATGTTTATGTGAAACTTTTCTTGATACATGTTTAGCTATACCTGAACTTGGTGATTATGAATTGTATATTAGCAAGGCACTTAAGTTATCAAAATATGGAAGACTTTCAGGTGGAATATACGCTTTTGTAAAGAAGTCGATATTAAACTTTTGTTCCAATATTGAAATCGATATAAACAATTTAATCTGTCTACGCTTTGATAAAAAAAATTATAAACCTGAATCGCGACATTTTGTTAATTGTTGTTTATATTCCATCAGAAGGTTCATCGTATTACAAAGTTATTCAACAATGTATGTTACTACAACAGATAGAAGAATGGTTATTCGAGGACCCAAATTATGTGACAGATTGCGAGATTTTGATTATAGGAGATTTAAATGCGAGAATTGTGTGATAATGTTTTCCCAGAAGATGAGCCAGTTCCCTTAGAATCACGTTCTTCTGAAGATATGGTTGTAAATAGATTTGGAAACTTGCTACTTAATTTCTGTTTTATCTTTAACTTGTACACATATAATGGTCGGGTTGAGGGAGATATTCCTGGCAAATATACTTATATATCACAGCAGGGATGCAGTGTCATAGATTATATTATTTCATCTATCAACTTGTTTTCACAGTATGCCAGTCTAAAAGTATGTGACAGAACTGAAAGTAAGCATATGCCACTTGTTCTTACATTTAATTGTAAATATATGAGTGAACTTCCACAGAATGAAAATTGTAGTAATCAAAAGTATAAGTGGAACACAACGTATGAACAGGCGTTTCTAGATAAGCTTAAATGTAATAAGCGAATCCTTAATGAACTAATCGACACAGTAACATCAAACGCTGAAATTGCTCTCTCGTCACTTGTTGATTATATTTTACAAGCAGCTGATTGTATGAAAAGAAAATCTCGTCCTAGTTACTCAAATCGGAAATTTTACGGTTATGATTGTCGAAAAGCTAAGGTAGACGCTACAAAGAGTCTTAAATACTTTAGAAAAGTTAAAACTGTCACCAATAAAATTCGATACTGTTACTTAAGAAACCAATATAGAAGCAAATGTAGACAGTGGAGGAAAATGACACAACAATTTAAAGCTAGGAAGCTGTACGAATATAGAACAAATTCTAAATTATTTTGGAAGGAATTACGAAGTATTTCTACTAAAAGAACTCCCAGTGCAGATATATCTGGCGAAACCTGGCATAATCACTTTAAGACTATTTTTAATAGACCTGAAGTTGAAATCGACGATTAAACACAGAGTTTCAAACATGTTCGAGTGTCGAGATGAATGATATTGAAAAACAGATATTAGAATCTCCAATTACTGAGGTCGAAATAAGAAAAGCTATTAAAGGAATGAAAAATGATAAATCTCCTGGTGTTGATGGTATCATAACGGAAATGATCAAATGTTCCGAAAATATTGTAATGCCATTTCTTTTATCTCTTTTTAATAAACTTTTTAGTGACGGATCATTCCCTGACTCGTGGACTAAGGCAATCATAATCCCTTTACATAAAAAAGGAAGCACAAAAAACCCAGATAACTATAGAGGTATATCTCTTCTGAGTATTGTAACCAAAGTCTACACCAGAATATTAAATGAACGTCTTACGCAATGGGCAAATATAATGAAAAAAGTATCCGAAAACCAAGCTGGGTTTAGAAGAGGGTATTCCACTGTAGACCATATTTTTACATTATATTCTATTATTGAAAAATCATTAAGTAAGAAAAGAAGAAAAGTATATGTCGCATTTATAGACTTCAAGAAAGCTTTTGACTCAGTTGATAGATCAAGATTGTGGATTCTATTATCAAACTACGGACTTGGTGGTAAAATGTTAAATGCTTTAAAGGGTATTTACGAGTCAGTTAAATCATGTGTGAGATTTAATTCAAATACAACTGAATACTTCGAGTGTCCATTCGGTTTAAGACAAGGATGTATGCTTAGTCCAATGCTCTTTTCATTATTCATCAATGAATTGTCTATAGAGATATTACAAAATGGAAAACATGATTTTCAAATGTTCCCTGATATGATTCAAATACTGATTTTACTTTTTGCTGACGATGTCATATTAATTTCAGACACACAATGTGGCCTTCAGTGCCCATTAAATATTTTAGCTTCTTATACTAAGAAAAGGGGATTAACTGTGAATATGGAAAAATTAAACATTGTTATCTTTCGGAAGGGTGGAAGGTTATCGAAGAACGATGTGTGGTTCTAAAATGATGTACAAATGAAAATTGTTAATAGCTATAAATATTTGGGATTTTTATTCACTTGAAATCTCAGTATGACAAAAGCACTTGATGATCTTTCCTTACGAGCCAAGAAAGCTCTTACAGAATCAGTGTTAACTTGAGAAACCTTGAATTCGTTCGCCTGATGTATTCTTTAAAATATTTGATAGTCAAATACAACCAATGCTTGTGTATGCTTCAGAAGTTTGGGGGGTCAAAATATTGAAAAAATTCATTTATCTGCCTGTAAGATTTTTTTAAATGTCAGTCCACAAACACCTAATGCGATTGTGTATGGTGAATGTGGTAGATACCCATTATATATTAATTCTGCTGTGCGCAGTTTAAACTATTGGATGAAGATTTTGTATATGCATGAAGATCGTTTACCTAAGAAATCTTATAATACGTCACTTCATTTGGATGATATCGGCCATAAAACTTGGGCCTCAGAAATTAGAAATATGCTTTTTTCTCATGGATTTGGTTTCGTTTGGATTTCGCAAAGTATAGGAGATAGGGTACAATTTATCAATATTTTTAAAATACGGGCAAAAGATATGTTTTCTCAAAATTGGAACTCTACACTGAATAACAGTACCAGATATGATACATATAGAGAGATTAAAAGTCTACTTACACCGGAGAAATATTTATTTGAAATAGTGGATTTTAAATTTCGTAAAAGCATTGTTAAATTACGATTGGGGTTGTTACGTTTAAAGGTTAATGAGGGTAGATGGCAGAAAATTGATAGGTTGTCTAGAATTTGTCCAATTTGTAATGAAGGAATAGAAGACGAATTTCATTTTATTTCTTTGTGTCCATATTATAATGATTTAAGAAAAATATATCTGCCAAGCATTAGAAATGTAAACATGTATACATTTAAACAAATTCTACATGTTGAAAAAATTAAGCCACTTTGTTTATTATGCCTATGAAAAACGATGTAAAAAGCTAAATGAAATTTCTTGTGATTAATTATTATTTTCATGTTATCTACTTCTCGTAAGTTGTGTGTATTATTACTTAATATTATTTTTGTATACGAAATATGTGTTTCCATGTACCTGTATGTGGGCCCAGGGGCCTTCATACTTGAATAAAGTTGAAGTTGAAAAAAAAAAAAGACTACATCACATCAACTCAAAGAAAAACCACACAAAGAAAGCTAAACCTTCTAAAATAGAAGCCCGAGAAGTTTACATGTTTGTACATGCATAGCGCGGAATGGACCAGGCAACATGCACATAACATGTCAGACTATAAAAATTAACCCATCATATTTGTATAGCTTGTTGAAAGTGGTATTACATAGGAACATACGAATAGATTGTCGTTGTCTACGTTCGCAGTATTATACTTCTTTTAAATATAATGATGTACATTTAAATCAAATACACTAATAACGTGAGCATATTGTTTAATTATAATTCATTGCATATTTTCTTTTTAAATCACTAAAGGTTATTGAAGTTTTGACTGTTTGATAATGTGCAGAAGATGAGGAGCGGCAAAATACATGCTTTTAAAAAGTGAATACAGTTGGTGCTTTTTCAAATTCAGAATATCTAAGTCGATCATGGTTAAACTGAAACGTCCTTGATGGATCTCTAAACGCATTATAAATTTCTGTAGACTGTGTAAATAATCAGTTAGCTGTTTTCCTTTTAAATCACCTTCATTACACTTCAGTGTTTTCCATCCTGCTTTACAGCCGCTTTGACAGTTTCCAGTCACGTGATGACAATCATCAATAGAACTACAGTTCCCACATGTCATGCTGCAGTTCGATCCATACAAGCCTGGGGAACATTCTGCAAGAAACAACACAAGTCAAGTTCTGTAGAATTGCTTTAGACATGTACCATAGAAGAACGTATATATGTTAGACGAAACAGTGCAACCTAGAAAGCACTGTAAATTAATATCTAACTCGAAAAGTAATATATGCTTTTTTTTTCATTACTTTGCATGCATGTCTGTCCCGTATATCCGTCCTGACATCCCTGAGAACAAGTTCCATCTGCAGGACAGTCCGACTCTCCCTGACAGTGACGTGTACTGCAGGACGTGCAGTCAGATCCAAATGTTTCGGCAGGACACTCTGTAAGTGAACACATCCAAACGGCAATTTAAATTTTTTTGAAGAGATAAACAACAGCATTGAAGAGGATTGTACAGTTAAGGTTGATACAAACCCACAATTGAATGATGGGTTTCCCTCTAGATCTGGCATGTTTATGAAATAATGTTAAAATTTATTTGATTTGTTCATTCCTGAAACACAGTGCACAAATAAACCCCATAACACATCTGTTTTGTAAATAGTGAGTATTGTCTCAATTTCATATGAGAAATTTTAACGAGTCTTACCATAGAAATTATGATGATCAAGTTTTCAATTTGCAGTATCCTGTAGTTTTTTATGCTAAGCTGCACTTGACAATTGAGTAATGAACCCCAAACGTTTGGAAATGCGACCTTTCATTTGTGGAAAGCCGTTCTTTCCAAGAGATGGAAAGATCGCATTTCTACAGGCATATTTCCACAACTGGCAGAGAACTGAAACGTTCATAAAATACACAATGCGTTTTCATTTCAATAGCAAATTAATCACCAAATACGAGCCATACATTGCAATGGATATAGTTTGTTTTATAGGTTATAAGTATTAATTAGTACTGTTGGCTTGTATAAGACACATTTCCAAGATATAATTATTTGAAAAGGTCATTAAATGAAGCATGAATAAAATCACAGTCCGTTTTTTTACAATTTGTATAGTTGGGATCACATTATCAGCAATATTATTATTTCCATAGTGGTCATGCAAATACACTTATGTCTTTGCTTCATCAAAGACCTTATAAAACCTGTCAATTCTAAAAATTGTCTGTACATTGACACATACATTTCTATTTTTAATTTTATAAGTATTCAATTGCCATTATGTACCACATAAAAGGTATTCGAATTAACATAATGTGTAACATTTACAACTTTATGTTAGTGGCGATCTTATTTACCTTATCTCTTGTGAATCTAATAAGATTGTTCCAACTTTTTTTCACCCATTCATATTTTATTCACATAATAATCACTGAACATTTCTTTATAAAATAAGATTGAACTACTTATCCTTCCTGTATGTATAACCACATGACAAATATGTATTATACAGTTACATCACTGGCGCAAAATGTACATGAAATGATTACACAGGGTAAGGAATCGTACAACAATTAATATTCGCCCATTTTGGCCCAGGCTGTGACACGCATATATATAATTATATTTGTCAATACATCATTATTGATTTTATTGATTATCGAGTATCCCCCCAAGTTACAAATAAATACAAATAGGAGTCTTCTCACGAGAGAAAATATTGCATTTGATTGTACTGTAGCATTTGAATATCATGAATATCCATATTGTTCTTATAAATTATGATATGTTATATAAAGTGTGTCGTGAAAAGTATTGATATACTACTGCACTGCAAATTCGAACCAACCTGCAGAGGTTGCAGATTCTTTGAAGGGATCCTCCTTGGGGTACATATAGCATAACAATCCTTATTTTTAACTTTTCCGAACGTGTGACCACCCTGTGTAGAGCCCCATCCCAATGCAAACCAAGGGAAGTAAGTCTATTCTCACCACTTATCAACCGACCACGTCAGACAGAATAAGATGAGGTGGGTGGCCGTACCCCAAGGAGGATCCTTTCAATGAATCTGCAACCTCTGCAGGTTGGTTCGATTTTTTTTCAGAAGGGATCCTCCTTGGGGTACATATAGCATAAGGCAGACTCCCAAAGAAGACTTAGGATGTGGATGGGTGCCTATCTAGTTGGTAATGTCGAATGAACGTGCTTGGCCGGCTCCAAATAGCGGCGGAGCAGATCTCTTCGATGGGCAGGGCCGCTGCGAACGCCTTAGACGTCGCCACCGCCCTAACCGAGTAAGCTTTCAGCTGACCTGGGGCTTCTAAGCCCTTATGAACATAGCCCAACACAATGGCAGACACGATCCATCTAGAGATTGACTTCTTTGATGCCGGCAGACCTGGCTTACTACCCCCGTAACAACAGAACAACTGCTGGTCTTTACGGATACTACTGGTACGTTTGATATAGGTCTTCAACACCTTGCACACATCTAAAATGAACAACCGGACGTATCCTGTCCATACCTGCCAAGAACTGCTGCACAAGTGGATTGGATCCCAAAAGAGCACCGTCCACTGGTATGTGGAAAGCAGAAATAGCCGTTGAGTATCCCCTGACGGTTAATGCGGCTAAACCAGCATCCAACCTAGACTGGAGGAACTCCAAAACAGCGACTAAATCTGTACAAAAGGGATCGAGAAGCCCTCTATCGCCACACCAGCGCGCATAACAGGCCCATCGATCTTCATACTGAAGGTTCGTCGAATCCCTCCTCGAAGCCAGTATTGTTTCTGCAACCCGTGCAGGAATACCGCTCTCCTGGAGGCGATTCCGGACAGTGGCCAAGCCACCCCCTAAATTCTGGGATTCGGGTGTGGCGCCCCTTCCTGAAATAGTATGTCTCGTCTCGAGGGTAACAGTACAGAAGGCTGCACTAGAAACCTGAGAACGGATGGGAACCAACTCTGAGCCGTCCAAAGCGGTGCTACGAGCACTAGGAGGCGAGCTGGTTGATTGGTCAATTGGGAAAGAACCCTGGGGATCAGAGGAACTGGAGGGAACGCCCACAGCACGCGAAGGCGTCTCTGGCTACAGCCCTTGGATCTGGTATTCTTGAGCAGAACACAGGTTTCTGATTCGTCATCCCTGACAAAAACAGATCCACCTGGAACGACCCGAACAACAGGGAGATAGTTCCGAATATCCTCCGGACGAGCATCCACTCGTGAGGTGTTAGGATGCGCCTAGACAATGCGTTCGCATGGACGTTGTCCACTCCCGGGAGATAAACAGGAACCACCTGAATGCTGAACTGGTCGCA
The DNA here is from genome assembly GCA_936450465.1 of Gibbula magus. Classification (NCBI taxonomy): domain Eukaryota; kingdom Metazoa; phylum Mollusca; class Gastropoda; order Trochida; family Trochidae; genus Gibbula; species Gibbula magus. Next base: position 55,261,062 of record OW388292.1, read on the forward strand.
CCACAGTAGGAACTGCCACAAGGAGAGATGGAGACACTGTGCCGCCCTGTTTCAGAATGTAAGATAGGGCTGTATGGTTGTCCATTTCTAGACGAACGACAAGCCCCTTGATCCGCTCCTTGAAGCACACGTCGAACTGTTCTGAGCTCTAGCACGTTGACTCCTCCTGTGACCAAAGGCCCGAGGCTGTCTGGACACCCTGTCCGGGGCCAGGGATACAGAACCGGAGGCCGTTTCGAACCTTGCGCCCAGAAAGACCAGGTCCTGCCTGGGGGCGATGTCGGACTTCTTCAGGTTGATGATCCAACCCAGCTTGAGCAAGATGTATAGCACCTGCTGGGTGGCTTCCTGATTTAGTTCTTGAGACAAGGCTCGGATCAGCCAGTCGTCTAGGTAGGGGTGACAACACCTGCCCTGCGATCTGGCGGCCTGCGCCGGTACCAACATCAGCTTGGTGAACACCCTCGGAGCAGTTGAAATGCCAAAGGGTAACACCCGGAACTGGTAGCACGTCCCGTCGAAGGAGAACCGAAGAAACTCCTTTAAGTCGGGGTGCATTGGAACATGTAGATAAGCATCCTTGAGGTCTATTGACGACAGCTAATCCCCACTCTCTACCGATGCTATCACCGTCCTCAGGGTTTCCATCTTGAACGTTGGAACCTGAAGACTGCGATTTAGATATTTCAAATTCAGAATTGGTCTGAACCCTCCGTCCTTCTTTGGTACCGGGAAGTAGGTTGAGTAATAACCTCTCTGTTCCTGACCCTGTGGTACTATCTCGATGGCAGCTTTGTCTAGCAAAGCCTGCACCTAGGCACGAAGGACTTCCGCCTTCTTGGGCATCTCGGGCACCTTCGTGTGCCGTATCCCGAAAAAAAGTCGGTGGGTCGTACTTCCAAGTGGTAAGTGGCTCTCCCTGAGCGTGGACAGGACCCAGGTATTTGAGGTGACTTTCTCCCACTCGGTAATGAAGTGAGATAGTCTCCCCCCCACTGGAAGATCTGTGGAAAGACAGTGCACCCCCGTCTCCGGCAGCGTTCGAGCTGCTGGAATTTTGGGTGGTGACACGGGCACTTTTGCATCCTCGAAGGCAACCTTCTGCTCAGCGTGTTCCTTAACTACAGTCTGCGATCAAGGGAAGAGGGTGGACCCCAACCTGAAAGGCAGGTTCTGCAGAGTGAGGGGTGTGGACTGCGAGTACTTAGACATCGCTAGCCACAGCCAGCGCATCCCCATGACTGCACCCATTATCTGACTCGAGGCACTCCTGATTGAGTCCCGGGCCAGATAGCTCGACAACTCTGCCAACTGCTTCTGGAACACAGTCACCTTAGTGATCAGTTCCTGCATTTCCGTCAGGTCCTTAGCCTGCATAGCAGCCAGGTAGGTCCCGTGCACCACCACTCTCAGTTGTTGGGCTCCGTTCCGATACCTGTCCTCATGGGCACGGAACTCGGCCTTCAACATAGCAGCTTAAGGAGCGTCTGACAGGGTGACAGAGGTCAGGACGCATTCATATAAAACGGGAAGGTCAAAGAGACCATACTCTCCCAACTGGTACCTCTTGTTGAGTTCAGGCAGATCTGCCTTCGTACGTGCACCAGAAAGGAAAGGGTTGATCGCCTCAACCAACAAGCTGTCGATGATACGGAGCCTGGTCGCCGGAGGCTTGCTGAGAGCATAAGCCTCCCCCGGTAGACGGAACTCCTCAGCGACCTGCTCCGGAACAGGAACAAGCGTCTGAGGGATAGCGATTGCTATACGGTCACGCGGCTCCCTCAGAAGCTCGGCAAGCGAAACAGAACGGCCGGATTCCTCATCCTCCTCTGAATACTCGGAGCCATCCTCCGACTGGTCCCCGGTACCGGAGCCACTCAGCAGTGACCCAGTATCCGAAGCCCGATCTCAGATAGTCCGTTTGAGAGGGATGCGAAACCCGGCGCTGGCCAACCGGCGCTCGTTCCCCGCCCAGAGCCGGTCCCTGAGGCTGGAGTGCACCGACGCCGGAGCTCCGGTGCCCATGCCCTTGGAGTTACCAGTGCCCCCCGACGTGCTCGGTACCGCAGTGCCTTGCACCGACGAGGGGGCTTTGTTTACCTGAGTACGAGGCAGAGCCGGAGCAGTCTCTCGGATGCCTTCATCGGGCACTGCTACCTTGCCGGGGCCTGCGCCCGGTTCAGTAACGATCCCGAGGTCCTTACCAGCACTAGTGCCAGCCGACCCTGGACCATCAGGTTCCGGCACTACGATGACGGTTAACTCCTTACGGAGCTGTGCCATCATTGTCCCCACCATCCCCGTCATCTGCCCCTGGATTATAGCAGTGATAGCTGCCGCATCCAGATTAGTGTTAGCAAGAGGGTAAGCAACATTAGCAACTGTAGTGCGTGTTTGAGGTTAAATAACTGGGGGGCTGATGAATCCCCCGCAGCAGGTGACCCGACCTCCATATCCACCTCATCCGAGGAGGAAGAGGGGATGGGAGGGGAGTGCACCTTCTTTTTGCCTTTACCCTTAGACTTACTCCTCTTCTCCTTAGAGGGGTGGGGGGGGGGGGGGGGGTCGCACCCTTGAGCTCCTGCCCCGCCTTCTGGAGCTTACGGTAGAAGAGCATGTCTATGCCCCTTTCCTTCTTAGCCCTGGTGTGAAGTTGATACACAACTGGCATGCTGCGTCTTCATGTTCGTCCTCAACAAGACAAGCCAAACACCTGTCATGCTTATCGGCCGGAGGAAGACGGGTCTTGCACCCCACACATTCGGTGAAGTCAAACACAGAATGTTCAGGGTAGTGCATGTGTGTAGGTGCAAATGTTTATGTTTCATAAAAGTGCAACATACAAACAAAAAAGCGCAGAGGCGAAACTACATTAAACTAAGCACTAGGCAAGTAATGTATAGTAAGCCACTGAAAGACGATAACCCCGAGAATGAAAAATTCAAAATGGGAGAAATCCTCGTCAGTAAAGTGCTGCCCTAAAATGCTAAGCACGATAAAGAACCTTCAAAACAATCAGAACTCAATACAAAATAGCAAAACACTAACACTTTGCATTTTGTTTGAGTATCCGCCATTATGAGCGTTTTCCATCTGCCATTACTCGGTGAATACGAAGCACGTGCGAATTGAAAAACGAAGTTACAACGCGAAAAAAACCATATAAGTAACCTAAACATTCGCCTCTACGAATAAAAGGGGTTACCACACATACAGAATTCTTCGTCTTGTCCATTTTCGTAGGAAAAAAGTCAAACTCAAGTCAAACTCGTCTAGCAAAAAACACGTGTTCTTGGTACAATGACAGATTGATAAGTGGTGAGAATAGAGTTACTTCCCTTGGTTTGCATTGGGATGGGGCTCTACACAGGGTGGTCACACGTTCGGAAAACACTTATTTTGTGTTTTTTTAACTTATTTTTACTGTTATTTTTAAAAATTAAGTTACAATCTGTCATCGAGTTAAAATGAAGGATTTTTATGCTATATGTACCCCAAGGAGGATCCCTTTTGAAAAAGAATTTCCGCATTGACTATTGATCAAACATTTAATCTGAATCACTATAAGCTATTTTAGAACACAAGTAAATGCATATGAAATAAATTGTAATGAGCATATGTTTAATTGAATCAGCTGTCAAATCAGGGAATAAAAGATACAGTTACAGCCCTCGAAAGTCACTTTTAAGAAAATGAAGTTAAAAATGGCGTTGCTCTCAAACTTTGTTTTCACAGGTGAACATCAAGGATACATCTAGGGTTTCAGGTCACTGATTTTTAGTTTTAAATGGTTCATACATATTTATGGAATAATAAATATCAAATCTAACTGTGGATGAATTGTTTAGTATGGTGTCATTGCGGTAAGCAAGGAAGACATGCGCACAGAATGAGGAAGACCTGCTGTTAGCGCAGAATGATCACGGCGCTGGCATGACTGCGTTATTTCGGCAATGATCAAAGGATTTTCACTTGAAATTGTGTAAGCCTCATTCAAGCATGGAGTAGCTTCGGGACAAGCAGTCAAAAATGATTCTGTGCAAGACCATTGCTGGGGAGAAGAATTGGTTTTGGAAATTACGAACATGTACAATCGTATCACTACCGTGTGTAACCGTAGCTTTGCCGTGTGAAACCGTATTTCACCAGTGTAAAATCATATCTCTACAGTGGAAAAACGAAAGCGGGAAAGATAAGGAAGACTTACAGAAAACTAACAGTAATTTTACGGCAATTGCTGAAGGACTACGAAACACTTACGATTTTCGTTGTCCCCCACGGAAGAATTGCAGACTGAAAATTCATGCGGATGCTTTTGAACATGTCCAAAAGCAACCCGGTTTTTTCGACCACAGAAACTGACGGTAGGACTACGGCTCTTTGAGGACTTTGCAAGAAGAATTACAGTGTCACGAAGGAGAATTACGAATACACAGGGAAGACTTACGATTTCTCACATGCCAGACATGTTTTAACCATAGTTCTGCGTAGCTCAGTGAAAGGGGGGTATTGATTCACCAATTGCTAAAACGCTCTATGATTTTGTGACATTTTAATTGCTGCAATATGTGGAATATCTTCTCAAATCGATAATAAAAACATTTACAGGCAGCCAGCTTGTTAGGACAGGCTTTCAAAAGCATTATAAATGAAACAGTGAAGCCATTTATGTCAACCCTTAGGCTCCTCTTTCCCTTTTTAACTATTTACACTTTTATCCGGGCTAATTTCTAGTTTTGCACTGATATATATGATGGCGGAAAGGGTGTCACCACTTGTGTTTCATGTCACTATTTTCGCGGTTTCGCGGTTTCGCCATTTCGTTTTTACGATTTCGCGATTTTGTGCTTGAATTTTTACACGATTTGATTTCGTGTTAACTTTCCAAATTGTGAAACGAAATAGCGAAACAGGGAAACGAAATCTCGAAACAGCGACACGAAATCGCGAAACAGCGACACGAAATCGCGAAACAGCGAACGAAATCGCGAAGGAGTGTAGTGTTATTTGTTAGAAATATATACATTGGAATTCTAATTTCGAAAAACTTATAAACTTGTTGGTGATTTCTTTTATCTCTTTAAATTATAAACCGTTATATTTTACGCTTCGTATACTGTATACTTCGCTTCGTATATAAAATGATTTTATCCAATCTATCAAGTTTCAACATCACATATCATAGAGATCTTGAGTGTAATTTTAAACAAAATATATCATTCGTGGGATTCGAACCTTAACCAAGGACAAGAGTAGAACAGACGGTCAAGGCAGTAACCACTAGACAACACATCACCTCATCGCCTTTTGACACGATTTGTATTCATTAACTATATATACAGAAATAAACTACTGTATTTTCTTTCTACTTCTATGTCGTTTAAATAGAAAGAATGATAGTATTTACAATAAAGAATGCGACGTTTCCTAACTTTCGGTGTTGATAGGCCTGCAAACAAGGCATCTAGTCTATCTATTAAAGTTGATCGCGAGGAAATGTCGCTTTAATTATTGTAAATCTGTCATTCGTCATGTCATAAAATTCAACGATATTTACAGATAATATTTCTAAAAAGTGGGTATGGTACCAGCTACTTTGACGTCTTGTGAGTATCTACAAAATTGAAAATGGTATTCATTTGTTAGATACCAGCTATAAGTTACAGGAGTCGGCATAACATCTAAACCATTGTGCATGTTCCTTGATTTGTGAAATAATATGTAGCATTATTAAATGATATATTGCCACATTGTATTCTACCACAGACAGGATACAGCTTCTTGATCAAACTTTCAAACTATAATTGCTATTTAGAAACATACGTTGAGTAAACGTTTTTTTCTTATACATTGCAAACTCGTCGTGTGGTATTGAAATACACGAAGATGTATTATCATAAACATGCTAACTAAGAAAGAAGACCAAACGCGAGCCAGGAACCGATATTTGTTGTTTGTTTAATTAATAATAGAGACATTTATATTTCATATGCAAATGAAAAATACCCTCGTTCAAACAAAGTTAAAAGATTTGAATACAAATCGTCAATTTGAATAAGACTATTTAAATTAGTATAACTTGCTTATTGGAAATTGGAACATTTATAAGAGTAAGGCACAATTTGCCAAACGAGAAATCAAATCACAATGACCACATTATTTTTAAACGTAATACAATTTGTATTTTCGGTATGTAGGTCAGTATTAAATATTTAAGAATGTTTAATCGAAATATGATGTCAAACGCGTTTATTCTTCATTTAACAAAAACAACTATAATGAATCATAAATGGTATTCCAGATTATGACTATTTTAAAACTATGACAACCAAACGATACATGCGCAAAATTATATGCGCAACTTATGAATGTATCCAGTTTGACAGTCATCATAACAGTGCGTGCTACAGTTTTCGCTGTACGGATAGGCACGTTTACACTCCATCTGCGACAACTTCATCACTTTGAAGCTGTCCGCTTCGACGTTTTAATTATCGATTACAGGTTAATAAGAGCGAATTGTAATTATATTATTGCATCTATAGAAGGCCTAAAGGGGTACACAAGGCATTATAAGTCCTGGACTATCCAAATTACTGTCAAGAAGTGTGCTGTACAGCTCCTTTGAGTACTGTACTCAAACTTTTAACATTTTGGCGTATTTACTGTATTACCCTACGTGTTTAATACACTTTAATTTAAGATTGATGTGTATTTTCTGAATATACCATTTATTTCCCACTCCATAAAAAAACTATTATGTAGATTACAGTAAAAAAGCTACAACGTATTAAGTGAATAACATTTTTATGGCGTATCCATTATATGATAAATTACGTATTATGTCAATCTGTCGACAGATAAATTTAGAATAGGTTGTGGCTAGATGACCAAAATGTGACAAAAGAATCATATTTGCATTGTGCATATGCATTTGATTTTTGGTTCATAAAGCAGCTCTTGTTGGCGGCATTACTATTTTGACATATTCCAAAGTTACTCCTACTTACTCTTACTTCTCTAACAAATATAAACAATAACAAGTTACCTATTATACGTCGTTCATATTACCAGTTCGATTTTTTTGTATCGATATTACATTGTCCTCAATTAACGTTACATTAATCATAAAACATGCAGATTCTATAATATATAACTGCTTTGTATACCGGTTCATCGCCTTATAATATAATTGTCATGTTATGTTACAAAAACAAGTATAGGATATCAGATTATTTGGTCAAACATCCGATCTTACTTACTATGAACAGGGAACTGTAAATTCCTTATTTCGCTCCTTCGCTCCTTCGCTCCTTCGCTCCTTCGCTTCTTCGCGATTTCGCGATTTCGCGATTTCGCGCCTTCGCTCCTTCACTTCTCGCGATGTTGCGATTTCGCTCTTTCGCGATTTCGCTCTTTCGCTCCTTCGTTTCGCGGACGATTTGCTCCTTCGCGATTTCGTTTTGCGGACGTTTCGCTCCTTCGCTATTTCGTTTCGTGGGCGTTTCGCTCCTTCGCGATTTCGTTTCGCGGACGTTTCGCTCCTTCGCGATTTCGTTCGCTGTTTCGCGATTTCGTGTCGCTGTTTCGCGATTTCGTTTCCCTGTTTCGCGATTTCGTTTCACAATTTCGCGTTTTCGTTTTGATTTTTTCGCGATTTCGCTATTTCGTGTTGGAAAGTTAACACGAAATCAAATGGCCCCTCTCAGCCATCATATAAACTACATGTAGCCATTCAAATGTCTTGCATAAAGAGAAATGACGCTCCCACATCCGAGGTTTATACATGTATTTGTGTTGCTCAAAAGGACTTTTCAATTCAAGATATATAACGTTCATTATTCACATCATACGTTTCGTATACTTGATGTTTAAGAAATTCAATCAATACAAATCAATGTACTAAACACATAAATTTATTTGATTTTTATTCGATAAACTCCGTGGTGGCACAACCCTTCATCCTGAATTTTAACATCGAGAATATCTTAATGCTTGTTGTTCTGCCTTTTAAAATTTTTAATGTACAGTTTAAATTAATCAATTGTTAAAGGTGACCTCGACACTATTCACTTTTCTTATTCCTTCAAATAGTTTTTAAAACCAAATATATTGTTATGTTAATTATCTTATATGATATTAAGGGTTGTTCTGAGTGCCAACATATCGTGATACTAATAATATAAGTATCAAACGTTTACATTGCCATGCACATCCCTTTTATGATATTTCCTAGCCTTATCTATATGCCTGCAAGCATGTCTTTTTTATAATATTCTCTTGTTAGTGATTCCTTCTTACAAATACGAACATACTATTTTGATGAAGACCTCAAAATAATTTACCGTTTTACCGTACATTGGCCGATTTAAGCAGTAACATACCATACAGGTTTCAACAAACTGATTCAACTCACGACTTGTACAGTCGACTCCTCTCCACCCCACCTGACACCCTCCAGAACACTGTCCAGTCTTAGTGTCACACACAGATGGTGGTTGAATACACTGACGATCAGAGCAGGACTTGTTACAGTTGTCTCCGTAGTTGATACCTTGATTACATGCTATAGAAAAAAACAGACCAAATATGCCACATGAGGGTGATGATTGTGATAATACCAAGTGATATTGCTCAGACCATAAATATCATACCAAGGTTCACATTCTTACAGAGCGTCCATAACATGATATTACTTGTGTAATGTATTAATGCTTGCTTAAAATTGCTTGTATTTCAAATTTTAGTGGAGATGTTTTGTAAAGTAAAATTTTCTGAATCAGTCTTTGTATATAACCTGTTAAGCAAACAATTATACTACATACATTGATTAGTGTTCTTTATTGTTCCTTAAGTCTCCATCATCACGGTCCTCTGTTGATTATAAACATCTGTCAAAGTGTATAACTACATTAAAACTGTGTTTTCTTAGTTTAGATATTATTTCAGTGATACTGGTAATGTAGTATATTGTCTTACGCATTCGGTAAGTACAGACTGGCAAGCTAAAGTAACCGATACACCCAAATTACTTTTTAACATTATTCAATCCTCAATCATAGACTCATTCTATTTCTTCTCCTTCTCCTTCTATATCTGGTTTGAAATATCTACCGAACTAAAATGAACAAGCGCATAAGTGAAAGAGGTCACCTCGACCTGACGGCCTTGGCGTTCATTTTTCTTTTTTCTCTTTTCTTTTTTTTCATATTTTTCTTTTTTACATTAATTCGGTATGACAACAGTGTACATAAACACAATGCATATATGCGACACACAAATTACAGTGACCTTAAACCATACAGACAATAAGATTCGGTACATGTAGTACATTAAGTAGAACAGTGTACTTTAACAAAATACACATCACACTACGAAAAGTGGTGGAATCCGCTTTGCCGTATCCCACTGGATTCTTCCGGATTCTCCTGGATCAGCCAATATTTTGGAGAATCCGGAAGGATCCGGCAAATGGATTCTACCATTTTTTGTCCTGTTCATATGCGACACACTGGTTACAGTGACTTAAGCCATAAAGACAATAACATACATACATGTTAAATCAAACTTAAACAGCATACAGGTATATAGGAACAAACGTTTAAGTTTTAGCAGAAAATGAACGTATATCAATTGTTAAATATAACAAGTAAGGATTACCAAAATTTAATAAATGCATCATTTTCACCAGAAACTAAATAAATGTATTTTTTTACGTCGTAGTATTGCTGAATTTGGCTTAATATATATTAAAAAATTGGAATATTCATTTTTTGACTGTTCTTGAATATTATGTCTTTACCAAGCAACATATTAGCGTTAATAAGATTGTTATTTCTTCCTTTGATTCCAAGCATTATTATTGATAGCCTCGGCTGGAGAGAAAGTAGAGACTACTCTAACAAGGACTATTCATTCCACTGTGTATTTACTGTTTAATTCGCAAATGTATTTTGGAAACAGTGCATGTTAGTACATGTATATAGAATATAGGTAAACACTAGATTAAGAAAGTGAGTTCATTGTTCTGGAAATATATATTTTTTGAAGTGGTTATCTATCTATTCTGTCCAAGTCTTTGACGGCATTTAGAAAGGGAATGAATAATGAATGAATTAACTTTTTTTTTTTTTTTTCAAAATACAATTATTTTCGGAGCATATATGACTATTCCAAAATAAAGCTTTTCAGGGTGTTTTATAGATTAATATCGCCTTTTATTGTTTACAATCTTGATATTTTTTTTAATATTCACTCAATAAAAACTGGTGTTTTGTGATTGATAAGGTTTAAACAGGCAAACCGTTATTATTGTAGAACTACCAGATTGCTAATGTACTCTAATGACAAAAAGTCTACATTCAGTACTGTTTCTTTCATTATTAAAATGATATTGATAAGCTAAATATGTTGATAATTTAAACAATGAAACACTCGATGACATATGACACTTACGTTGTTTACAATCCAGTCCCTTGTACCCAGGCTGACATCCACCTACACACTGACCAGACACGTGATCACAGGGAGATGAACCGTCAAGACACAGTCGATCATTGCAGAGCAAAGCACAGGAAGGTCCGTAGGAACCGGACTCACATTCTGTGAAGAGTAAAATATATTTAAGGTAATAGCTGAGACTGTGTCTATACATGTATTTCAGAGTAATGATGTGAGTAATAAGTCACAATCAATAGTATTTAAGAGTCAAGTCAAGAAGTACGCTCATTTTAAGTGTAACAAATAAATCACAGTTTACTGACCACTTGCATGAACAGTTGATTTTGCAGTTGACACTTTCGTTACATTTTGTGGAGAAAAAAACGAAGCGATTAGGTTTTTAATCACTTTAATCACTCGCTGTTTGCACAATATTTAAAAAAATCAAAATCGTGATTTTTGCAATCATATTCTGTTTATATACGATGTGGTGACCTAATATTCAAAATTTGAGCGAAATTGGTGAGGAAATAAAGATTTTAAATAAATACCCCCGCTATCGATATCAGTGGCGGGGATATTTATCTAAAATCTTTAGCTAAAATCTCATATCTAGTTTCTGAATTTTGAAAATATTCACTATTATTGCAGAATGTCACAAGGGGCCGTACGCGTTTTATCCAGAATGCTGGGTAATTCGCGTTTTGAATGTATGCCTAGTGGAAAGAAGAGTTTTGTATTTAAAGAAAAGTAGGAATTCAGTTATTCAAAACGATATTTGAGATGTTTCTGATATTTCATATTGCTCGATGATATTTCCATTACACAAAGCATTTAATGCAGTTTGTCTTTCCGCAGAGACCGTGTTGAGTGTTTTTAATGCAAGCTGTCTCTAACGTACACACACCTCTTAATGGGACATTATCATGTTGGTGAGATCACATATACATGTATGTCCAATGTTATAATTTGTGTTATATATTTGAGAAGTATCAACTTTAACCGAAAATAACCAGTTTAAGGTCAATAAGTTCAGTATAACGATATTACAGACAGTCGTGGTCCGGACAATGGACCTTGGCTTGCTTCAGCCATTAGGTCGTAATTTGGAAACTTTAATAAAGTAGATAGGAAGACAGATTGCTTCTATAGCGTTTATAAGGTCTTGTAACGGGTACATACGTGAGATAGAGCCATAACTCGGCTTCTACACATGTATGAGACTTTCCTTAGTTTTCATTTAAAAACATATATATTTGATATATTTAGCATATGGAGGTGAATATGAAAGTCGAGTAGGAAAATATAACCTAAACCAGCCCCTATTGTAATTTGGTACATTTTAGAACAAAATAAAATATCATGCAAAACTGATCATGCATCTTTAATAGTAGCAGTGCCGATGCTGATTCAATATGTTATCTGTAGAAGATTAAAACTGTGCATCCATTGTATTTCAAAACATTTTATTTGGCTTCAATACGTTCCAAAACACCACATGTGCCATATGTGCTGTTTACAATACAAACAAATTGCATATTCATCCCCAATCGGCAAACATATCATAATGACAAGTTTCCAATTAAAATCGAGTAACATCATTATGCATGTGCAGAAACCGAAAATGCACGTCCTACATGTATTTACATGCACAGAGGTAATATGACCTATTGAACATTATCAACCCAAATTTGTTATTTTGTCTGGTTTTAAAGAGATTCCAAAATTACGTTTGACTCATTGGCGGTACATTGAACACGATACATTGTCAAGATTTCGATCAGAAATCGATACTTTTACCTTCATATCGTCAATATACTAAGTAACTATACTTAGGAGATGGTTTCATTAAAGGGGCAGTAGCACGTTTTTTGCAAATTTTATTTTTTCAAATTTCCCATTTATAACGATAGTTTATGCCATTTATATTTACTTTGGAATGGTAAAACATATTATTACATAAACCAATTATCGGTATTGGTAATAACAGTGTTGCGTATAATACAAAAATTGCATGGCGGCCATTTTATTGTGAACACATTTTATTATTTCGAATGATGAAAACGATTCCCATGGCTTTACAGAACCATGTACACTTATCTTTTAACTTGATTTGAGAAAAGGGTGTTTTACTATTGGTGACATTATTTTTCAAATTCATTTCATCAACTTATTTGAGCGAAAAAACGTGCTACTTCCCCTTTAAGTTGGCATAACTTGTACCCAATCCTTTCTCATGAATAAATATGTTTAAATCAAAATCAAAATCATACTAATTCGAGTATCATCAAAATGGTAGTTTTCGATAACAGTTCGTACTTCTCGATAAAATAAGACCATTTATAACGTTTGGCATGTTTGAGCCCAACAACACAATAGATGTACCTTTAAATTTGTTACATCCACGTCTGGTTAAGCCTTATCTTTATTAGTATTTTTGGAACAGGTTTAAGTCACTTAAATGTTACGTTTGACGCAATTGTTTGTTAAAATAATATATCTGCAGTACAATACAATTGAACATGTCTTACATGACATTAGCGCTTTCAAATACCTTGTCATCCTGAAAACCAGGTCTGTGAACCTAGCGCATTGAGCCTTTTGCCACCTAAAACTCCAGGGGTTACGTATCAAAGTGAAGCGAGCGAAACAAAGTACCCCTGGTTTCCAGGATGATACCCTGTCTGTTTCAAAAGATGTATCCTTACTATGTCACACTTTCATTTGGTTGATGTATCTGTCACGCCATCTTTCCACTATATTCCTATTTTAATTATTTAACATTCATATTTGTTCAGCACGAACCACACGGGTCTGATTTCAAATGATTATGCGATGCAGTTGCAGTAAGAGAATATTGATTGTGTTTAACAAAGAAAGGCTAGAACGATGGGTTTGGTTAAACATATTCCCATAGTTATTTGGGCAGCATATAATTCAGCACAAATCTCAGTGTCCATTGAGTTATAAACTACAGATCGATCTGCGATTTGATCGTTTAATACAAGAAACGATCTGTAAACTTGCATTCTAACAACATCCTGCTCTATGTTTTATAACATTATATATTTTGAAATTGAGCCTAGCAGCTAACTGTTTTACACTTTTCCGTTTATTTAGGAACATGATTCTCACCCTCAGTACAATCTTCTTGTCTCCAGCCAGATTCACAACCATTAGGACATCTTTCAGTCAGACGGTCACATGACGAGAAAGAGGGCGCTTTACACTTCCGGTTACTACATAGTTTGGTACAGTTCAGACCGTAGTTGTTGTCAGTGCATGAAGGTAGAGCTAGGGAAAAAGTTTGAGAATTTTATATTTTATGAAGACAAGACAAGAAAAGAGGCAATTATAAAATTTAATGGGACATACATTGTACATAGAGATTATTACCCGAGTAAGTATGTCATATTACTTTTACGAAAAGAGTGTTAATTTTTGTATTGCCCGAGCGTTAGAGAGGGTTAGACATGAACTTGCACGACTCTCGAAAAACTCATACGGCACACTTCCGAGTGTAATAATGTCTTTATTACTCATTCTATTCCATTTCATTCGGGTAAAGTTACAGTGACGTCAAGAACAATCGTTTTATGACGTCACAGGCGACGAAACATTGGTTGCTAGGCAAATGTGATATGTGCACATGTGCTCATATGTAGAATATTAACTCGGTTATTTTCAACCCTCCGGGTAATAGATATGAATATGGCTAGGAAATTTAGAACATCACACATTTGAAAAGGTAGTATAGAGTTTCCTCCATGTCTGACAGTTAGTTATCAATTTGGACACTAGTTCGCAGCGGCTATTTACACAACTTCAATAAGAAGAAACTCGTCCCCATTGACAGCTTTAAAATCAAACATTGAAATCCGAGAAAGGAATAAAGTGCGGATATAAAATTATTCTTGTATTTGTAGCTACAGTTATTTTAGAAAGTTGACCTAACGGCCGCACGAAACGGTCGAAACATACCCTCACCAACTTCGCAGCTGACTTATTAAGTTAAATATGACTGATAATAAACAAAGAAGGAAAATGTAGAAAAAGCTTTTGTGTGGTTTTTAGGGCGTACATGTACGGTGTATTTTTTAAGGAATCTGTGAAAAGAAAAGAATAGTTGGGCATTAGTCGTGCTGCATAAACTTACAGTTTGCATACTTTAGTTGAGAAATAATATATTTTTTATCATGAACTGCTTTGAATACTCATGGAATTCTCCTAAAAGTATATAGTGAATACCATTAATGATAATATCAAAGTTTCTGTGTTAAAGGTTTAATTCTCAAAATCATATACTGAGGGGAAAGACAAATTCATAAATCAACTTACTTTATCTAAGTCCATTTTTTGAGAAAAGATAATTATATTTTGAAATCAACCATGTCTTGTGTACAGTCCACAACCGTCCATCTAAACTGACAACCTACCTTGTGTACAGTCCACCACCGTCCATCCAGTTTGACAACCTACCTTGTGTACCGTCCATCTAGACTGACAACCTACCTTGTGTACCGTCCATCCAGACTGACAACCTACCTTGTGTACAGTCCACCACCGTCCATCCAGTTTGACAACCTACCTTGTTTACCGTCCATCCAGACTGACAACCAACCTTGTGTACAGTCCACCACCGTCCATCCAGTTTGACAACCTACCTTGTGTACCGTCCATCTAGACTGACAACCTACCTTGTGTACAGTCCACTCCCGTCCATCTAGACTGACAACCTACCTTGTGTACAGTACACTCCCGCCCATCCAGACTGACAACCTACCTTGTGTACAGTCCATTCCCGTCCATCCAGACTGACAACCTACCTTGTGTACAGTCCACTCCCTTCCATCTAGACTGACAACCTACCTTGTGTACAGTACACTCCCGCCCATCCAGACTGACAACCTACCTTGTGTACAGTCCATTCCCGTCCATCCAGACTGACAACCTACCTTGTGTACAGTCCACTCCCTTCCATCTAGACTGACAACCTACCTTGTGTACAGTACACTCCCGTCCATCCAGACTGACAACCTACCTTGTGTACAGTCCATTCCCGTCCATCCAGACTGACAACATACCTTGTGTACAATCCACTCCCGTCCATCTAGACTGACAACCTACCTTGTGTACAGTCTACTCCCGTCCATCCAGACTGACAACCTACCTTGTGTACAGTCCATTCTCGTCCATCCAGACTGACAACCTACCTTGTGTACAGTTCACTCCCGTCCATCCAGAGTGACAACCTACCTTGTGTACAGTTCACTCCCGTCCATCCAGACTGACAACCTACCTTGTGTACAGTTCACTCCCGTCAATCCACACTGACAACCTACTTTGTGTACAGTCCACTCCCGTCCATCCAGACTGACAACCTACCTTGTGTACAGTTCACTCCCGTCAATCCACACTGACAACCTACTTTGTGTACAGTCCACTCCCGTCCATCCAGACTGACAACCTACCTTGTGTACAGTCCATTCCCGTCCATCCAGACTGATAACATACCTTGTGTACAGTCCACTCCCGTCCATCTAGACTGACAACCTACCTTGTGTACAGTCCACTCCCGTCCATCCAGACTGACAACCTACCTTGTGTACAGTCCATTCCCGTCCATCCAGACTGACAACCTACCTTGTGTACAGTCCACTCCCGTCCATCTAGACTGACAACCTACCTTGTGTACAGTACACTCCCGTCCATCCAGACTGACAACCTACCTTGTGTACAGTTCACTCCCGTCCATCCAGACTGACAACCTACCTTGTGTACAGTCCACTCCCGTCCATCCAGACTGACAACCACCAGGACATCGCCCATCTCTCTCACATGTTGTTGTCATGGTAACACAGTTCCTAGAGCTGCAGGTCGTGTTACATCCCTCGCCATAAGTACTATCAGAACAAGCTGGAGATAGATTGTATTGACACTTTCGAAAACGGAAAGATGATGTTGGACTCAAGTGACGAGTGAACCTCCATTTTTTCAAGTTTCATAACAACCACATTATCAACGTGTCAGTACAAATAAAATACAATCATTAATTAGAATATGTCAGTATTTTTCAAAATAAAACGTTTTTGATATTGAAACTCTCATGCAAATATTCATCTATTTTCTGTTAAAACCGATTCACAGACATCGGATAAGTATTTTGAGAATGTTTAATACCCCAGTGAATGTGTCGTTAAATAATAGGAGATAGATATTCTTCGCAGGAGCAAACGACGGAGACATAATAGCTCTTAGTTTAATTTAAGGTATCTTACAGAGATTGATTGATCCGCCCCTACTTTATCTACAGTCCACTCCCGTCCACCGTGACTGACAACCTACCGCGTGTACAGTCCACTTCCATCCACCCAGGCTGTTAAACAATTTAATATTTTTGGAAAAGAAGTAATTTTGGTATAGCTTCTTTTGCCCGTGACATTAATTTTTAAAATCCTTGAAGATGTTTTACCTGCATAATGTATATAAAACAAACAATCAATGACATTACTTCCCAAAAGTCCAGAGTTGGTCCTGTCGATTTTCCATTGTTTCCATTCAATCAAAATTTCTTTGTTAACCCAATAACATTACACTGGAGAATTCATAAACACTCTTTTGATAATATTATCAATTTATCCTTTTGGTTAAGGTGTTGTTTATATATCGGTTTGATTAATACGTGTAAGTCAAACATTAACTCACCCAGAACCTCAACTTCTCTAAAGTCAAGATTTGGGCCATGTCCATCGTTGTCAGTGTCAGTGAAGAGTAGTAGATAGCGCCATCTACCGGGACATGTTACACTGTAAACATCCGGTATATCACTTCCACTCAGATTCCCGGTAACGGTGTGACACAGATTACCTTGAGTTGTAAGGTTTAAGTCGGGGAATGGACTTGTGGACGTGTACAGCTCCACTCCGTTACGTCTCCGTGTGTCTGTTAAGCCGGACAACGTGAAACATATCACAATTAGAGAGGATGCCCTGGGTATTAACAAGTAATTTCCATGTGACTACATTAAGACGTGCGGAAAAGCGTATTTTAAATTATTCCTCTTCATCTGAAACTATGGAATGTGTTTCTTCTCTCTACGATGACACTTAATGAATGTTTTGAATAACATATTATAATGACCACTCGCCGATGTCATTCAACTTGCTATTTTTAGAAACGTAAATACATGTCTAATCTTCCACTGTATTGCAATTCCCTTACAAACTATGTTTTTCAGAATTCCTTGATGAGTTCTTGTTGTAGTGGGATGGGTATAATTTCATACTGGCTGATCGGCCCAGTACTTAATTTCTGAAAATTATTTATCTTAGGCTATATTAATATGCAAATCCATAGATAACATCAACGTCAGTATATAATTGGCACGGTACACAGACATGTAGGTAAATCAGATGACATTAGTAAAACTGTTGTCAAAAGAAATAATTACATTATGTAGGTCCTATCTCAAGCTGAGATTGAAAAGTTGTACATTGATTCAACCTAAACTATAGTTTGGCAGGAAAGTAATTGACATCCCTATTTTGTCAAATAACTACAAAAGTAAGTAAACTACAAAAGCCATTGTTTGCATATGTCAGTTTCATCAGTGTACCTAATAGGGTTTTGAGAATCTGTTTATATAACTATCATATAAAATCTAATGCAAATGCGCGACCCTTGTAGAGGGCGTGTTCAAGCTATTGGAACAGCCACGCGTTACGAGGTCAGACTACATTACTTGACACTTCCTAGGACAGTGGGTGGCATTGGTTTGGTTAATGTTATTGATAACATGTTAAAAGATCATGGACACCAGGTTCTTTGGCTTCCTCCCTAACACTGTGATCTCAACCCAATAGAACTGATATGGGGAGATGTGTCATAATAGGTGTAAATTATAGTTAAGCTGTTGGTGCAT
Organism: Gibbula magus; assembly: GCA_936450465.1. Classification (NCBI taxonomy): domain Eukaryota; kingdom Metazoa; phylum Mollusca; class Gastropoda; order Trochida; family Trochidae; genus Gibbula; species Gibbula magus. The sequence goes on from OW388292.1 coordinate 55,279,423, forward strand.
TCACATCCGTTTGTCAACCATACGAACAGATACTTGCCATTTCCTCACTCGTGGCTCGATATGTGACCCTAGCTGTCGTTACAGAGGAACACTGTGTTCAACTTAAAGTAGGCAGAGCCTTCCCCTAAGCCAAGCAAACAAACTACCTTCACACCCAAAAACGCACAAAGTCATGACAAAAGCTGAACCCGTTCATAAAATTGATGTAATGAAAGTTCAACGTAATTTAGTGCAATATGAAATGGCAAGAAAATCTGGATTTGTATCCTTACCTTGCACATGGACTTTATAAACTCATGGACAACTTAAATCATAGGCCCGGAAACTTATTTATTCACGGTCATTGACAAGTTTATGAGAAACAAAAGTTCTGATAACGTTGGCCCAACTTGGGAGAAGCGAAAAAGAAAGCGAATATATATAACGGACGTACGGTGATATTATGACGTCACAAATGGGAAAAGGGGTTTCTTGCTCCTAGCACACAATGTATGTACAAATATATAATATACATTCGATGGATAGGTCCTCTTATATCATATCTACAGAAAAATATCAAAACTTTGCCCTAATTGACCCCAGACGAGTGAGAGGGGACTACAGAGATGCCTGACATGAGAGCGACGACCATCGGAATTGCAAGAAAACGTGGTTGTACTCTATTGACGGCAGTAATGTTCCTTCAATGATACACACAGATAGATCAACCCCAAAACATGTTGAAGGGTGGATGTTCACATGTTAAAAACGCACGTGAAGATCAGCATATATACTTGATACATTACCTCAACGTCAACGACCGCAGCAGCATTGGGGCGTCGCATCAGGCGACGGACTGTTCTCAGACATTAGATAGTAGGCAGAATATGCTGATATTTACGCTTCTGTTGGGTGACCCTCACTAAACAATATCGAGAGACACTTTCTTAACCAAATAAAAACGTTATTTTTCTACCCTTTGCTACCCTACATCTCGATCACCAGTTATAAACCGATCAGACAAATGCTGGAGCATCCTGGTAGACAAATTCGTGGTCGCCATCACCCTCCGAAGGCAAGACGAGATCTGATTGTTGCACTGAGAGACGAATATATGTGGAATATATGAAGGACCTAAGTTGGCCGCACATCCTCAGACAACTAGTACATGAGGAACATGTTGGAAACACCCCGTTTTCAAAGTCATATAAGTGACCAAATACCACATGTATTTAACTCCCTTATCAACGATGAATGTCAACCTCGCAGCTCAAGTGATACGGTTGCGAATGCTCTTTGGGACAGTTTTTGGAGATCAGGTCAAGGAAACATTTCTAAGGAGAGTATTAGGAAAATAATCAATTCTTTGACTGCTTAAACACAATTAAGGAGTTTACATGAGGCCTACATATCATGGAATAGTGACAGGAAACAGTAGAGAAGTACCAATGACCCACGGTTGGATTTTCTACTAAATAATGCATTGGAACACTTTTAAGAGCCATAAAGTATGTAAGTGTTTCAAATACAAAATTATTTTGGGAGGAGAGTTTTAAGACATGACCAGGCAACTTTCGCCACAGTGACTTAAAATAACAATGAACACAATTGTTAAATGTGTCAACTTTATGCTTCGGGCTGGTACAGAATTCGTTTTCACTCACTGATTCAACCAATCAACTCGAAGAACAAATTGGACAGTACAGACAAAATAAAGGTTCAATGACAATCCTGTTGTGTATGCTGTTAAGAACAAACTGTCAGAAATGAACATTATTGGATCATCAACTCATCAACCAATTAAACCGTGAGAAATGAAGCCATTCATCGGCGCTAGTTGTGTGGAAAGTTTTGTTAGGGCATAGTCAGACTTTGTTGATCAGTCGCATTACAAATTACTTTGTTACCTTGTGGATATCCTTTCAAAGGGTATGCTTTATTCTTAAAACGTTGTAATATAAGTAAGTAACAATATGGCCGTCAGCTCGTTTCTGTATAACCCTTTGTTAAACGACGTCGCAAAACCTGATATATTTAAATCAGATAATTGCCTGCTTGGAATAGTCGCAGTGTCAAATCGTTTTGTTTTTGGCAGTGTGTTTGGAGTGTTGGATCGAGTTTTGTACGTTGATTTTTATCCCGCTTTATTTCTAATCTTTTAGCACAAAAACGCAAATTGAAATTTCAAAAGTTATCAGTATTTACCAAAAATGTCATCTTTCATCTTGAGCTGGATGTAGTTTGATGTTGATACATACATCTGCTTCATTTAGCGCCATTTTAATTCGTTACCGATTATCCTGGCAGTAAAACAGTTGACATTACATCAAGTAGTATATACTACTATTCACATCTACCGAGAGTCTTTTCAGAAGCTGGAACGGACCACAGGTTTACTGACGTCGAAGTGACGGACTTCAAAGTTCGCATCACATGTAGATTGTTGTTTTAGGAGATTGGATGGCATATATGACTGGAGGAATATTGATTTAATTGTGATAGATAGACCTCAGTGGTCAAATTGTTCAGATACATTAAATGATCTTGATCATACGCTAATCATAGAATGATTCAACTCACAGTCTGTCCTGAAGTAGATCCTCACTGTAGCGTCCTGTACTTCTCTCTGTAGATCCACCTTCCACCAGGCCAAGTCATACCCAGTACCTGTGTCTATGATATATTGTGGAGTGAATCCTCCAGCGTCAGTGTTACCATCTACAGCTGTACTAGCCCTCCATCCTGACTTGATGGAACTCGTGGAGGCAGGTTTTCCCAGAGCGACGTTTACTACAGACGCTAGAATAAGGTGAATACAAACATTTCAAACTATGGGGTGCCAAACGGGACTTTAATAGTAAGCTTACTAATTCGTGTTGAACTTTAATCGCTATTTATGTAAGCTTACTAAATGAATTAGTAAGCTTACTAATTCATTTAGCAAGCTTACTAATGTGATCGATTTAAAAAGCTTACTAAATCATTTAGTAAGCTTACTAATTCAGCTGATTTAGTAATTCATTTAGTCAACTTATTAATTCATTTAGTAAGCTTACTAATTCATTTAGTAAGCTTACTAATTTATTTAGTAAGCTTACTAATTCAATCGATTTAGTAAACTTACTAATTCCATCGATTTAGTAAACTTACTATTTCATTTAGTAAGCTTACTCAATCAGCTGAATCAATAAGCTCACTAAATCATTTTTTTTTCCCACTTAAAACCAAATAATGATTACTCCCTGCAATGCGGTAAAATGGCAGGAAAATTTCACATGGTAGTATATATAATATAGTAGCTAGTGGATAACGTTCCAAGCAATGCTTTACAACTGCTAATGTTCTCCCTACAGTGTATTTAATGTGTTCCACTGTTCGCCACCACAGTTACAGAAACATAATTTTCACTACAACGTTCGGCAAACATCGGAGTTATCTCCCTTTGCAAACTTGAGCTATTGGTTACCGCGCATTTTAAACATGTGTCAGTCTCCCCTATTTAATGTGCTTGTTCAAATATGATCTGAGTGATCTACAGCCTAGAATGAACACTGTAAGTGTATATTATTATTATTTCATCAAAAACTGTCGCTTGTCTGAATAAGCCTATGTCTGATCGTTCTTGGGCGCAGTCATTTATTGAGATGTCAACAACCCGGAAATGAATTATTAAGTTTACTAAATCGTGAAACCGGAAGTGATTTATTAGTAAGCTTACTAATTCATATAGTAAGCTTTTTAAATCGATCACATTAGTAAGCTTGCTAAATGAATTAGTGAGCTTACATAAATAGCGATTAGAGTCCCGTTTGGCACCCAATATCAAACGTCATGTTAACAGCAACCGTAGATCGATTGCTTTGAAATTTAAAAGATATTGAATGAAATGAATTTAAACCTAAAGTTTCTGTTTTTCATATTAATATATACAGGTATAGCAACAAAATTTTGCCGTTATTAACTCTTAACCACTTTTATTCCCATTCACCTGACCCCGAGAAGTGCACTCATAATGAAAAGAGACCCGTTACTTATCATATTTATCCGATACACATATAGGTGCAATATATTTCCTCAAATATTAATATATAAACAAACATTTACATAAATCAATGTTTAATATGTTTCTTTGTAAATATAAAGCAAATGTTTTCTGGCCAAAATGTATATGTATCATGAAGACAGGTTTTCCATACAATGACTTTTTAACGCCCATATGCATAATTACAGAATATTCAGCCTTGTCAGGTGTTATACAGCTACTTAAAGCGAAAGTTCGCCGATCTATCCGCCAACTTAGTTTCTTGGCACTACTAAATGAAAACATCCTATATTTAACCCACTTTTTCGTTTTTTAAATATTAAAACATATACAATGACAGAATATTCACATAGTAACAAATAACATACAATGAAACGAAATGCTGTTTGGCCGTAGCAATGTTTTTCCTACTCGCAGCGCCGATGAATGGCTTCAATTCTGATTGTTTTTATTTTTCAACAAATGTGCGCATGCCTTTATAAAGTTGTGAAATATAAAGTCGTCAAAATGTGACCTTCATTAATATCTTTCAATTTGACTGTGTTGTAATCATCTATTAATAGCACATATGTGTAAACGGGAATGTCCTCACGAATTTCATTTCCACAAAAAATACCCTGATTAACATGATCACTATATTGAACGTGTTTCATCATGGTATGGGAACAATGGTACGCGCTGTCCTAGTTCCAACATTATCTAACCATATGCAGTTATCTTATTACAAACTTAAGATAACTCACCTGTTACTGTAACTGTACGTAAAAGCGCGAGTTCTATGATCACAACCCATAACGTCTCCATGTTGTAACTTCACATCAAACAGGAAGTAGAATACAGGGTAGCCAGACCTGTAGCAACCAGGAAGTTATGTAGATGTATTATCTAACAAAACCTTTATTATAGAAGTGAATGCACTCAGCTGAAATTGGATAACTGCTATCATCCTGTCCACTTTTGTTCTATTATGTTTGCAATGTATGACCAGCATATTGAAATACGATAAGTCTTTAACAGGGACGCTGTTGATGCATTACGTAACCATTTGAATAGGTGTGTACATACTGCATTGCATATTCAATTTAAAAACATTTCTTCAAAGCGTACACAAAAGGTAGATTCTATGCAGAGTAGACACTCTGTTCTGTGTCGTGTTTAAGAAAGTTTGTCATCTCATGTTGAATATAACATTCAAAACAACTGCATTGAAGGCACTTAAATGTTTAAATGCCGACTGGGAAGTACGGTAGCGTCGGAGGCCCATGGTAAAACGTGTTTTGGGAATATTTTAATTCGATGATTTATAGAACTATAGAATGGCGTGCCAGAGGTTAGTGAAATGCTGTAGTAAATATGAGTATAATGTCATGGTTTAGATTGATTTATTGTATTAGTTGTACAATGCATCAGGAATAGAGATTAAAATATGGCAGAATGTTGGAATGGTCAACTTTCTTGCTCTTTGAAATCTCAGAATCGCATGAGACATAAACATCTAATTCTCACAATGGAAAGTTCCATAACTCTCTTGCTCTCGCGCTCGACGTCGTCCCCTGCATGGCAAAGAATGATTTCAGTTGACTTTAAAGGTACTCAGTTGCACAGATAGTGGAAATGCATCCTACAGACACAACGACTCCTGGAATGTCACAAGATGACCGAAGTCAGCGAAGGATACAACAGTTGACACGGAGTGAGTGAGTGAGGTGTGGTTTAACGCCGCTTTCAAGAGTATTTCACTTATATCGCGGCTGCTAGTATTATGGCAGGGAGAAATCCCGCAACGCCATGTGGCTATTCACTGCGGTGAAACCTGCGAGCAGCGGCTGGAACTTGCGAACCATGGGTGGTACAACGCTGAAATTCAGTGTAGCATTGCACCCAAACCTTACAGTTCTCTACTGCAGACAAACTTGCCGTGCCCCTGGCGGGATTAGTTGAAACGGAACTAACCTGCCTGTTTTGGAGCATCTGTCTCTGTATTGCAGCACTTCTTCATTTACCGATCACTTACCAGATTGGATCAAGAAGAGTAATATTGTAGAGTAATAAAGGGTTTGGTGAAATACTTTTCACACGTTGCGGATCATCTTCATACAGTTCCACTCACCATTGGTTTTGCAGTGTTAAACCAAAAACCACTTTGTTCGAACGGCTACACCAGTTACTCTAGATATACAATTATAATTGTGTTATTCATCTAAACTTTAGTACTGTTACAATTAAATACTCTAGTTTGCCTGGCACTCCTCACAGTACTGGTATGTCTCTCCTGCGTCAAACCGTCATCAACCTTATCGAAGTTGACCCAGCATTGTCAATGACGTTTTCGCATTATTATTACAGAATATCATAAATATAGTTACTTATCTTATGCACGTAAACAAAGCATTTTCAAAGTTTAATTATCAATGTTTTTTATGCAAATGATTAATGCAGTTTCTGTCCTCTTGTTCACTTCAGTGAACTTTACACACTTCCAGTGTATGCATGTTTGTTAGACAATATTCTTGCTGTAGACCAGGCCATCCACCAAGGCTTGTTGTGTGCCTTGCATTCTGCGATGTAACAACCTCCACCTTTCTTATGCCAGCCATTTTGTATTTTGCATACTAACTGACATGTGTTATCTAATCCTCTCCTCTACTCCAGTGATCGTCTACCCCCAACGACTTCCTCAAATATCGTCCTGCTTATAACTGTAAATATTTGTCAATTGAAAAATATATTTCACATATGTCCATTACATACAAACCAATACTTGTTAAAATTGCTTCGCATATCAAACATGAATTTGGTATGCTCCATTAATATGTGTTTTGTTATATTCACGTATATTAGTTCACTCTATGTCATTATGTGTGACTTATGAGAAAAAAACTTGACTTGACTCGACTTTCAGCTGTAGAAGTTTTGGCATGTAGAAGTTTTGGCAAATTACACTAAAAAACAGATCCTTGGCTGTTCCATTATGGAAAAGGTAATTGCATAAGTCTGCCTTGAGTTTTTGTAGGAGTTTTGGCATGAAGACTTTTTGGCATGAAGACGTTTTGGCATCAAGACGTTTTGGCATGTAGAAGTTTTGGCATGTAGAAGTTTGGGAGGTAACCTCAGTGGCAATAAGGGGAGTCAGGCAGTAAGTAATTGCTATAGTCAATAGTTCACTGCCTTGGAAATAACGAGAAAGACTAATTTAACCAGGCAGTAACGTTATTGCCAAATACAGTAACACTACTGCCTGCGATTTCGGCCAGGCAGTCACGGTACTGCATAAAACACTTTTAAAATATTTTTTTCTAAAAACAATGAAAACATAAAACTGAATGTCATTTTCTTATGTACTACATTGTGTACTGTGTACGTAAGCCATAGCGGAGATTTAACCATCATGTAGTTTGCAACAAATAAAGTGTGTTTTGCTCTGAACTAATACAGTTATATTACGAGTATTACACTTTACTTCAATAGAAGCCACGTGATTTTTCTCAATGTTTCACTCTCTACTATGTAGATTTTAAGCCGTTTTAAAATGACACTGAGGTCAGATGAATTCAAGTAAAGGTCGCGTCCAAGATTGTTTCACTTGAACTATGGCCGTGTTTATAATTGCTTGGAGAAAGCCCGCATTATCATTTCGACTATGCATGGCCGTGAAACCTGCGAGTATAGACTGAAACTAAAGAACCTTGGGTTCTGCACTGCTATACAGTGGAGCATTGCACCCCGAAACTTTATGTATGTTGCACAATTCTCAACAGCAGATAAACACAGCTCTTGATCCGACACCACTGTTTTTGCCTGCACACATAGTGCCGTTATGTATGTTATATTTCTGATTATGGGGTTTTGTTTCAACACATATAAATGATGCAAATTGCTGAGGAAATCCTCCATCTTCAATACGACATACATAAATAAATTTCATATCACAACATTCCGATGTAACTTGGTTTCAAAGACACCAAAATCTCGATGTAATTAGACGGATTTACTATATTATATTTCATTCGAGGTAAGTGTTGATGTATAACACAAGAACGAGGGCGTTTAAGGCCGCGAGCTTGTCAAATGCATAATCACAGCTGACAGGACACGTGCAAATCCATCTTCTCGACTATATTTTTCCTCTTACATTTACACTTGTCACTTAAACATCTGAATTGTAGATCTTCCTCTTTACAATAAACTAAAATACATCAGTATTTGACATATTTTTTTAAAAACTTGCAAAACAGGAAGTTGTTTATTTATATGTCTTATTCAAACTTATATGCACAAGTAAACCGGTTTAACGCTATACTCAATGTATATTCACGTGTACCCATAGTGTCACTCAGTTATATAGAGATGAATTGAAATCGGTTGCAGAACAAACTTGGTGTTATGTTTGTATTCTACATGTTGTCAGTTCCATATATGCAGGGACCCTAACTAGTTGTAGAGCCGCCCCTTTTGTCTTTTCGTCGATGATTCAGTTTTTGTAAAAATACTTATTGTGTGACTATAAGACAATTATAATTGATATAAAACGTCTGTACTTCTATATTGTACACACAATGTTTCGTCATAGTTTCTCTTGAAGTCGATAAGCAAGTACACATTCTCTTCAAATAGTGAACAAATATAGGGACTATCACACACTGCAACAAGTACACTGGAGCGAGACACGTTGACCTTGTCTCATACCTGAGTAACTCGATATTCTGATATCTGCTAAAACTTATCTTACTCAGTGAAAAACCAATTGAATAAAGAGTTAGTTGTGTTCCGGATAACGTATAGTGAATATTATGTGTATGTTTTAAAATCCAGGATAATGATGTCCTTGTGCATAAAAAACTGGTAAGGTTTGGTAAAATGTTGGCCTACAGCTACACGTGAGTGCATAACACAGTTACAATACATTTAAAAGTTAATAACACCACTATTTTGTAACTCGCAATTGTGGAGATGTGTTTCAAAAACGGTGTAGACCTGTTTACGTGCATGCATTTATTGTCGACCATTCAATTTATAGGAGAAAAAAGACTATATTTTAATACACTTATAAGAATGAGAAAACGTTTAATAAATCAATAAAATAGTGTCAAGTAACGATCTACTACATAAACGTGGTCAATGCTCATATCTCGTTATTCAAATTATTCTTATTATTATTATATTATTATTATTATTCTCGTTAACAAAATAGTTAAAGATAAAACTAACATGTTCAAAATGAAGGGTGTTTTTTTCTTATTCGAGTGACGTATAGGGTCACATTTGGTAAGTGACCTTATTCCAACTGTGCCTCTATTCTACCATCAGTCTAAATGGGTACCTGGTTAAGGTTGTTGAGGTGGCCTTCTAGCGACAAGTCTGTCAGCTTGGGTTAGACAATAGTAGGTAGCGGTGATAACGTCTGATGAAAACATCAGTGGGTGGATTATTATCATTAGTGTTTGACGTATTAATTTCCTAGCTAGGTGAAATTAATCGATCCCGTTGGTTGATAACCGGAGGGTCATCATATTTTGACTTTAGTTCCAATTTTTTTAAAAATCAGACACATGTTATACTGGATCGATAGCGAAGTAATTTAAAATTGACCCTGGTATAGCATTTGATTTTTCTGGAGAACCAATCAGAATCGAGTATCCCACAATGTCGTGGTAGATTATAAAATGTAAATACAAACTATTAAACAATTTTTATTTGTTCACTTTATCGTTGAAAAAACATGCTAAAATCCATCATGCATATATACTACTGTATTTTTTGAATATGTTATAATGTTTTATGTGATTAAGAAAAGAAATATTGTGACCTACCAGAAAATAAAATAGTCAATTATACGTTATGATATTGCTGTTAAATATATCCAAGATATTATATATACCCTGCATACAATTCTAGTTCTCAAGTGTATGTGTATTTTGTAAGGACGCGCGTTTATTATAACTTGAGAATGAAATAAATTTGTCAAGGAAAGGACAATACCATTGTCTAATACCATTATCGAAAAGTAACCTTCCTGATTTTGTTAATTTGAAACTGAAGTCAGATCCGGCTTCCTGCAGGAACTCAGAATCCGGTAGACATCCTGGTATTAGTGTCCCGGCCTTTGTCTGCAGACAAAGCTTGCCTCGAATACCATGTCTACCAAATTCAAAGTTATCTCCAAAGAACACCTTGATCAATTGATTTTTTTCTATACAGATTTTTAAGGGAGATTCCCTGTCCAAAAGAGAGACATGGGTTGAGAGACTGATGGTGTCATACTTTGCAAATGACCGTATTCTAAGTGTACCTCTGTTCACCAAGCAGTACCAATGGGTACCTGGTAACGGTTGTGCTTAAGGTGATCCTCGGAATGCATGTATGAAAACTTAACTTAATCATGTTTATTACGCATTGAACAAGAACTAGTGGGTTGACAAGTGTCCAATATGAGCATCCAGGTTAGTATGATAGTATTGCCTTTGATACACCTGTTCATTACACTTTAACACGATTGAGATTGAACTAAAACATTTTATAATTCTAGATCACACCAAATAAATGCCCTAATGGTTCCAGTCTTTGGACGTAAGTTTTACAGTTAAGCTTTTTTTCAAGTTAACGGTATCATTAACCATTTTAAATCCACTATACCATTCACCTTTTCTTGATAAGGATATTCAATTGACCGATGTTTCTTAAATCTATCACCTGTGCTTTATTTTACCTGTACTTTTAACACCAGACTAGGTACATGTTGTAACAACAGTAAAGAATGTCTACATCTCACAATAGTGTTTGCTTGCAATATGAGATTACAATTATTTCTTTTAGGCTTTTGTATTATATTTTTTTTCATTCATTCATTTATTTAGCTCAATTGCCACCAACGGTGGTACAAGAGCAATACAAGTATACAAACATATATACATAAATTAATCAAGATATCAATCAACATATACTATCCATGGTTAGAGCACAGTCAAATGCTTTCGTCCAATCATATGAGTGTATTTAGGTCACGTGGAGTACATTTATATCCCGATAGATTGTACGGTTGTCTGGTTGTGTTCGGGTATCATGCTCATAAACAGGTTCACAGACTTTCATAAAAACAACAAACAATGTCAACTGATTGTTTTATTTATGGAGATAATACACAATTAAACACTTATTACATTGACAAATGACCTGCTGTGTTCCCTTTCCGAAAGGAAATAGTCGCTTCCGTTGATGAGGGTCTTCTATATTAAGGAGCTTGATATTCCTAAAAGAAGAATGCAAGCATGTAAATAAAGCAAGTAATGTGAGGTCAATTAGGATTTTTCAAGTGTATTTCATCACGAGTAAGTGAAACAATGACAAGCATCAAACCATGTTACCAATGTTTTATATATTTACAACCACGATATAAAAATAATATCAAAAGTTATATAGAACGACATAAAAATGAGAAATAAGAAAGTGATATAAAATTACCTTCTTGGAGTGTTAGAGGATGGAGACTACATTGTCGTCTCACTGAAACTCCTGTATCGTCACACAGCGTCCGAGCGATGTCCAGTACGACGTTACATTCTTTCCTACAAACAGTTCGAGTTCCTTTGCTGCAGTAACCTGAAATATTGTATATGCAATATAGACGGGATGCACAAAAGCATATGCAACAATAGATATAACAACTCGCAAACAAAAATATTTGAAATACAAAAGACAATAACGTTTATTAAATAAACCAATTTAATGTAATTTACTTTGAATTCTAAAAATATACACTTTAAAAAGTAAGGAGTAAAAAAGTAAAGTTACCTTTCCTGAAAGAATAGTGTACTTGTCCTTGGACTGTCCATGATGAAGCCATTGTGTGAACTGATTCATTCCACAAAACACTCAGTCTTTATAGGCAATGAAATGTATTACTGCTCAATGTTGCTGAATAAAAACGTGCTTAAATCATGCATGTGCGTGATTCAAGCACGACGCTTATGCTGTAGCACGACTCGTACGCTTTATATAAAATGTACGCCTCATGCACCTCGGACAATGTAAGAAATTCAGTGCTCACAGTGCCGAAGATGACGTCAATGTCCCTAACATTTGCATATGAAAATGAGAGATGTCAATGTTTTGCATGTTGTGTTCGAGAGAATGTTTCCCAAATTTCTTGACAAAATATTTGAAATAAATTCATTTTAAGACATTTTCTTGACGACTCAAGCATTTTACTGTGCTCTAAGATAGATAGAGTAGATAGAGAACTCGCAGCAGTACATTATCGGGATATAAATGTACGGGTTTGAGAGGGTTAGGCTCGGCTGACGCCTCGCCCAACCCTCTCAAACCCGTACATTTATATCCCGATAATGTACTGCTACTCGTCCTCTATCTATTACATGTTAAACATATAATAGACACTTGTGGGTTGTCGTATATATTCAAAAATCCAATAGCATGTAATACCTTTTGGTTACTCCTGCGAATCGAATCAATTCTAAAAGATCAATTTTTTATCAATCATGGCGTCCTTATGTAACATCTAGCTCAAAGGGACAGTACTACCAACTTCTAAAAGAATTACCAAGTTTTGAAAAATATTTCTTTCTTTCTAAGACCATTTCAACCCCAATACTTCGATTTAGAACGGCTAACCATAGACTACCCATAGAAATTGGACGCTGGCAAAATCATGATAGAATATGCAAGTTCTGTAACTCCCCTTCAATCGGTGACGAGTACCATTATTTACTTAAATGTCCTAAACTGAATAATGAAAGATCATTACTAATTGATAGCTGTTTTTACACTTGGCCGAACCTGATTAGATTTAAAAAACTAATGGCAAATAACGATATTAGGGTACTAAAGAAACTTGCAAAATTCATTAACATTATCTTTAAGAACTGCTAAAAGAATTTTTTATTTGTTTTGATGAATGTATATTTTATGTAAATATTTTATGTGCATAATAGAGAATATGCATTTACATGGATCTGTATGTGTATATTTGTCTCTCTCTGCTGTCTTGATTAATTTAAGTATATATGTTTGTATAATTGTATTGCTCTTGTACCACCGTTGGTGGCAATTGAGCTCAATAAATGAATGAATGAAAAAAATAAAGTACAAAAGCTTAAAAGAAAAAATTGTAATCTCATATTGCAAGCAAACACTATTGTGAGATGTAGACATTCTTTACTGTTGTTACAACATGTACCTAGTCTGGTGTTAAAAGTACAGGTAAAATGAAGCACAGGTGATAGATTTAAGAAACATCGGTCAATTGAATATCCTTATCAAGAAAAGGTGAATGGTATAGTGGATTTAAAATGGTTAATGATACCTTTAACTTAAAAAAAGCTTAACTGTAAAACTTACGTCCAAAGACTGGAACCATTAGGGCATTTATTTGGTGTGATCTAGAATTATAAAATGTTTTAGTTCAATCTCAATCGTGTTAAAGTGTAATGAACAGGTTATCAAAGGCAATACTATCATACTAACCTGGATGTTCATATTGGACACTTGTCAACCCACTAGTTCTTGTTCAATGCGTAATAAGCATGATTAAGCCAAGTTTTCATACATGCATTCCGAGGATCACCTTAAGCACAACCGTTACCAGGTACCCATTGGTACTGCTTGGTGAACAGAGGTACACTTAGAATACGGTCATTTGCAAAGTATGACACCATCAGTCTCTCAACCCATGTCTCTCTTTTGGACAGGGAATCTCCCTTAAAATCTGTATAGAAACAAATCAATTGATCAAGGTGTTCATTGGAGATAACTTTGAATTTGGTAGACATGGTATTCGAGGCAAGCTTTGTCTGCAGACAAAGGCCGGGACACTAATACCAGGATGTCTACCGGATTCTGAGTTCCTGCAGGAAGCCGGATCTGACTTCAGTTTCAAATTAACAAAATCAGGAAGGTTACTTTTCGATAATGGTATTAGACAATGGTATTGTCCTTTCCTTGACAAATTTATTTCATTCTCAAGTTATAATAAACGCGTGTCCTTACAAAATACACATACACTTGAGAACTAGAATTGTAATGCAAGGTATATATAATATCTTGGATATATTTAACAGCAATATCATAACGTATAATTGACTATTTTATTTTCTGGTAGGTCACAATATTTCTTTTCTTAATCACATAAAACATTATAACATATTCAAAAAATACAGTAGTATATATGCATAATGGATTTTAGCATGTTTTTTCAACGATAAAGTGAACAAATAAAAATTGTTTAATAGTTTGTATTTACATTTTATAATCTACCATGACATTGTGGGATACTCGATTCTGATTGGTTCTCCAGAAAAATCAAATGCAATACGTTCGGGTTCAATTTTAAATTACTTCGCTATCGATCCAGTATACGTGTGTCTGATTTTTTTAAAAATTGGAACTAAAGTCAAAATATGATGAACCTCCGGTTATCAACGCAACGGATCGATTAATTTCACCTAGCTAGGAAATTAATACGTCAAACACTAATGATAATAATCCACCCACTGATGTTGTCATCAGACGTTATCACCGCTACCTACTTTTGTCTAACCCAAGCTGACAGACTTGTCGCTAGAAGGCCACCTCAACAACCTTAACCAGGTACCCATTTAGACTGATGGTAGAATAGAGGCACAGTTGGAATAAGGTCACTTACCAAATGTGACCCTATACGTCACTCGAATAAGAAAAAAACACCCTTCATTTTGAACATGTCAGTTTTATCTTTAACTATTTTGTTAACGAGAATAATAATAATATAATAATAAGAAGAATAATTTGAATAACGAGATATGAGCATTGACCACGTTTATGTAGTAGATCGTTACTTGACACTATTTTATTGATTTATTAAACGTTTTCTCATTCTTATAAGTGTATTAAAATATAGTCTTTTTTCTCCTATTAATTGAATGGTCGACAATACATGCATGCACGTAAACAGGTCTACACCGTTTTTGAAACACATCTCCACAATTGCGAGTTACAAAATAGTGGTGTTATTAACATTTAAATGTATTGTAACTGTGTTATGCACTCACGTGTAGCTGTAGGCCAACATTTTACCAAACCTTACCAGTTTTTTATGCACAAGGACATCATTATCCTGGATTTTAAAACATACACATAATATTCACTATACGTTATCCGGAACACAACTAACTCTTTATTCAATTGGTTTTTCACTGAGTAAGATAAGTTTAAGCAGATATCAGAATATCGAGTTACTCAGGTATGAGACAAGGTCAACGTGTCTCGCTCCAGTGTACTTGTTGCAGCGTGTGATAGTCCCTATATTTGTTCACTATTTGAAGAGAATGTGTACTTGCTTATCGACTTCATGAGAAACTATGACGAAACATTGTGTGTACAATATAGAAGTACAGACGTTTTATATCAATTATAATTGTCTTATAGTCACACAATAAGTATTTTTACAAAAACTGAATCATCGACGAAAAGACAAAAGGGGCGGCTCTACAACTAGTTAGGGTCCCTGCATATATGGAACTGACAACATGTAGAATACAAACATAACACCAAGTTTGTTCTGCAACCGATTTCAATTCATCTCCATATAACTGAGTGACACTATGGGTACACGTGAATATACATTGAGTATAGCGTTAAACCGGTTTACTTGTGCATATAAGTTTGAATAAGACATATAAATAAACAACTTCCTGTTTTGCAAGTTTTTAAAAAAATATGTCAAATACTGATGTATTTAAGTTTATTGTAAAGAGGAAGATCTACACTTCAGATGTTTAAGTGACAAGTGTAAATGTAAGAGGAAAAATATAGTCGAGAAGATGGATTTGCACGTGTCTTGTCAGCTGTGATTATGCATTTGACAAGCTCGCGGCCTTAAACGCCCTCGTTCTTGTGTTATACATCAACACTTACCTCGAATGAAATATAATATAGTAAATCCGTCTAATTACATCGAGATTTTGGTGTCTTTGAAACCAAGTTACATCGGAATGTTGTGATATGAAATTTTTCATGCACAAGGACATCATTATCCTGGATTTTAAAACATACACATAATATTCACTATACGTTATCCGGAACTCAACTAACTCTTTATTCAATTGGTTTTTCATTGAGTAAGATAAGATTCAGCAGATATCAGAATATCGAGTTTACTTTGATAAAAAAAACTGAGTTCGATGAAAAAACCGACTTTGATGAAAAAATACCTTGATTGAAAAACCGACTTTTATGAAAAAAATGAGTTTGATGAAAAAACATGATTTTGATGAAAAAAATGACTGACGAAAAAAAGGCCTTCAATGAATAAACTGTCTTTGTTGACAAAACTGACTTTGATGGAAAAACTGACTTTGATGAAAAAAACGACTTTGATGAAATAATTACTTTTGATGAATCAATTGACTATTATGAAAAAAATTTAAAAATTAAAGAAATGAATTTCATGAAAAGAATAAATTTGATGGAATAAAATGGCTTTGATGAAAACAATTACTTAAATGACAAAACGACATTGACAATTGAATTTGATAATAAATGAATTTACTTATGGAGAAAAAGACTTAGAAATACAATGGTGGTACAAAGGATCAATTAAAAATTGGCAAAATATATGTTTAAAGGGGAAAGGGATAAAATTCAATGCTTAAATAATTTCATAACACAAATTAATTTTGATAAAACTACTTTTATAAAGAAAATGAAACCAAAGATAATGGCATATGAGAGTCTTCTTTGTTGGATTGGCTTTTATTTCTTAAATTTGAACACACAATTGTTTCACCAATAATACTAATGAGATAATTGACGTTGATAAATCGAGTATTTACATCTTCCACCATTACATTTTAATACTTAATGCCGCTGTAGCACGCAATTCTTTCTGAAATAAAGTGACCTCACAAAAAGGTAAATAAATGGCAAGATAAAACGAATGTACATGGTTTGGTTAAGCCATGCGAGTCAATTTCCTTGGTCATTCATCTTGCGGTCTCAACTCTCAAATTAGCATCAGACCTACAACTCTCCCTCTCACACTGACGAGTTCAACGCCACTGTCTCTTTATAGGTCGCATTATTTCTTCAAGTACATATAACCATTTTCTATTGATATGGTTTCTCGGGTCGTGTGATAAGATGGTTTACTCTCTGACGTAACAATATATGGTATAAAGGACAATTTGAGAAGTTGTTTGTTGAAAAAACTCTGCTACAGCGCATTTAAGGAGGTAAGGGCACTGTTTAGCAATCCCAACTGTTGATGGACCCCCAACCCACCAACCGCAACATGCTTTTAATGATTACACAAAAGATTATCATAAAGAAGCTATTTAAGCTAATTTCAATGTTACATTATAAGAATAAATGAAGTTAAGTGCCGGCTAGTCTAAAGTTAAGCTAACCAATTGTGGATAGATCACCAACACACACAGTTTAACATAAAAACGCTATTAAAGACATTCTTTTTCAGAAATACATAAACTATTATCATAAATGAAGTTCTTAGATGTTAACACATGCACATTTAATAATGATAATAATAATATACATTTTAACGCCTAATATCCAGTGCAAGCACTGCTCAATGGCGGTACAATTATTACCCTGAAGGAATTATACTTTCGGTGCTGCTACTAAGCGCTCCCCGCGACCATATAGGTTCGTACCTCCCGTGTTCAGGTACCCATTTAAACAGCTGGGTGAACTGAGTGCAATGTGGATGGAGTGCCTAGCCCAGGGGCACAACACAGTATAAGACCCAGGTCACAAATGTTTGGTGTCTCCACCGGGATTCGAACCCGGGCCGTTGGCGTGAGAGGCAAGCATGCTAACCACTACACCACTGTGCTCCACATTACACTATTAAAATAAATGAAGTTTGATACCAGCTAGTCTAAGGTTTAGCTATCCCAACTATGGATATATCCCAGAAACACACAGTTTAGCATGGAAATACTATTAAAGGCATTATTTTTCTTAAATATATAAACTATTATCATGAATGAAGTGCTTCGATATTAAAACATGCACATTTAACATTACACTATTAAAATAAATGAAGTTTGATACCGACTATTCTCAGGTTTAGCTATTCTAACTATGGATAGATCCCAGAAACACATAGTTAAGCATGGAAATGCTATTAAAGACATTATTGTTCTTAAATACATAAACTATTAACATAAACGAAGTGCTTAGATGTTAAAACACCTACTTTTAACATTACATTATTAAAATGAATGAAGTTTGATACCGGCTAAGGTTTAGCTATCCCAACTATGGATAGTTTCAAGAAACACACAGTTTAGCATCTAAATAATAATAAAGACACCTCACCTCAAAGCATTTGAAAACTACACCCTGCAAACGCTGGAGTGAATGAAGGCGCGCTAGGGAGCTTCCGGTATATATTTCTATGGTCATTGAATATTCATGAGCTAGCCATTGCGAGACGTTTCACCCGAAAATGGGTCTGCAGGGTATTCTTAGTATTTCATGTAAAGCTTGAATGGCCTTGACCAGGTATGATTCATGCCTCAATGTCAGCTTGGTCTCGTGACTGATAAGAGGTATGAACTCTGGCTTGTTGTAGCATTGATTTAGGGAACTATAAATGTATTGCATGTTGTGTCATGTGCACATTTTACTGTCGCCAATTGAGAGTAAGACCCGGTCAAGCTTGTGTAACTTGATTGTGACTGTCAAAGATATCAAATATAACTACAAAATAACTTCTTGATAAAATATCGAATACAAGGGTAATTATTTTCATTAACTTATAATTAAAAGTGTTTTCTGAGTGATTTTACCCATGTTAATGTTCACCCAAGACTGGTAGCAAAGATACCAAACAGGTTTGCTTTTTATGAACGTTTATGTTCATATAATTTAATATAAGGTTTAAAGTAATAAGATTTAAGTGACCCTTTTTGACAAGACAATATTTCAGTATTAGAATGTAATGGTAGAAGATGTTTTCATAACTTGTAAGTACTCGATTTATCAACGTCTATGTTGAATTATGAAAAGGAATGTCTGTAATGAAACTGTTTTGGCCCAAATTGATTTAATCTATCCACATTTGGGGTGTCTAAACTCTAAGTTGTAGTTATTGGAAGCATTGTAAATTCAATTATTCTTCAATTTTCAATGGATTCATCAAAAGTAATTTTTTCATCAAAGTCGTTTTTTTCATCAAAGTTTTTTTTTTCATCAAAGTCAGTTTTTCTCATCAAAGTCAGTTCTTCATCAAAGTCGTTTTGTCATTTTGTCAAAAAAATCTTATTCCATCAAATTCATTCTTTTCATGAAATTCGTTTTTTAATCCAAGTTTGTTTTTTTAATCAAATTCGTTTTTTCCATCAAAGTAATTTTTTTCATCAAAGTCGGTTTTTTCATCAAAGTCGGTTTTTTCATCAGTCGGTTTTTTCATCAAAGTCGGTTTTGTCATTTAAATGATTCTTTTTATCAAAATAATCTTATTCCATCAAATTCATTCTTTTCATGAAATTCATTTTTTTCATCAAAGTCAGTTTTTTCATCAAAGTCAGTTTTCTCATCAAAATCAGTTTTCTCATCAAAGTCGTTTTTTTCATCAGTCAGGTTTTTCATCAAAGTCATTTTTTTCATCAAAGTCATTTTTTCCATCAAAATCAGTTTTTTCATCAAAATCAGTTTTCTCATCAAAATCAGTTTTTACATCAAACTCATTTTTTTCTAAAAAGTTCTGCTATCCCATCGTAAGATGGGATATCCCAACTTGAGATAGCGGTTTATCCACAGTTGGGATAGCCCAGAGAACTATCCCATCTTAAGATGGGATAAATCCATACTTGGGATACAACAACGACAACATATAATACAAATGTCGCAATTGCATGAATACATATTGTTGTGCAATAGTAGAATGAATTTTCCAGTGGCGCTGTTCTATACAATCTTTGATGAAACAATATCTTAAGATTTGGCCTATACCATCTTGGAATATTTCCATATTCTAAGATCGTATAACAAATCTTAAAATATGTACGGAAATCTTAAGATATGATCAAAACCTGAAACCTCCAGTTCAATCTTGGAATATTTAAATATTTTACGATTTTTTTTTCAATTTTGAGATATTGTTATAAAATTACTTAATTTATTTTAGTTAAAAAAATGACTTTGATGGGAAAAATGACTTTGATAAGAAATAAGTGACTTTGGTGAAAAAATGACTTTGATAAAAAAAAAAGACTTTGATGAAATAAATGACTTTGATGGAAATATTAAGTTTGATTAAAAAATATATTAACTTTGGTGAAAAAGGGACTTTCGTGGAAATAATGATTTAATAAAAAATATTGACTCTGATGAAAATATAAACTTTAATGAAATATTGACTTTGAGAAAAAAAAGTGATTTGGTGAAAAAAGGATTTGATGAAAATATTTCTCTAATGATAAATATAACTTTGATGAAAAAAAGTGATGTTGGTGAAACAAATTATTTGATGAAAATTGTGACTTTGATGAGAAAGTGATTTTATTTGAACAAAATACTTTGACGAGAAAAAATTACTATGGTGAAAACATGATTTAATGACAATATTGACTTTGATTAAAATAATGACTTTGCTGAAAGAAAGTGACTTTGATGAAATAAAATGACTTTGATGAAAATAATGACTTTGATGAAAAAAAATGACTTGGATGAAAATTTTACTTGTATGAAGAAAATTAGCTTGAAAACAAACTGTGACCGTAATTCAAATACATTACTTTGATGAACTGTACATTTGAATTTAACAGACATATAAAGATGAAGATATTGCTATAGATACACAAATACTTGTTTATTGACGAGTTTGTCATTTGATGAAGAAATTATTGCCATTATGGCAGAGATACATTGGAAACAGAAGTTGGTACGGACGTATTTGGGAATGAGAGGTTATTAAACATATACCTGTACAACTACATAAACAATACATAGAAATACATGAACATAACACTTGATACATATTGATACACATTGCTAAATACATATATAAATACATATTAAATCTATGTTTTAAAAAGTTAGATTATCAAAGGCTCGATTTAACTTATTCTTTAGAATTTATATACTGCAGCACAAGTTGCAATTTTATTTTAACTGGAAGAAGTATGTGTTTCTGTCGACAGTCCCTTACCTAGTTTCTTCTGCTTCTTTTCCCATTTACTTATAACTTTTTATGTTGTTTATATGTCGATATCTCTTAACAGTATCTCATAAGACAAACGATGGCGGGTTGTTAGCATAATTAAATTATTCAATGTCATATTTACATTCATTTCAATCATAAATTGTGACACTCTCTGTTAAATTTACTTCAGGATTCCATTATTTCATTTATGTGGCAGATAGAATAAGAGCAGGTAACGAATTTATTTAAAGTCGCTATCAGAAGATTAGACCACTAACGACAGATATATACTTCAAATGTTAAGAATTGTCAATCAGTGAAAGGCGACAACTTTGTAATGACGCCCTGTCTAACAGGATGCAACCGTGATTACAACAATTAGCGTGGTGACAGGGTAATACTGTCCCAATGTAATCACTTCATGATTCATTATGGCATTTCACAAAGCTGTTATTTCAGCATTTACATATAAATTAATGAGGCATAGCGTTATAGTAAGGGAAGAGGTGTTTAAATGATTAAACCTTTCACAACCTAGATGCACTTGATTTGCCAATATTGAATGGCCTTTTCTTGACCAGTCAGAGAAAAGCGACAATTATGAAACTGAAATTCTGTCTGACAAGAGGCAACTTTGACAACAATGGGATGTACATTAATAAAGATTGGGACGGGATTCCATTTTCCTGGCGTAATCACTTAGTGATTCCTTATGGTATTTTACAAACAAAGCTGTGATTTTAATTAACATTAATCTTCAACATATTCCTATTTGATTATTGCATCATTTGCGACAGATATTCACTGGATATTCCAAGACTGTATTGGCATTTCTTGGAGGGAGGTTTGTTCACATAAAAACAGGTCACATACTTGGTTGTGATCTTAACATACATATTCAAAATATGTAACATGTAGTGTTAACATATCTGCAGACTTTATATGAATTTTCTATTTGACTATAACACAATTTGCGACAGATATTCCAAGATTGTATAGGTAATTTCTTGGAGGAAGGTTTGTTTACATAGCAAAGAGTTCATATACTAGGTTGTGATCTTAACAAACATATTCAAAATATGTTATATACAGTGTAAGGATATCATAAGATTTAATATAAGTATCCTATTTGAATATGACACAATTTGGGACAGATATTCACTGGAAATTCCAAGATTGTATAGGTCATGTCTTGGAGGGAGGTTTGTTCAAGTAACAAAGAGTTCATATATTAGGTTGTGATTTTAACATACAGTAAGAAGTAAGTATTTCTGTCATTAGTTTCATAAGTGTACATTTTATAAAAGTTTTATGTATTTATTTATAACAATTCTATTTATGTTTATGTGTGAATAGTCTCTCATAATCCTTTAAAGGATGGCTTATTGTATTACTTATTTTTTAATATTTTTATACTTGTATATGAGGCGAGACTTTTAATAAACAATCTGTTTGTCTGTCTGAATGATCTTTTCACTTGATATCAAGCGTGGTTAATCCGCGTGATAAACTGAGGTGAGGTGAGGTGAGTTAGGGTTTAACGCTGCTTTCAACAGTATTTCACTTATATCGCAGCTGCTAGTGTTATTGCAGGGAGAAAGCCCGCAACGCCATGTCGCAATGCATTGCGTGATAAACTGATACATTCGAAATGTCAGTGTGTGTTATAATTACGATAAAATGGCATTAACGAAATATAGCATACAGTCCCAGTGAAATTGAAATCAGCAGTATCAGAGGTTGAGATATTCAATTATTAAATGCTACCGTAATGTTCATTTATATTTTTCCTTTTAACGCTTCAGAAACCTTTAAAGCACGGTGGCTGGCGTCTAACTTTACTCTATTTTAGATAAATTGTATATATATTATATATATTTTAACTCTCCCGTACGTAGTGTAATGTGACAAAAAAGATAAGTATCACACTGTACATG
This sequence comes from Gibbula magus, assembly GCA_936450465.1. NCBI lineage: Eukaryota > Metazoa > Mollusca > Gastropoda > Trochida > Trochidae > Gibbula > Gibbula magus. Next base: position 55,302,542 of record OW388292.1, read on the forward strand.
CTAAACATGAAAAGCGAAATCTTCATAACCGAAATATCTTATACTGTTGACACAGTGCAGTGCAGGGAGCGCGCCGAGACCTATAAATCCATCAATGACAGTAGATGGAAACAGAAGATGGTCAAATACTAACCCTCTTTCAGCAAAAGTCTTTTCACAAATGGCAAGATAGAAAACCATATAGTTATGATGATTTTACACTAAAAATAAAGTCATTGGCTGACAATATCTAGACTGAATGTCGCGTTAATGTTTATTTCGTATTTCCTTTTTGTCACCAAGACAGGACGTTTGACAATAAACATATATGACATGCTGGACATCGACATGCTTTTTGTTATATAATTGAATCGGTCCAGTAAATTTGTTATCTGTACAAACATAATTACACTCCTTCCTTCTCACATAATCAGCTTATTAATTGCGTAAACTAATTTGCTGTAACAACACTTCTCCCCTTTGATCTGGAAGAAACATCTGCTAAACTGAGAATTGTGTGTTGGTGTGGTGTCTTACCTTTTTGTCGACCCTGAACAAATGTATGCAATCTCTGTAACTCGCCCGCTGTTGGTGACGAGTTTCACTACCTTCTGAGGTGTGAGGCTCTCTACCACCAGCGGGTACAGCTCATAAATCAATATTATTATACTTGGCCAAATCTATCTAAATTAAAGAAGTTAATGGCTACTAAGAATATCAAGGAGTTGAAAAGATTATCAAAATTTATAAATAATAATAAGTAATCAGCAATGTGTATAACATAACTACATGTATATGATTGTCTCTTAAAAATAACACACCGTTTATCACAATTATTGTTTATATGTTCCTTCTGTCCATCTTGGAATTTTTGGTGGCGATTCTGAGAAATAAAGAATTTGTGAAAAATTAAATGAGAAATGTGTTCACCCTGTGACAAGATATATGTGAAATGTGCTCACCTGTTCATGTAGTGATTAGTGAGTTCTCTCAATACAACTAATCCAATCATAAACCACATATAAGCTAGATGTCTTTGAGTGTCTTTTGACACCTTGAAGAACCGACTGTACAAGGCCAGACGTACAACTTTCCCTCCGATACCAACCAGACGTCAGGACATCGTTATTCCAGCAGAATACACTACGACAGATGGTGGCGAACCGTTCCTGTTCGCCAATGACGGCGACGATGAGAAGATCCTTGGTTTCACTACCACAGGAAACCTGCAACATGTCTGTGCGGCCGATGTTTTGTATGGGGATGGAACATTCTATGTCTCGCCGAAGCTGTTTCTGCAACTGTATACCATCCATGCAAAAGTTGCAGATCAGATGTTCCCGCTGGTGTTCTTCCTGCTGCCCAACAAGAGCACACAGACCTACACACGGGCCTTCCAACTCCTGAAGGATGCAGCTGCTAACATTGGACTTAAGCTGTCTCCGCAAACTATCCAGGTAACCACAAATGATAAGATGATAATTATATTGAAATTACAATGCAAATTAAGTAACTTACCAAAGGCTAAATAAAACTCCCGAATCAATAAAAAGAATGCGAGTCCATGTCCCTTCGAGTGGCCATCTGCTGTAACGATACATAAACACTCGTAGAGTTTTGAATATGGAACCATGATAGAATGGTCAATTGTCTTGTTGTCTTAAATGACCTACAAATCTACCTCTCACAATGAAGAGTTCCACACCACTGTCGCTTTATACGTCGAACCATTTTATTTCAATAGGGATGCAGGCTTATCGGATTGTTTAACGCGATGCTTTACCCTCTAACATAACAATATTTTGTTTAAACTGTAAAGTATAAGGCCAATTTGAGAAAACAAAAGCTACATCGTCTTTAAAGCTTTTTACGGGTCAAATATCATATCATATCATATAATATCATATATATATATATATATATATATATATATATATATATATTTCATATACACACTATTTTGTTGGGCATTCTAGAAAGTGGGGTCATGAAGAATGAAGAACAATTTGATGGATACAGAACTGTTTTATTCTATGTCGAAACGTCGCCTACATAGAATACATAAGTTGGGTATCCATAAAATTGTTTTTCATTCTTCATATACACTAGAGTTCACATACACTATACGCGTATACATGTGTTTAATACAATTGTGAAAAACGCTAGATGTGATAAAGTGGTCCAGGCTTTATAGAAGTTATCTCCTACGTAGGAGATACTTTCTTCTACGTAGGATATACTATGTCCTACGTAGGAGGTACTATGTCCTACGTAGGAGATACTATGTCCTACGTAGGAGATACTAAGTCGTACGTAGGAGATACTAAGTCGTACGTAGGAGATACTAAGTCGTACGTAGGAGATACTAAGTCCAACGTAGGAGATAATATCTCCTTTATTAAGGTTTACGATCGAAACTATGGACTCAAATTCTTTTGAGTAGGCGTTTATATCGTAACTTTCTAAGAATAGTAATGGCAGTGGTTGCTCGGTATTGACATGTGCACATATATTTCATTAGTGACTACTCACTTTCATTTTTCAAAAGTGTTTACTACCCTGGTAGAGATAACGAAATTGAGTTCATATATCACGAGACGCTTTCAGCTACAACCTCAAGTCTTTTTACACATGTCAAGTTCTACACCCTGTATTTGTACAGTATGTAGATAATTCAACTTCCTCGTTGTGATATCGCTAAGACAAGAAAGAAGTGTTTGCGTATATGTATTAATATAAGTATAAACACACTGTAATTGAGCATACATATGGTCAATATAAAGACAAATGGCAACCGTCTTCTTACTGCTGGTCCCTACTGTTATCCATCTTGCTACAGATAGGTAGGAGTGTGTATTTATTGATAACTGCATTTATTTTCTACTTGCTTTAGTTTTACAAATTGACACATCATAATATATGAGTTGCAAAACCAATACAAAATTCGTGTTTCATTACAGTTTTAACCTTCTGGGAACCAAACAGATAGATTGAGACTGCTGTTAATAAATATGTGTATATGAATGGAGGTAGCATACATTACTTGATGTCATTAGATGCCATATGTACTATCAAAATGTTATTAATTAATTATGTCCGTATTGGCCCAGTTACAGGTCCGAAGTCCGTGAGATGAAGTCGTAAGCCAATACAACGGACCGAGGACATGTACACGTGGTAGGTTGTCAGTGTGGATGGACGATAGTTGACTGTACATGTACACATGGTGGGTTATAAGTGTGGATGGACGATAGTGGATTGTACATGTACACTTGGTAAGTCGTCAGTGTGAATGGACGATAGTGGACTGTACATGTACACATGGTAGATTATCAGTGTGGATGGACGATGGTGAACTGTACATGTACACGTGGTAGGTTGTCAGTGTGGATGGACGAAAGTTGACTGTACATGTACACATGGTAGGTTATCAGTGTGGATGGACGATGGTGAACTGTATATGTACACGTGGTAGGTTGTCAGTGTGGATGGACGATAGTGGACTGTACATGTACACATGTTAGATTATCAGTGTGGATGGACGATGGTGGACTGTACATGTACACATGGTTGGTTATCAGTGTGGATGGACGATAGTGGACTGTACATGTACACATGGTTGGTTGTCAGTGTGGATGGACGATGGTGGACTGTACATGTACACGTGGTAGGTTGTCAGTGTGAATGGACGATGGTGGACTGTACATGTACACGTGGTAGGTTGTCAGTGTGGATGGACGATGGTGGACTGTACATGTACACGTGGTAGGTTGTCAGTGTGGATGGACGATGGTGGACTGTACATGTACACATGGTTGGTTATCAGTGTAGATGGACGATGGTGGACTGTACATGTACACATGGTTGGTTATCAGTGTAGATGGACGATGGTGGACTGTACATGTACACATAGTTGGTTGTCAGTGTGGATGGACGATGGTGGACTGTACATGTACACATGGTAGGTTGTCAGTGTGGATGGACGATGGTGGACGGTACATGTACACATGGTTGGTTATCAGTGTAGATGGACGATGGTGGACTGTACATGTACACTTGGTAGGTTGTCAGTCTGGATGGACGATGGTGGACTGTACATGTACACATGGTTGGTTATCAGTGTAGATGGACGATGGTGGACTGTACATGTACAAATGGTAGGTTGTCAGTGTGGATGGACGATGGTGGACTGTACATGTACACATGGTTCGTTATCAGTGTAGATGGACGATGGTGGACTGTACATGTACACACGGTTGGTTGTCAGTGTGGATGGACGATGGTGGACTGTACATGTACACGGGGTAGGTTGTCAGTGTGGATGGACGATGGTGGACTGTACATGTACACATGGCTGGTTATCAGTGTGGATGGACGATAGTGGACTGTACATGGACACATGGTTGGTTGTCAGTGTGGATGGACGATGGTGGACTGTACATGTACACGTGGTAGGTTATCAGTGTGGATGGACGATGGTGGATTCTACATGTACACGTGGTAGGTTGTCAGTGTGGATGGACGATGGTGGACTGTACATGTACACATGGTTGGTTATCAGTGTAGATGGACGATGGTGGACTGTACATGTACACATAGTTGGTTGTCAGTGTCGATGGACGATGGTGGACTGTACATGTACACGTGGTAGGTTGTCAGTGTGGATGGACGATGGTGGACTGTACATGTACACATGGTTGGTTATCAGTGTAGATTGACGATGGTGGACTGTACATGTACACATAGTTGGTTGTCAGTATGGATGGACGATGGTGGACTGTACATGTACACATGGTAGGTTGTCAGTGTGGATGGACGATGGTGGACTGTACATGTACACATGGTTCGTTATCAGTGTAGATGGACGATGTTGGACTGTACATGTACACACGGTTGGTTGTCAGTGTAGATGGACGATGGTGGACTGTACATGTACACACGGTTGGTTGTCAGTGTGGATGGACGATGGTGGACTGTACATGTACACATGGTAGGTTGTCAGTGTGGATGGACGATAGTGGACTGTACATGTACACATGGTTGGTTGTCAGTGTGGATGGACGATGGTGGACTGAACATGTACACGTGGTAGGTTGTCAGTGTGGATGGACGATGGTGGATTGTACATGTACACATGGCTGGTTATCAGTGTGGATGGACGATAGTGGACTGTACATGGACACATGGTTGGTTGTCAGTGTGGATGGACGATGGTGGACTGTACATGTACACGTGGTAGGTTATCAGTGTGGATGGACGATGGTGGATTCTACATGTACACGTGGTAGGTTGTCAGTGTGGATGGACGATGGTGGACTGTACATGTACACGTGGTAGGTTGTCAGTGTGGATGGACGATGGTGGACTGTACATGTACACATGGTTGGTTGTCAGTGTGGATGGACGATGGTGGACTGTACATGTACACATGGTAGGTTGTCAGTGTGGATGGACGATGGTGGACTGTACATGTACACATGGTTGGTTATCAGTGTAGATGGACGATGGTGGACTGTACATGTACACATGGTTGGTTATCAGTGTAGATGGACGATGGTGGACTGTACATGTACACATGGTTGGTTATCAGTGTATTTGGACGATGGTGGACTGTACATGTACACATGGTTAGTTGTCAGTGTGGATGGACGATGGTGGACTGTATATGTACACATGGTTGGTTATCAGTGTAGATGGACGATGGTGGACTGTACATGTACACATGGTTGGTTATCAGTGTAGATGGACGATGGTGGACTGTACATGTACACATAGTTGGTTGTCAGTGTCGATGGACGATGGTGGACTGTACATGTACACGTGGTAGGTTGTCAGTGTGGATGGACGATGGTGGACTGTACATGTACACATGGTTGGTTATCAGTGTAGATGGACGATGGTGGACTGTACATGTACACATAGTTGGTTGTCAGTGTGGATGGACGATGGTGGACTGTACATGTACACATGGTAGGTTGTCAGTGTGGATGGACGATGGTGGACTGTACATGTACACATGGTTCGTTATCAGTGTAGATGGACGATGTTGGACTGTACATGTACACACGGTTGGTTGTCAGTGTAGATGGACGATGGTGGACTGTACATGTACACACGGTTGGTTGTCAGTGTGGATGGACGATGGTGGACTGTACATGTACACATGGTTGGTTAACAGTGTGGATGGACGATAGTGGACTGTACATGTACACATGGTTGGTTGTCAGTGTGGATGGACGATGGTGGACTGAACATGTACACGTGGTAGGTTGTCAGTGTGGATGGACGATGGTGGATTGTACATGTACACATGGCTGGTTATCAGTGTGGATGGACGATAGTGGACTGTACATGGACACATGGTTGGTTGTCAGTGTGGATGGACGATTGTGGACTGTACATGTACACGTGGTAGGTTATCAGTGTGGATGGACGATGGTGGATTCTACATGTACACGTGGTAGGTTGTCAGTGTGGATGGACGATGGTGGACTGTACATGTACACGTGGTAGGTTGTCAGTGTGGATGGACGATGGTGGACTGTACATGTACACATGGTTGGTTGTCAGTGTGGATGGACGATGGTGGACTGTACATGTACACATGGTAGGTTGTCAGTGTGGATGGACGATGGTGGACTGTACATGTACACATGGTTGGTTATCAGTGTAGATGGACGATGTTGGACTGTACATGTACACACGGTTGGTTGTCAGTGTAGATGGACGATGGTGGACTGTACATGTACACACGGTTGGTTGTCAGTGTGGATGGACGATGGTGGACTGTACATGTACACATGGTTGGTTAACAGTGTGGATGGACGATAGTGGACTGTACATGTACACATGGTTGGTTGTCAGTGTGGATGGACGATGGTGGACTGAACATGTACACGATGTAGGTTGTCAGTGTGGATGGACGATGGTGGATTGTACATGTACACATGGCTGGTTATCAGTGTGGATGGACGATAGTGGACTGTACATGGACACATGGTTGGTTGTCAGTGTGGATGGACGATGGTGGACTGTACATGTACACGTGGTAGGTTATCAGTGTGGATGGACGATGGTGGATTCTACATGTACACGTGGTAGGTTGTCAGTGTGGATGGACGATGGTGGACTGTACATGTACACGTGGTAGGTTGTCAGTGTGGATGGACGATGGTGGACTGTACATGTACACATGGTTGGTTGTCAGTGTGGATGGACGATGGTGGACTGTACATGTACACATGGTAGGTTGTCAGTGTGGATGGACGATGGTGGACTGTACATGTACACATGGTTGGTTATCAGTGTAGATGGACGATGGTGGACTGTACATGTACACATGGTTGGTTATCAGTGTAGATGGACGATGGTGGACTGTACATGTACACATGGTTGGTTATCAGTGTATTTGGACGATGGTGGACTGTACATGTACACATGGTTAGTTGTCAGTGTGGATGGACGATGGTGGACTGTACATGTACACATGGTTGGTTGTCAGTGTGGATGGACGATGGTGGACTGTACATGTACACATGGTTGGTTATCAGTGTAGATGGACGATGGTGGAGTGTACATGTACACATAGTTGGTTGTCAGTGTGGATGGACGATGGTGGACTGTACATGTACACGTGGTAGGTTGTCAGTGTGGATGGACGATGGTGGACTGTACATGTACACATGGTTGGTTATCAGTGTAGATGGACGATGGTGGACTGTACATGTACACATAGTTGTTTGTCAGTGTGGATGGACAATGGTGGACTGTACATGTACACATGGTAGGTTGTCAGTGTGGATGGACGATGGTGGACTGTACATGTACACATGGTTCGTTATCAGTGTAGATGGACGATGTTGGACTGTACATGTACACACGGTTGGTTGTCAGTGTGGTTGGACGATGGTGGACTGTACATGTACACGGGGTAGGTTGTCAGTGTGGATGGACGATGGTGGACTGTACATGTACACATGGTTGGTTAACAGTGTGGATGGACGATAGTGGACTGTACATGTACACATGGTTGGTTGTCAGTGTGGATGGACGATGGTGGACTGAACATGTACACGTGGTAGGTTGTCAGTGTGGATGGACGATGGTGGACTGTACATGTACACATGGTTGGTTATCAGTGTAGATGGACGATGGTGGACTGTACATGTACACATGGTTGGTTATCAGTGTAGATGGACGATGGTGGACTTTACATGTACACATGGTTGGTTATCAGTGTATTTGGACGATGGTGGACTGTACATGTACACATGGTTGGTTGTCAGTGTGGATGGACGATGGTGGACTGTACATGTACACATGGTTGGTTGTCAGTGTGGATGGACGATGGTGGACTGTACATGTACACATGGTTGGTTGTCAGTGTAGATGGACGATGGTGGACTGTACATGTACACATAGTTGGTTGTCAGTGTGGATGGACGATGGTGGACTGTACATGTACACGTGGTAGGTTGTCAGTGTGGATGGACGATGGTGGACTGTACATGTACACATGGTTGGTTGTCAGTGTAGATGGACGATGGTGGACTGTACATGTACACATAGTTGGTTGTCAGTTTGGATGGACGATGGTGGACTGTACATGTACACATGGTAGGTTGTCAGTGTGGATGGACGATGGTGGACTGTACATGTACACATGGTTCGTTATCAGTGTAGATGGACGATGTTGGACTGTACATGTACACATGGTTGGTTGTCAGTGTGGATGGACGATGGTGGACTGAACATGTACACGTGGTAGGTTGTCAGTGTGGATGGACGATGGTGGATTGTACATGTACACATGGTATGTTGTCAGTGTGGATGGACGATGGTGGACTGTACATGTACACGTGGTAGGTTGTCAGTGTGGATGGACGATGGTGGACTGTACATGTACAAATGGTTGGTTATCAGTGTAGATGGACGATGGTGGACTGTACATGTACACATGGTTGGTTGTCAGTGTGGATGGACGATGGTGGACTGTACATGTACACATGGTAGGTTGTCAGTGTGGATGGACGATGGTGGACTGTACATGTACACATGGCTGGTTATCAGTGTAGATGGACGATGGTGGACTGTACATGTACACATGGTTGGTTATCAGTGTAGATGGACGATGGTGGACTGTACATGTACACATGGCTGGTTATCAGTGTATTTGGACGATGGTGGACTGTACATGTACACATGGTTGGTTGTCAGTGTGGATGGACGATGGTGGACTGTACATGTACACATGGTTGGTTATCAGTGTAGATGGACGATGGTGGACTGTACATGTACACATAGTTGGTTGTCATTGTGGATGGACGATGGTGGACTGTACATGTACACGTGGTAGGTTGTCAGTGTGGATGGACGATGGTGGACTGTACATGTACAAATGGTTGGTTATCAGTGTAGATGGACGATGGTGGACTTTACATGTACACATAGTTGGTTGTCAGTGTGGATGGACGATTGTGGACTGTACATGTGCACATGGTAGGTTGTCAGTGTGGATGGACGATGGTGGACTGTACATGTACACATGGTTCGTTATCAGTGTAGATGGACGATGGTGGACTGTACATGTACACGTGGTAGGTTGTCAGTGTGAATGGACGATGGTGGACTGTACATGTACACGTGGTAGGTTGTCAGTGTGGATGGACGATGGTGGACTGTACATGTACACGTGGTAGGTTGTCAGTGTGGATGGACGATGGTGGACTGTACATGTACACATGGTTGGTTATCAGTGTAGATGGACGATGGTGGACTGTACATGTACACATGGTTGGTTGTCAGTGTGGATGGACGATGGTGGACTGTACATGTACACATGGTTCGTTATCAGTGTAGATGGACGATGGTGGAGTGTACATGTACACATGGTTGGTTGTCAGTGTGGATGGACGATGGTGGACTGTACATGTACACATGGCTGGTTATCAGTGTGGATGGACAATAGTGGACTGTACATGGACACATGGTTGGTTGTCAGTGTGGATGGACGATGGTGGACTGTTCATGTACACGTGGTAGGTTATCAGTGTGGATGGACGATGGTGGATTCTACATGTACACGTGGTAGGTTGTCAGTGTGGATAGACGATGGTGGACTGTACATGTACACGTCGTAGGTTGTCAGTGTGGATGGACGATGGGTGACTGTACATGTACACATGGTTGGTTATCAGTGTAGATGGACGATGGTGGACTGTACATGTACACGTGGTAGGTTGTCAGTGTGGATGGACGATGGTGGACTGTACATGTACAAATGGTTGGTTATCAGTGTAGATGGACGATGGTGGACTTTACATGTACACATAGTTGGTTGTCAGTGTGGATGGACGATTGTGGACTGTACATGTACACATGGTAGGTTGTCAGTGTGGATGGACGATGGTGGACTGTACATGTACACATGGTTCGTTATCAGTGTAGATGGACGATGGTGGACTGTACATGTACACACGGTTGGTTGTCAGTGTGGATGGACGATGGTGGACTGTACATGTACACATGGTTGGTTATCAGTGTAGATGGACGATGGTGGACTGTATATGTACACATGGTTGGTTATCAGTGTAGATGGACGATGGTGGACTGTACATGTACACATGGTTGGTTATCAGTGTAGATGGACGATGGTGGACTGTATATGTACACATGGTTGGTTATCAGTGTAGATGGACGATGGTGGACTGTACATGTACACATGGTTGGTTATCAGTGTAGATGGACGATGGTGGACTGTACATGTACACATGGTGGTTATCAGTGTAGTTGGACGATGGTGGACTGTACATGTACACATGGTTGGTTGTCAGTGTGGATGGACGATGGTGGACTGTACATTTACACATGGTTGGTTATCAGTGTAGATGGACGATGGTGGACTGTACATGTACACATAGTTGGTTGTCAGTGTGGATGGACGATGGTGGACTGTACATGTACACATGGTTTGTTATCAGTGTAGATGGACGATGGTGGACTCTACATGTACACATGGTAGGTTGTCAGTCTGGATGGACGATGGTGGACTGTACAAGTACACATGGTAGGTTGTCAGTGTGGATGGACGATGGTGGACTGTACATGTACATATGGTTGGTTATCAGTGTAGATGGACGATGGTGGACTGTATATGTACACATGGTTGGTTATCAGTGTAGATGGACGATGGTGGACTGTAAATGTACACATGGTTTGTTATCAGTGTAGATGGACGATGGTGGACTTTACATGTACACATGGTAGGTTGTCAGTGTGGATGGACGATGGTGGACTGTACATGTACACATGGTTGGTTGTCAGTGTGGATGGACGATGGTGGACTGTACATGTACACATGGTTGGTTATCAGTGTGGATGGACGATAGTGGACTGTACATGTACACATGGTTGGTTGTCAGTGTGGATGGACGATGGTGGACTTTACATGTACACGTGGTAGGTTGTCAGTGTGAATGGACGATGGTGGACTGTACATGTACCCGTGGTAGGTTGTCAGTGTGGATGGACGATGGTGGACTGTACATGTACACGTGGTAGGTTGTCAGTGTGGATGGACGATGGTGGACTGTACATGTACACATGGTTGGTTATCAGTGTAGATGGACGATGGTGGACTGTACATGTACACATGGTTGGTTGTCAGTGTGGATGGACGATGGTGGACTCTACATGTACACCTGGTAGGTTGTCAGTGTGGATGGACGATGGTGGACGGTACATGTACACATGGTTGGTTATCAGTGTAGATGGACGATGGTGGACTGTACATGTACACATGGTTGGTTATCAGTGTAGATGGACGTTGGTCTACTGTACATGTACACATAGTTGGTTGTCAGTGTGGATGGACGATGGTGGACTGTACATGTACACGTGGTAGGTTGTCAGTGTGGATGGACGATGGTGGAGTGTACATGTACACATGGTTGGTTATCAGTGTGGATGGACAATAGTGGACTGTACATGTACACATGGTTGGTTGTCAGTGTGGATGGACGATGGTAGACTGTACATGTACACGTGGTAGGTTGTCAGTGTGAATGGACGATGGTGGACTGTACATGTACACGTGGTAGGTTGTCAGTGTGGATGGACGATGGTGGACTGTACATGTACACGTGGTAGGTTTTCAGTGTGGATGGACGATGGTGGACTGTACATGTACACATGGTTGGTTTTCAGTGTAGATGGACGATGGTGGACTGTACATGTACACATGGTTGGTTGTCAGTGTGGATGGACGATGGTGGACTGTACATGTACACATGGTTCGTTATCAGTGTAGATGGACGATGGTGGACTGTACATGTACACAGGGTTGGTTGTCAGTGTGGATGGACGATGGTGGACTGTACATGTACACGGGGTAGGTTGTCAGTGTGGATGGACGATGGTGGACTGTACATGTACACATGGCTGGTTATCAGTGTGGATGGACGATAGTGGACTGTACATGGACACATGGTTGGTTGTCAGTGTGGATGGACGATGGTGGACTGTACATGTACACGTGGTAGGTTATCAGTGTGGATGGACGATGGTGGATTCTACATGTACACGTGGTAGGTTGTCAGTGTGGATGGACGATGGTGGACTGTACATGTACACGTGGTAGGTTGTCAGTGTGGATGGACGATGGTGGACTGTACATGTACACATGGTTGGTTATCAGTGTAGATGGACGATGGTGGACTGTACATGTACACATAGTTGGTTGTCAGTGTGGATGGACGATGGTGGACTGTATATGTACACATGGTTGGTTATCAGTGTAGATGGACGATGGTGGACTGTACATGTACACATGGTTGGTTATCAGTGTAGATGGACGATGGCGGACTGTACATGTACACGTGGTAGGTTGTCAGTGTGGATGGACGATGGTGGACTGTACATGTACACATGGTTGGTTATCAGTGTAGATGGACGATGGTGGACTGTACATGTACACATGGTTGGTTGTCAGTGTGGATGGACGATGGTGGACTGTACATGTACACATGGTAGGTTGTCAGTGTGGATGGACGATGGTGGACTGTGCATGTACACATGGTTCGTTATCAGTGTAGATGGACGATGTTGGACTGTACATGTACACATGGTTGGTTGTCAGTGTGGATGGACGATGGTGGACTGTACATGTACACGGGGTAGGTTGTCAGTGTGGATGGACGATGGTGGACTGTACATGTACACATGGTTGGTTAACAGTGTGGATGGACGATGGTGGACTGTACATGTACACATGGTTGGTTGTCAGTGTGGATGGACGATGGTGGACTGAACATGTACACGTGGTAGGTTGTCAGTGTGGATGGACGATGGTGGATTGTACACATGGTAGGTTGTCAGTGTGGATGGACGATGGTGGACTGTACATGTACACGTGGTAGGTTGTCAGTGTGGATGGACGATGGTGGACTGTACATGTACACATGGTTGGTTATCAGTGTATTTGGACGATGGTGGACTGTACATGTACACATGGTTGGTTGTCAGTGTGGATGGACGATGGTGGACTGTACATGTACACATGGTTGGTTATCAGTGTAGATGGACGATGGTGGACTGTACATGTACACATAGTTGGTTGTCAGTGTGGATGGACGATGGTGGACTGTACATGTACACGTGGTAGGTTGTCAGTGTGGATGGACGATGGTGGACTGTACATGTACACGTGGTAGGTTATCAGTGTGGATGGACGATGGTGGATTCTACATGTACACGTGGTAGGTTGTCAGTGTGGATGGACGATGGTGGACTGTACATGTACACGTGGTAGGTTGTCAGTGTGGATGGACGATGGTGGACTGTACATGTACACATGGTTGGTTATCAGTGTAGATGGACGATGGTGGACTGTACATGTACACATAGTTGGTTGTCAGTGTGGATGGACGATGGTGGACTGTATATGTACACATGGTTGGTTATCAGTGTAGATGGACGATGGTGGACTGTACATGTACACATGGTTGGTTATCAGTGTAGATGGACGATGGCGGACTGTACATGTACACGTGGTAGGTTGTCAGTGTGGATGGACGATGGTGGACTGTACATGTACACATGGTTGGTTATCAGTGTAGATGGACGATGGTGGACTGTACATGTACACATGGTTGGTTGTCAGTGTGGATGGACGATGGTGGACTGTACATGTACACATGGTAGGTTGTCAGTGTGGATGGACGATGGTGGACTGTGCATGTACACATGGTTCGTTATCAGTGTAGATGGACGATGTTGGACTGTACATGTACACATGGTTGGTTGTCAGTGTGGATGGACGATGGTGGACTGTACATGTACACGGGGTAGGTTGTCAGTGTGGATGGACGATGGTGGACTGTACATGTACACATGGTTGGTTAACAGTGTGGATGGACGATGGTGGACTGTACATGTACACATGGTTGGTTGTCAGTGTGGATGGACGATGGTGGACTGAACATGTACACGTGGTAGGTTGTCAGTGTGGATGGACGATGGTGGATTGTACACATGGTAGGTTGTCAGTGTGGATGGACGATGGTGGACTGTACATGTACACGTGGTAGGTTGTCAGTGTGGATGGACGATGGTGGACTGTACATGTACACATGGTTGGTTATCAGTGTATTTGGACGATGGTGGACTGTACATGTACACATGGTTGGTTGTCAGTGTGGATGGACGATGGTGGACTGTACATGTACACATGGTTGGTTATCAGTGTAGATGGACGATGGTGGACTGTACATGTACACATAGTTGGTTGTCAGTGTGGATGGACGATGGTGGACTGTACATGTACACGTGGTAGGTTGTCAGTGTGGATGGACGATGGTGGACTGTACATGTACACATGGTTGGTTATCAGTGTAGATGGACGATGGTGGACTTTACATGTACACATAGTTGGTTGTCAGTGTGGATGGACGATTGTGGACTGTACATGTACACATGGTAGGTTGTCAGTGTGGATGGACGATGGTGGACTGTACATGTACACATGGTTCGTTATCAGTGTAGATGGACGATGGTGGACTGTACATGTACACACGGTTGGTTGTCAGTGTGGATGGACGATGGTGGACTGTACATGTACACATGGTTGGTTATCAGTGTAGATGGACGATGGTGGACTGTATATGTACACATGGTTGGTTATCAGTGTAGATGGACGATGGTCGACTGTACATGTATACATGGTAGGTTGTCAGTGTGGATGGACGATGGTGGACTGTACATGTACACATGGTTGGTTATCAGTGTATATTAACGATGGTGGACTGTACATGTACACATGGTTGGTTGTCAGTGTGGATGGACGATGGTGGACTGTACATGTACACATGTTTGATTATCAGTGTAGATGGACGATGGTGGACTGTACATGTACACATGGTTTGTTATCAGTGTAGATGGACGATGGTGGACTCTACATGTACACATGGTAGGTTGTCAGTCTGGATGGACGATGGTGGACTGTACAAGTACACATGGTAGGTTGTCAGTGTGGATGGACGATGGTGGACTGTACATGTACATATGGTTGGTTATCAGTGTAGATGGACGATGTTGGACTGTATATGTACACATGGTTGGTTATCAGTGTAGATGGACGATGGTGGACTGTAAATGTACACATGGTTTGTTATCAGTGTAGATGGACCATTGTGGACTGTACATGTACACATGGTAGGTTGTCAGTGTGGATGGACGATGGTGGACTGTACATGTACACATGGTTGGTTGTCAGTGTGGATGGACGATGGTGGACTGTACATGTACACATGGTTGGTTATCAGTGTGGATGGACAATAGTGGACTGTACATGTACACATGGTTGGTTGTCAGTGTGGATGGACGATGGTGGACTGAACATGTACACATGGTAGGTTGTCAGTGTGGATGGACGATGGTATATTGTACATGTACACATGGTAGGTTGTCAGTGTGGATGGACGATGGTGGACTGTACATGTACACGTGGTAGGTTGTCAGTGTGGATGGACGATGGTGGACTGTACATGTACACATGGTAGGTTGTCAGTGTGGATGGACGATGGTGGACTGTACATGTACACATGTTTGGTTATCAGTGTAGATGGACGATGGTGGACTGTACATGCACACATAGTTGGTTGTCAGTGTGGATGGACGATGGTGGACTGTATATGTACACATGGTTGGTTATCAGTGTAGATGGACGATGGTGGACAGTACATGTACACATGGTTGGTTATCAGTGTAGATGGACGATGGTGGACTGTACATGTACACATGGTGGTTATCAGTGTAGTTGGACGATGGTGGACTGTACATGTACACATGGTTGGTTGTCAGTGTGGATGGACGATGGTGGACTGTACATGTACACATGGTTGGTTATCAGTGTAGATGGACGATGGTGGACTGTACATGTACACATAGTTGGTTGTCAGTGTGGATGGACGATGGTGGACTCTACATGTACACATGGTTGGTTATCAGTGTAGATGGACGATGGTGGACTGTACATGTACACATGGTTTGTTATCAGTATAGATGGACGATGGTGGACTCTACATGTACACATGGTAGGTTGTCAGTCTGGATGGACGATGGTGGACTGTACAAGTACACATGGTAAGTTGTCAGTGTGAATGGACGATGGTGGACTGTACATGTACATATGGTTGGTTATCAGTGTAGATGGACGATGGTGGACTGTATATGTACACATGGTTGGTTGTCAGTGTGGATGGACGATGGTGGACTCTACATGTACACATGGTTGGTTATCAGTGTAGATGGACGATGGTGGACTGTACATGTACACATAATTGGTTGTCAGTGTGGATGGACGATGGTGGACTGTACATGTACACATGGTTGGTTATCAGTGTAGATGGACGATGGTGGACTGTACATGTACACATAATTGGTTGTCAGTGTGGATGGACGATGGTGGACTGTACATGTACACGTGGTAGGTTGTCAGTGTGGATGGACGATGGTGGACTGTACATGTACACATTGTTGGTTATCAGTGTAGATGGACGATGGTGGACTTTACATGTACACATACTTGGTTGTCAGTGTGGATGGACGATGGTGGACTGTACATGTACACATGGTAGGTTGTCAGTGTGGATGGACGATGGTGGACTGTACATGCACACATATTTCGTTATCAGTGTAGATGGACGATGGTGGACTGTACATGTACACATGGTTGGTTGTCAGTGTGGATGGACGATGGTGGACTATACATGTGCACATGGTAGGTTATCAGTGTGGATGGACGATGGTGGACTGTACATGTACACATGGTTGGTTGTCAGTAAGGATGGACGATAGTGGACTATACATGGACACATGGTAGGTTTTCAGTGTGGATTGACGATGGTGGACTGTACATGTACACATGGTTGGTTGTCAGTGTGGATGGACGATAGTGGACTATACATGTACACATGGTTGGTTATCAGTGTAGATGGACGATGGTGGACTTTACATGTACACATACTTGGTTGTCAGTGTGGATGGACGATGGTGGACTGTACATGTACACATGGTAGGTTGTCAGTGTGGATGGACGATGGTGGACTGTACATGTACACATGGTTCGTTATCAGTGTAGATGGACGATGGTGGACTGTACATGTACACATGGTTGGTTGTCAGTGTGGATGGACGATGGTGGACTGTACATGTACACATGGTTGGTTATCAGTGTAGATGGACGATGGTGGACTGTACATGTACACATGGTTTGTTATCAGTGTAGATGGACGATTGTGGACTATACATGTACACATGGTGGGTCATCAGTGTGGATGGACGATGGTGGACTGTACAAGTACACATGGTAGGTTGTCAGTGTGGATGGACGATGGTGGACTGTACATGTACACATGGTTGGTTATCAGTGTAGATGGACGATGGTGGACTGTACATGTACACATAGTTGGTTGTCAGTGTGGATGGACGATGGTGGACTGTACATGGTACATGTAGGTTATCAGTGTGGATGCTCGATAATGGACTATACATGTACACATGGTAGGTTATCAGTGTGGATGGACGATGGTGGACTGTACATGTACACATGGCAGGTTATCAGTGTGGTTGGACGAAAGTGGACATTACATGTACACATGGTAGGTTGTCAGTGTGGATGGACGATGGTGGACTGTACATGTACACATGGTTGGTTATCAGTGTGGATGGACGATTGTGGACTATACATGTACACATGGTGGGTCATCAGTGTGGATGGACGATTGTGGACTATACATGTACACATGGTAGGTTATCAGTGTGGATGGACGATGATGGACTGTACATGTACACATGGTTGGTTGTCAGTGAGGATGGACGATAGTGGACTATACATGGACACATGGTAGGTTATCAGTGTGGATTAACGATGGTGGACTGTACATGTACACATGGTTGGTTGTCAGTGTGGATGGACGATGGTGGACTGTACATGTACACGTGGTAGGTTGTCAGTGTGGATGGACGATGGTGGACTGTACATGTACACATGGTTGGTTATCAGTGTAGATGGACGATGGTGGACTTTACATGTACACATACTTGGTTGTCAGTGTGGATGGACGATGGTGGACTGTACATGTACACATGGTAGGTTGTCAGTGTGGATGGACGATGGTGGACTGTACATGTACACATGGTTCGTTATCAGTGTAGATGGACGATGGTGGACTGTACATGTACACATGGTTGGTTGTCAGTGTGGATGGACGATGGTGGACTGTACATGTACACATGGTAGGTTGTCAGTGTGGATGGACGATGGTGGACTGTACATGTACACATGGTTCGTTATCAGTGTAGATGGACGATGATGGACTGTACATGTACACACGGTTGGTTGTCAGTGTGGATTGACGATGGTGGACTGTACATGTACACGGGGTAGGTTGTCAGTGTGGATGGACGATAGTGGACTGTACATGTACACATGGTTGGTTGTCAGTGTGGACTGACGATGGTGGACTGAACATGTACACGTGGTAGGTTGTCAGTGTGGATGGACGATGGTGGATTGTACATGTACACATGGTAGGTTGTCAGTGTGGATGGACGATGGTGGACTGTACATGTACACGTGGTAGGTTGTCAGTGTGGATGGACGATGGTGGACTGTACATGTACACATGGTTGGTTATCAGTGTAGATGGACGATGGTGGACTGTACATGTACACATGGTTGGTTATCAGTGTAGTTGGACGATGGTAGACTGTACATGTACACATGGTTGGTTGTCAGTGTGGATGGACGATGGTGGACTGTACATGTACACATGGTTGGTTATCAGTGTAGATGGACGATGGTGGACTGTACATGTACACATAGTTGGTTGTCAGTGTGGATGGACGATGGTGGACTGTACATGTACACGTGGTAGGTTGTCAGTGTGGATGGACGATGGTGGACTGTACATGTACACATGGTTGGTTATCAGTGTAGATGGACGATGGTGGATTGTACATGTACACATGGTAGGTTGTCAGTGTGGATGGACGATGGTGGACTGTACATGTACACATGGTTCGTTATCAGTGTGGATGGACGATTGTGGACTGTACATGTACACATGGTTGGTTATCAGTGTAGTTGGACGATGGTGGACTGTACATGTACACATATTTGGTTGTCAGTGTGGATGGACGATGGTGGACTGTACATGTACACATGGTAGGTTGTCAGTGTGGATGGACGATGGTGGACTGTACATGTACACATGGTTCGTTATCAGTGTAGATGGACGATGGTGGACTGTACATGTACACATGGTTGGTTGTCAGTGTGGATGGACGATGGTGGACTGTACATGTACACATGGTTGGTTATCAGTGTAGATGGACGATGGTGGACTGTACATGTACACATGGTTGGTTATCAGTGTAGTTGGACGATGGTGGACTGTACATGTACACATAGTTGGTTGTCAGTGTGGATGGACGATGGTGGACGGTACATGTACACGTGGTAGGTTGTCAGTGTGGATGGACGATGGTGGACTGTACATGTACACATGGTTGGTTATCAGTGTAGATGGACGATGGTGGACTTTACATGTACACATATTTGGTTGTCAGTGTGGATGGACGATGGTGGACTGTACATGTACACATGGTAGGTTGTCAGTGTGGATGGACGATGGTGGACTGTACATGTACACATGGTTCGTTATCAGTGTAGATGGACGATGGTGGACTGTACATGTACACATGGTTGGTTGTCAGTGTGGATGGACGATGGTGGACTGTACATGTACACATGGTTGGTTATCAGTGTAGATGGACGATGGTGGACTGTACATGTACACATGGTTTGTTATCAGTGTAGATGGACGATGGTGTACTCTACATGTACACATGGTAGGTTGTCAGTCTGGATGGACGATGGTGGACTGTACAAGTACACATGGTAGGTTGTCAGTGTGGATGGACGATGGTGGACTGTACATGTACATATGGTTGGTTATCAGTGTAGATGGACGATGGTGGACTGTGTATGTACACATGGTTGGTTATCAGTGTAGATGGACGATGGTGGACTGTAAATGTACACATGGTTTGTTATAAGTGTAGATGGACGATGGTGGACTGTACATGTACACATGGTAGGTTGTCAGTGTAGATGGACGATGGTGGACTGTACATGTACACATGGTAGGTTGTCAGTGTGGATGGACGATGGTGGACTGTACATGTACACATGGTTGGTTGTCAGTGTGGATGGACGATGGTGGACTGTACATGTACACATGGTTGGTTGTCAGTGTGGATGGACGATGGTGGACTGTACATGTACACATGGTTGGTTATCAGTGTAGATGGACGATGGTGGACTGTACATGTACACATGGTTGGTTGTCAGTGTGGATGGACGATGGTGGACTGTACATGTACACATGGTTGGTTTTCAGTGTGGATGGACGACGGTGTACTGTACATGCACACATGGTTGGTTGTCAGTGTGGATGGACGATGGTGGACTGTACATGTACACATGGTTTTTTATCAGTGTAGATGGACGACGGTTGACTGTAAATGTACACATGGTTGGTTATCAGTGTAGATGGACGATGGTAGACTGTACATGTACACGTGGTAGGTTGTCAGTGTAGATGGACGACGGTTGACTGTAAATGTTCATATGGTAGGTTGTCAGTGTGGATGGACGACGGTGGACTGTACATGTACACATGGTTGGTTATCAGTGTAGATGGACGATGGTGGACTGTAAATGTACACATGGTTGGTTGTCAGTGTAGATGGACGACGGTTGACTGTACATGTACACGTGGTAGGTTTTCAGTGTAGATGGACGACGGTTGACTGTAAATGTACACATGGTTGGTTATCAGTGTAGATGGACGATAGTGGACTATACATGTACACATGGTAGGTTATCAGTGTGGATGGACGATAGTGGACTATACATGTACACATGGTAGGTTATCAGTGTGGATGGACGATGGTGGACTGTACATGTACACATGGCAGGTTATCAGTGTGGTTGGACGAAAGTGGACTATACATGTACACATGGTAGGTTATCAGTGTGGATGGACGATAGTGGATTGTACATGTACACATGGTAGATTATCAGTGTGGATTGACGATTGTGGACTATACATGTACACATGGTAGGTTATCAGTGTGGATGGACGATTGTGGACTATACATGTACACATGGTAGGTTATCAGTGTGGATGGACGATGGTGGACTGTACATGTACACATGGCAGGTTGTCAGTGTGGATGGACGATAGTGGACTATACATGTACACATGGTAGGTTGTCAGTGTTGATGGACGATAGTGGGCTATACATGTACACATGGTAGGTTATCAGTGTGGATGGACGATGGTGGACTGTACATGTACACATGGCAGGTTATCAGTGTGGTTGGACAAAAGTGGACTATACATGTACACATGGTAGGTTATCAGTGTGGATGGACGATAGTGGACTGTACATGATTTGGTAAGTCGTCAGTGTGGATGGACCATAGTTGACTGTACATGTACACATGGTAGATTATCAGTGTGGATGGACGATTGTGGACTATACATGTACACATGGTAGGTTATCAGTGTGGATGGACGATGGTGGACTGTACATGTACACATGGCAGGTTGTCAGTGTGGTTGGACGAAAGTGGACTATACATGTACACATGGTAGGTTATCAGTGTGGACGGACGATAGTGGATTGTACATGTTCACTTGGTAAGTCGTCAGTGTGGATGGACCATAGTTGACTGTACATGTACACATGGTAGATTATCAGTGTGGATGGACGATTGTGGACTATACATGTACACATGGTAGGTTATCAGTGTGGATGGACGATTGTGGACTATACATGTACACATGTTAGGTTATCAGTGTGGATGGACGAAAGTGGACTATACATGTACACATGGTAGGTTGTCAGTGTGGATTGACGATAGTGGAGTGTACATGTACATTTGGTAAGTCGTAAGTGTGAATGGACCATAGTTGACTGTACATGTACACGTGGTAGGTTATCACTGTGGATGGACGATTGTGGACTATACATGTTCACATGATAGGTTATCAGTGTGGATGGACGATGGTGGACTGTACATGTAC
Organism: Gibbula magus; assembly: GCA_936450465.1. Taxonomy (NCBI): domain Eukaryota; kingdom Metazoa; phylum Mollusca; class Gastropoda; order Trochida; family Trochidae; genus Gibbula; species Gibbula magus. Next base: position 55,325,176 of record OW388292.1, read on the forward strand.
ACATGGTTGGTTGTCAGTGTTGATGGACGATAGTGGACTATACATGGACACATGGTAGGTTATCAGTGTGGATGGAAGATGGTGGACTGTACATGTACACATGGTAGGTTATCAGTATGGATGGACGATAGTGGACTATACATGGACACATGGTAAGTTATCAGTGCTGATGGACGATGGTGGACTGTACATGTACACATGATTGGTTGTCAGTGTGGATGGACGATAGTGGACTATACATGTACACATGGTAGGTTATCAGTGTGGATGGACGATAGTGGACTATACATGTACACATGGTAGGTTATCAGTATGGATGGACGATGGTGGACTGTACATGTACACATGGCAGGTTGTCAGTGTGGATGGACGATAGTGGACTATACATGGACACATGGTAGGTTATCAGTGTGGATGGACGATAGTGGACTGTACATGTTCACTTGGTAGGTTAACAGTGTGGATGGACCATAGTTAACTATACATGTACATATGGTAGGTTGTCAGTGTGGATAGATGATTGTGGACTGTACATGTACACATGGTTGATTGTCAGTGTGGATGGACGATTGTGGACAATACATGTACACATGGCAGATTATCAGTGTGGATGGACGATGGTTAACTGTACATGTGCACATGGTAGGTTGTCAATGTGGTTGGACGAAAGTGGACTATACATGTACACATGGTATGTTATCAATGTGGATGGACGATGGTGGACTATACATGTACACATGATAGGTTATCAGTGTGGATGGACGATAGTGGACTAAACATGGACACATGGTAGGTTATCAGTGTGGATGGACGATAGTTGACTGTACATGTACACATGGTAGGTTATCAGTGTGGATGGACGATAGTGGACTATAAATATACACATGGTAGGTTATCAGTGTGGATGGACGATAGTGGATTGTACATGTTCACTTGGTAAGTTATCAGTGTGGATGGACGATAGTGGATTGTACATGTTCACTTGGTAAGTCGTCAGTGTGGATGGACCATAGTTGACTGTACATGTACACATGGCAGGTTGTCAGTGTGGATGGACGATAGTGGACTATACATGGACACATGGTAGGTTATCAGTGTGGATGGACGATGGTGGACTGTACATGTTCACTTGGTAGGTTAACAGTGTGGATGGACCATAGTTGACTATACATGTACACATGATAGGTTATCAGTGTGGATGGACGATAGTGGACTATACATGTACACATGGTATGTTAACAGTGTGGATGGACGATTGTGGACTGTACATGTACACATGGTAGGTTGTCAGTGTGGATGGACGATTGTGGACTGTACATGTACACATGGTTGGTTGTCAGTGTGGATGGACGATTGTGGACAATACATGTACACATGGCAGATTATCATTGTGGATGGACGATGGTTGACTGTACATGTGCACATGGTAGGTTGTCAGTGTGGTTGGACGAAAGTGGACTATACATGTACACATGGTAGGTTATGAGTGTTGATTGACGATAGTGGATTGTACATGTACACTTGGTAAGTCGTCAGTGTGTATGGACCATAGTTGACTGTACATGTACGCATGGAAGGTTATCAGAGTGGATGGACGAGTATGGACTATACATGTACACATGGTAGGTTGTCAGTGTGGATTGACGATAGTGGAGTGTACATGTACATTTGGTAAGTCGTAAGTGTGAATGGACCATAGTTGACTGTACATAAACACGTGGTAGGTTATCAGTGTGGATGGACGATTGTGGACTATACATGTTCACATGGTAGGTTATGAGTGTGGATGGACGATAGTGGACTATAAATGGACACATGGTAGGTTATCAGTGTGGATGGACGATGGTGGACTGTACATGTACACATGTTTGGTTGTCAGTGTGGATGGACGATAGTGGACTATACATGTACACATGGTAGGTTATCAGTGTGGATGGACGATAGTGGACTATACATGTACACATGGTAGGTTATCAGTGTGGATGGACGATTGTGGACTGTACATGTACACATGGTAGGTCATCAGTGTGGATGGACGATAGTGGACTATACATGGACACATGGTAGGTTATCAGTGTGGATGGACGATGGTGGACTGTACATGTACACATGATTGATTGTCAGTGTGGATGGACGATAGTGGACTATACATGTACACATGGTAGGTTATCAGTGTGGATGGACGATAGTGGACTATACATGTACACATGGTAGGTTATCAGTGTTTATGGACGATGGTGGACTGTACATGTACACATGGTAGGTTATCAGTATGGATGGACGATAGTGGACTATACACCACGTGGTGTGGTTATCAGGTCAATATCAGAGGTAGGTATTTTTAGATAACCGACCTCCAAGCTACCGAGAGGTCGGTTATCAAGAGGTTGGTTATCAGATAACCAACCTCTCGGTTCGATATGGTGAACATGTCTCGGCTTCGCCTCGCCATGTTCACCATATCGCACCTCGAAAAAAACTTGCCCTCGGCTTACGGGTCTAAATGACCCTTTGCCTCTATTTGTGACTTTCGACATTCTTTAAATAATTTATTGAGTCAGTTTTGTTATGCCAATATATTCATTTAGTTTTCACAAAATATGACAATTAGACTGATTTAAAGAGTATCAAAGATCGAAAATACGTGTTTATGAAAGAAAACATGAGACAGAATCCACATAATTTATTTACCATCATTTTAATTTCATATTACATGTTCATACAACTATTCGTGTTATCGATCCTTGTTACAAATACAATCAATCACTTCGTTTATTAACATATCCGCAATTGAAAGTAACACTTTAAAATGTTCACAAAAGTTCACAAATCAGCATACAGTATCCATGGTGGTCCTTTTCAACTGCAGGAAATGGCACAAAACAATGGTGAAAAGCCAGGAACATAGAATAATCCCTTTTCAAGCAATCCATCTGATCGTCAATTTGCTGAAGCATTCAATAAAACCTTATTTTTGAAGACGACTCCCTCTAAATTCGTTCGGTTGTACCTGAAACAAGCAAAAGTGTTATTACCAGACTGAAATGTTCATCCATTGGGGGGTCACATATGCCAAACGTTATAAATGGTATTATTATACTGACTTGCCGAAAATTACCATTTTGATGATAGTCGACTCAGTAAAGCTGATGTAAAGCTAAAAGTAGTGATTTCTGATCGAAAACCGGACAATGCACCGGGATTGAATGGCGGTAATTAGTCCAACGTAATTTTGAAAATTTATTTACAAAACATGCATAAGGACAAATTGAGATTTATTATGTTGAATAGGTCATATAACTACTGTACATGAAAATAGGACGTGTACTTTAGGTTTCTAAACATGTATAATGACGTTGCTCGATTTAGTTGGAAACCAGCTAGTAATTATGATATACATACATTTGACAAATGGGGATGAATATGCAAGTTGAGTGAAATTATTTGACCTTTAATCCGCACGTATGATATGTTGGCACATACCATGGCAAAATAGGATATTATGAAACAATTGATGCATCTTTAATAGCAGTATATTTACGAAATATCTAAATGATTAAAATACCTATTTTGAAAGCAAGAAAATAGACGATTTTAATTTAACACTCCATATTGATTATCGAACATCGAGTGTGATGAGCATGCTATTTATTGTTGAAAATGACATACAAAAATAGGGTGCAAGTCAATATTACGATTTGAAGAAAGCTGTATCGTGAACGTGTTGATACTTCGTTTGATCAGTCACTTGAAAACGGCATATAACACTATCCATACTCATAGATGTTTTACATGCAATATCAAATAAGGTTAAACAGCAAATGAATTAGTGTAACATACGATGTAACTCACCTTTATGTCGCTCCGAACAGACCTTGAAACACGTATTAGGTGTATTATTGTTTGAAACATCAGACCTCTCCATTTTGGCGGCCTCCTTGAAACCACGCGTTTTTTTTATTGTGTGTAGCACGTGAAGTTAGAAAATCAGCTTGACAACATGACATTCATAATGTCCGTGCATCACAAGATGAAATGAACAACGTCCGTGCAGCCACGGTTTTCACTTAACGCCAATAGATAGTTGGTCATGGATTGAATGGCTAGTTAAAATAGTATATGTTGTCTTAAAACATCTCATAAGCGTTTTTATTTACAATTGTTCATCTTTATTTCATATATATTCAAGATAGATGTGATGAAGTTTATGAAGTAAAAACGAAAAGAATTAGTTGGTTACTTGCTTGAAATTTCTGATTGACATCTGAGAATGTACACGAATCGATTTGCACGTGCATTTCGCGCAGGGTGCACGTGAAGTTGAAGCAATGTTTGGAGTAGAGTTACTCAAGCATTACAACATTACAGCTATTCAAAACGTTAATATAAAGTAACTATTTCGTATTTACATGAATAAAAATAAAAATGCCTTGACACTTTATCAATCATAACCATGTGGTGTATGTGAAATAATGACTTCGACCTCGTGAATATCTGTGATAACCATCTCGCGTACCGCTCGATGGTTATCACAGATATTCACTCGGTCTTCGGTCATTATTTCAACCATACATGGACACATGGTAGGTTATCAGTGTGGATGGACGATGGTGGACTGTACATGTACACATGATTGGTTGTCAGTGTGGATGGACGATAGTGGACTATACATGTACACATGGTAGGTTATCAGTGTGGATGGACGATGGTGGACTGTACATGTTCACTTGGTAGGTTAACAGTGTGGATGGACCATAGTTGACTGTACATGTACACATGGTAGGTTATCAGTGTGGATGGACGATAGTGGACTATACATGTACACATGGTATGTTAACAGTGTGGATGGACGATAGTGACTGTACATGTACACATGGTAGGTTGTCAGTGTGGATGGACGATTGTGGACTGTACATGTACACGTGGTTGGTTGTCAGTGTGAATGGACGATTGTGGACTGTACATGTACACATTTTAGGTTGACAGTGTGTATGGACGATTGTGGACTGTACATGTACACATGGTAGGTTGTCAGTGTGGATGGACGATTGTGGACTGTACATGTACACATGGTTGGTTGTCAGTGTTGATGGACGATTGTGGACAATACATGTACACATGGCAGATCATCATTGTGGATGGACGATGGTTGACTGTACATGTGCACATGGTAGGTTGTCATAGTGGTTGGACGAAAGTGGACTATACATGTACACTTGGTAAGTCGTCAGTGTGTATGGACCATAGTTGACTGTACATGTACACATGGTAGGTTATCAGAGTGGATGGACGAGTATGGACTATACATGTACACATGGTAGGTTGTCAGTGTGGATTGACGATAGTGGAGTGTACATGTACATTTGGTAAGTCGTAAGTGTGAATGGACCATAGTTGACTGTACATAAACACGTGGTAGGTTATCAGTGTGGATGGACGATTGTGGACTATACATGTTCACATGGTAGGTTATGAGTGTGGATGGACGATAGTGGACTATAAATGGACACATGGTAGCTTATCAGTGTGGATGGACGATGGTGGACTGTACATGTACACATGATTGGTTGTCAGTGTGGATGGACGATAGTGGACTATACATGTACACATGGTAGGTTATCAGTGTGGATGGACGATAGTGGACTATACATGTACACATGGTAGGTTATCAGTGTGGATGGACGATGGTGGACTGTACATGTTCACTTGGTAGGTTAACAGTGTGGATGGACCATAGTTGACTGTACATGTACACATGGTAGGTTATCAGTGTGGATGGACGAAAGTGGACTATACATGTACACATGGTATGTTATCAGTGTGGATGGACGATAGTGGACTGTACATGTACACATGGTAGGTTGTCAGTGTGGATGGACGATTGTGGACTGTACATGTACACGTGGTTGGTTGTCAGTGTGGATTGACGATTGTGGATTAAACATGTACACATGGCAGATTATCAGTGTAGATGGACGATAGTTTACTGTACATGTACACATGGTAGGTTGTCATTGTGAATGGACGATAGTGGACTGAACATGTACACATGGTAGGTTGTCAGTGTGGATGGACGTTAGTGGAGTGTACATGTAAACATTGTAGGTTGTCAGTGTGTATGGACGAAAGTGGACTTTACATGTACACATGGTAGGTTATCAGTGTGGATGGACGATAGTGGATTGTACATGTTCACTTGGTAAGTTATCAGTGTGGATGGACGATAGTGGATTGTACATGTTCACTTGGTAATTCGTCAGTGTGGATGGACCATAGTTGACTGTACATGTAGACATGGTAGGTTATCAGTGTGAATGGACGATAGTGGACTATACATGTACACATGGTAGGTTATCAGTGTGGATGGACGATAGTGGACTGTACATGTACACTTGGTAAGTCGTCAGTGTGGATGGACCATAGTTGACTTTACATGTAGACATGGTAGGTTATCAGTGTGGATGGACGATTGTGGACTATACATGTACACATGGTAGGTTATCAGTGTGGATGGACGATTGTGGACTATACATGTACACATGGTAGGTTATCAGTGTGGATGGACGATAGAGGACTGTACATGTACACACTGTACATGTGTAGGTTGTCATTGTGAATGGACGATAGTAGACTGAACATGTAAACATTGTAGGTTGTCAGTGTGTATGGACGAAAGTGGACTTTACATGTACACATGGTAGGTTATCAGTGTGTATGGACGATAGTGGATTGTACATGTACACTTGGTAAGTCGTCAATGTGGATGGACGATAATTGACTGTACATGTACACACGGTAGGTTGTCAGTGTGAATGGACGATAGTGGACTGAACATGTACACATGATAGGTTGTCAGTGTGGATGGACGATAGTGGACTGAACGTGTACACATGGAAAGTTACCAGTGTGGATGGACGATAGTGGACTGAACATGTACACATGGTAGGTTGTCATTGTGAATGGACGATAGTGGACTATACATGTACACATGGTAGGTTAGTAGTGTGGATGGACGATAGTGGACTGTACATGTACACATGGTAGGTTGTCATTGTGAATGGACGATAGTGGACTATACATGTACACATGGTAGGTTAGTAGTGTGGATGGACAATAGTGGACTATACATGTACACATGGTAGGTTATCAGTGTGGATGGACGATAGTGGACTGTACATGTACACTTGGTAAGTCGTCAGTGTGGATGGACCATAGTTGACTTTACATGTAGACATGGTAGGTTATCAGTGTGGATGGACGATTGTGGACTATACATGTACACATGGTAGGTTATCAGTGTGGATGGACGATTGTGGACTATACATGTACACATGGTAGGTTATCAGTGTGGATGGACGATAGAGGACTGTACATGTACACACTGTACATGTGTAGGTTGTCATTGTGAATGGACGATAGTAGACTGAACATGTAAACATTGTAGGTTGTCAGTGTGTATGGACGAAAGTGGACTTTACATGTACACATGGTAGGTTATCAGTGTGTATGGACGATAGTGGATTGTACATGTACACTTGGTAAGTCGTCAATGTGGATGGACGATAATTGACTGTACATGTACACACGGTAGGTTGTCAGTGTGAATGGACGATAGTGGACTGAACATGTACACATGATAGGTTGTCAGTGTGGATGGACGATAGTGGACTGAACGTGTACACATGGAAAGTTACCAGTGTGGATGGACGATAGTGGACTGAACATGTACACATGGTAGGTTGTCATTGTGAATGGACGATAGTGGACTATACATGTACACATGGTAGGTTAGTAGTGTGGATGGACGATAGTGGACTGTACATGTACACATGGTAGGTTGTCATTGTGAATGGACGATAGTGGACTATACATGTACACATGGTAGGTTAGTAGTGTGGATGGACAATAGTGGACTGTACATGTACACATGGTAGGTTAGTAGTGTGGATGGACAATAGTGGACTGTACATGTACACATGGTAGGTTATCAGTTTGAATGGACGATTGTGGACTATACATGTACACACGGTAGGTTGTCAGTGTGAATGAACGATAGTGGACTGAACATGTACACATGATAGGTTGTCAGTGTGGATGGACGATAGTGGACTGTACGTGTACACATGGAAAGTTACCAGTGTGGATGGACGATAGTTGACTGAACATGTACACATGGTAGGTTGTCATTGTGAATGGACGATAGTGGACTATACATGTACACATGGTAGGTTGTCAGTGTGAATGGACAATAGTGGACTGTACATGTACACATGGTAGGTTATCAGTTTGAATGGACGAGTGTGGACTATACATGTACACACGGTAGGTTGTCAGTGTGAATGGACGATAGTGGACTGAACATGTACACATGATAGGTTGTCAGTGTGGATGGACGATAGTGGACTGTACGTGTACACATGGAAAGTTACCAGTGTGGATGGACGATAGTGGACTGAACATGTACACATGGTAGGTTGTCATTGTGAATGGACGATAGTGGACTATACATGTACACATGCTAGGTTAGTAGTGTGGATGGACGATAGTGGACTGTACATGTACACATGGTAGGTTAGTAGTGTGGATGGACGATAGTGGACTATACATGTACACATGGTAGGTTATCAGTTTGAATGGGCGATAGTGGACTGTACATGTACACATGGTAGGTTATCAGTTTGAATGGACGATAGTGGACTGTACATGTACACATGGTAGGTTATCAGTTTGAATGGACGATAGTGGACTGTACATGTACACATGGTAGGTTATCAGTTTGAATGGACGATAGTGGACTGTACATGTACACTTGGTAGGTTATCATTGTGGATTGTAGCTTCATATATTCTAACGACACGTGAGTCAGTGGCTAATAATTTATCATCGCAAAGCATGCTCTGTAGTATTTGTGACACATTACGTCAAGTAGTTTAACTACGGATGTATATTATTGTTCAAGGACTATTCATCAAATGTTGTTTTGATAAACAATTTACGAATGCTGGAACACTACTTGATTCTGTCTCCTGTCAAAACTGTTCGAACCTCGGGTGAATTGACAGACGCAATTGAAACTGTTATGTGTCGGTTAATCTAAAGCAAGTATGTCGAAATTGATTAAAATACTTCCTGAAATTTCCAGAACTTGATTTTTTACAAATAAGTATTTATTGCACAGTCTTTCATAATATTTGAATTGGATCACTGTCCAAACTTCGGTCAGTGTGCCCTAATAAAACAAGTTCACGAATCATATTCGTAATATCGCGAGAAAAGGGTTGTTTCCTCCAGCTCTACCTCCATGTACTGACAGCAACAACAACAACAACGGTCTGAACTGTGATAAACTGTGCAGTGACCGGAAGTGTAAAGCGCCCTCTACCTCGTCATGTCTGACTGGAAGATGTCCTGATGGTTGTGAAGCCGGCTGTAGACAAAAAAAACTGTACGCAGGGTGAGATTCATACTGTTGGGTAGATTGTATATTATGTGTTTAACAACTTTGGAAGTAAATTAAAAGCTTTATCTGACATTTATCAAGGCGTTTATTATTATTTTGAGTGAACATTGTCATGATGACTGCGTCGATATGTCAAATTGAAGACCATTTACAATGCTGATGGTGATATTTATAGCTACATCCTTGTCATCTAAACACTACAGATCTAGAATAATTCTTTCCACTGTAACACCATAGAAGCGGTACATGGGGCATTGTAATATATTAAGTGTTAATACCTTGAATTGAAGAGCAATGAAGCTTCAATGTATTCAATGCCATTGTGGGAAATAGCTAACAAAATGAGTGTGTTAATAGCTTACCAATTACGCTCAATAGAAAAATTATACCGAAGAAAAACAGATTAAAGGTCAACCAAGGTATACATTTTCTACCATCCATTTAAATAATTCAGGTACGTCAATGGTGCAGACAACTGACAAGAAAAATGGATGTAAAAGCTCCGTCAAACATCACAGATTGATTGTTAATGTTATGGAAACAGAGATCCCACAGCCACCAATTTCAAACTGACTTTCGGTTTTTCATTGAACATGCAATTGAAGAGTTCATAACAGTCATGATCTGCTTTCATTATTTGAGCAGTCTGACTCAAACGTTTCATAAGTGAAGTCATTCATTGTAGAGAAAACTCGTGATGCTTAAATACATGTAGTAATACTTGTTTCTCCTAATTTCGCTTGATTTTAAAATCACTTTTAGTTATGTATTTCGTACAAGGATACAAGGAACGTGATTGTACACAACGTATGTGTTATGTATGATAACGTCTCTCTTCTAGTCTTCAATTATTAACTTGACACCACTAAAAGCTGCGTAAGAAAAGTATGTTCGATTTAAGATAGCTGAACATATAAAAAAAGCCATAACACTTGTCTGCACACCGCTCCAGTAAAAGTATGTATACATTAAATTCCTTCGTATGGAGAGATCTAGGGTTACCCTTCTTCTTCTTGCAATGTAACTTCTATTCATATATGATATCATCCTCTGGGGATTGTCAATGAGTTGTCTTGATCTTGGTCTTTCATTTATTATATGGTTGTGTCAAGTATTTGTTCTGTCTGTCTGTTATAACACTGAGTGTTGTAAATTACAACTTCTTGAAACAAATTGTTATCCATGATGTTCCTTATCGGTTTTTATCGTCGTTCATTTAGAACACTTACTGTGTCTGTTTGCATGAACGAACGAACGGAAATTGCTTTGTCTCGTCTTGAAATTAGAACTGATCTGCAAGAGCCTTCTAATCGCTGGATGAAGTATAATTAAATCATGATCTTTCCATAACAAGACAGCGTAAATAATTCACTGTTTCAATTATCTTCAATAGTTTGAAAGTCAATGGAGTAAGAAAACATAATCTAAGAATGTAACACATTCAAAATTTAATTGCACAGGGTCAGGAATGTATCTTATAAGATCTGTATCTTATAAGCAAGGGAAGGTGACTTGTGTGTGGTTCATTTGATTCTTATCAGAAAGGGAAGGTGACTTGTGTGTGGTTCATCTGAATCTTTTCAGAAAGGGAAGGTGACTTGTGTGTGGTTCATTTGAATCTTATCAGAAAGGGAAGGTGATTTGTGTGTGGTTCATCTGAATGTTATCAGTAAGGGAAGGTGACTTGTGTGTGGTTCATCTGATTCTTATCAGGGAAGGTGAGTTGTGATTGGATCGTCTGTATGTTATCAGACAGGGGAGTTATGCTTACTCCTTCATGACCAATCGTTATAGAACTCTTGCTTTCCTCATATATTCAACTGCTCTCGTTGTAAGTAAACAGTTTCAAAACTAAGTTCAATAAGTCAGATAAACCACATCTTGCTGATGACAAATCTCTCCTTGTCTTCCCCTTTGCTCTGTTCATGATAAGTGAGATTTGTCCAATGTTAAGATATCAATTTATTAAATCAAATAATAAAACATAATAGTGATTTTAAAAAATATAATCAAATGTTAAAATGTATGTTTGCATGATTGTTAATACCCCCCAAAAAGTTATTTGTATGCAAGAGCGTCAATAAGTATCTATATTTATGTTGTACTCTCTCACCCTTAAGGCTACAGTGGGTGAAGAGTCATGGAGACACGAAACCAGTCCAGATAACACGTGACAGTACACAGATGAGCAATATTGCCCCGCAGCATGCGCAATCCAGCAGTCACCTGTATAACAATGACTATGCTGTTCTTGACCCTGAGAAAATGCTGGGAAACAAAGACTATGATGTTATTCAACACAGAGAGAATGAACATGCATAACTTATCTGCAAGGTATAACGGAATAGATGAAGGAAACTCACTATTAAAAATGCATCCATTGTGTTTCATACGATTGTATTTTGTTTTAATGCTCGCCAACATACGATATGTGCTGATTTCAGTTCAAATAATTTCACTCAACTTGCAAAGTCATTCCCAAATGCCAAATATATAATAATTACTAGTATCAAATTAAAAATTAGCAACATCATTACACATTTGCAGAAACCGAAACTACACGTTCCATTTATATGCAAAGTAATTATAAGACCTTTTAAACGTTAACAACCCAAAGTTGTCTATTTGTCTATTGTAAATAAGTTTCCGAAATTAGTTTGACTAATTGACGCGCGCCACACTAGGTGCATTGTACGGTTTTCGATCAGAAATCACTACTTTTATCTGAATATCGTTGGTATCCTGAATCGACTGTCATCAAAATGGTCAGTACTTCTCGATAAAATAACTTAATTTATCATGTTTGGCAAATGTGACCCCAGACAAAACCATTGATGTACCTCGGTGGTGATTGTAAACTTACGTCTACGTGACCGTTGTATATGTTTAATTTAAGGATAACTTTTTTTTTTCAGAGAAGGTCTGACAAAGGTTATGTATTTGTTTTTTATGTATTGTATTATCGAATGTCAAAGACTGGTGTCTTTGATTAGTGATAGGTGTTATCGATAGTCAAGAACATGTTCAGTCCATACCGTGGCTAGTATGATAGTGAAGGTTTTGTTGCTATTGATTTGGTTATATCATCTATTTCATGATGCGAATATAATATTATTTTACTTTTATTCACTGTGTTAGGAATATCTTTTCTTTTAGTCTGAAGTGAAACTACTTTGTTTTAACATTAGTGTAAACTGCTTTAAGATTGATAATATGATTGTATTATGCAAATCAACAAACTCTATACATCTACCCATGATTGTTCGAATTTCCTAGAAAGGTGTGTTTGTAATACATATGTACTCCACAGTAACAAAATATATACCGAATCCCACATGTTCAAATACTTTACTGAAAAATAAATTAATAATATACATGTATGGGTTGTGTCTTACAGCTATATGAAGCATTATAACTTGATAACTTTCAGTCTGGATGTAATTACTTGTACATGAACTAGCCATGTGTTACACTTGTTTACCTTTGTTATGATCACTTCATTTCAGTAAGAACGGTGTGCTACAGCATCTTTAATATTCCAAATATTGTTGATTTACTGACCACTATGTCCAGCTGTACAGCTTAATAAACAATCATGTTATAACTTATATTCCCCTCAGATAGCATTTAGACAACACAAGCAGAGTACGCATTGTTAAACTGAACAACATTTTAATTATTCAAGTATTCGGTCATTAGGCTGACTCCTTATTGTTATTGACGTGCTTGTTTTTGTTTTTGATTTTAAAATTATTATTATTCCAAATATCGGTTGCAATCAAACTTTTATATATGATAGCCCTCTGCCCAATCAACCAATCCGTTAAGAGTCCGATTCGAATCTTAATGTCTAATTTTAACATTTAAACAAATTCAAAATAAACGTGGACACTTTTTTATATAAAGGTACTAGGTCCTAGAATACGATCGAAATGCTGTAAGATAAGCAATTCAGTCAGAGCTATCATTGATACGATATCAGATAATACGATCAGACAGTGTGGTAGACTATTGCAATTATCTACTGGTGGACCGAGGGCTTGTCACTCCCCCTTTCAGTCCAAGGAATGTGAATGCGGTCCTGAGTGTATATATGTTTTATGTCTTGAAAGAATGATTTGTCTGATATTTTATTTGAAAAGATATTTAACAAATAATATACAATATCTATCAAACTACGATGTATGGCCAAATTTGTATGTGTTTGTCCAAGCCTTTGTCTAAATGTACGAATATTAATTATTTATTTATTATATAATTATTTAATGTACAGTACACATGTATAACCCTCAAATAAATGGGAAAATTAAGAATATAGATTTGTTTATCTTGCATCTAAAAGATGAAACTTCGATATTCTTGTGCAGCTGAAGCGTTGTTGAAAAACATGATTTTCGATGTTTAGGCGAATTTCTAATGTTTTTTCATAATTACCTGTCAAAGTTTGGTGACTCTGAACAACTTTAAAGGTGAATAACTGAAAACTTTGGATGAACAATCGCATGATTTTTTCAAGACTACTTGACAACATGTTAGTGTATAAGAATCAATAATAAAATCGATCGAGGACAGTCATTTCCGGTCACGAGAAAGGCTTAGAGTGACAGAAAATAAGGGTTCTGAATTTTAACATGGGCAAATGTTCAAGATAACATAGAGACTTGCAACCTGTATTAAAAGATGCACAATAAGAATACAAGCAAAACAGTAAATAGTGGCGAATTCGTAGATCATGTGGTTTAGCCAACATTTTGATTTTCTTTACAATTATTTGATTTTGACATATTAAATTTTGGCCTCAATTATCTGAGAGACATGCTAAATACTTGCAAGTTTCTTTAAAATGTGAACAATAACAATTAACAGTGTAACAAGGGATTACATCATTTTATTTTATTTTAAATAAACATGTATGTACTGAATGCGTTCATCATCGCTTGTGTCTTTAATTCTGATTAGTAGTAGTAGTAGTAGTAGTAGTAGTAGTAGTAGTAGTAGTAGTAGTAGTAGTAAAGAATGGTCTCTAGTGTAAATACTGTGAACTATATTTATGGATGACATGTCCTGTGGCCTATCTGTAATGAGACTGTAACCAGGGGCATGCCATAGATTTATAAATGTTGGTGGGTTTTTTGGCTACTTTGAAGTTTACATGTTGATATTGTCATGGTGAGTAAGATTACTTTCAGATCGTTGTTTATTTCGAGCATCAAAACAATATATAAAAAAATCCTTTTACCAGATGTTCATTATATTACTGTTTTGCCCACGTTAGTCGATCAAGTTCTAAATTGTACTAAATTGTAATTCAGTACCAGCTACAATGTCAACTAATGGGTCAACAAATAAAAGAGCTTTGTCAGAGCCCAAATTAGCAACGTCTTATGACTTCTACAGTATTCATGTAAAACTTTAATCTTTGTTTTGAAACGTCAAAGAAATATCTCAGAAGTAGAAAAGAATTAAAAGAAAACAGTCTAAAGATTTTGCAATGAGTTAAACCGAGACCTCTCGCGACAAGAGATGGAGACACTAAACTCTGAGAACAGATACTTGATGTACCTTTACCTTGGGAAGAAATGAAAGACAGTATACAGAAACCCTATAATCGGAAAACCTCCAATGATAGACAACAGAATACCCGAATTATTTAAATAGTCAGCTCATTTTCTACTACCTTATCTAGACTTGGTGTTCCATCAGTTTTCCTAAAGAAAGTGGGAATAAACGTACCAATAAATATAAATTGTGATAAGAACAACGTTAACAACTATTGACGCTTTTATTACATTTGTAGTAAAATATTTATCTCAATTATCTATAAACAATAATTGTTCAGGTGGAGTACAATTGCATTCTGATGCTTTCCAGCTATTTCTTTTGCTATTTGTGAGTATTTGCAGATGATATTGTGTTAATATAGGACAAAAAAGGGTGGAATCCACTTCAAAGGAAATACAATGGTGGAATCCGCTTGCAGGATCCTTCCGGATTCTTCCGGATTCCAAGGGAACCGGCAATTTTTGGTACGATCCCGAAGGATCCCAAAATCGGATTCCACCACTTTTTCTCCTTTGCTTGCAAGCTGGATTCAATCCCTTTTTGTCAGGTGAAGAATATTTGTTAGTCTTCAAAGACAAATGTATGATCTTCAAAAATATCCTAATAGTTTGAAATTGACAATCAATGTGGATAATACACAAGTATTAGTATTAAAAAATAGTGACAAAGGGAGAAAATGATTCTATAACAAAAACAATTACAAATACTTTGGAGTATACTTCTGTAACACACTGTATTTGTCTTCCGATGCTTATTATGCATTAACACATGTAAAGACAGCATAACTTGAAATCGTACGGCAAATACATATACTAGGTGATCTTATTTTACCCTCGAAATATTTCATAAAAAACATATATCCTGTTTTTTATCCGAAATGTTGGGATTTAATACATTTAATAAAAATACTAGAAATTGTACACATGCATACATGTAAACAATATTGTACCTCAAATAAAATACTCCAAACAGAATTGTTTATTGAGAATGTAGCAGATTTGATTGTACTTTACTGTAAAGTAATTCGATGTTGGGTAAAGTTATTTGGCTTACCAAAGAAATGCTATGAAATGATGTTCTTGTACTGTAAAATGGATATAAGGATTGGATGAGTGATGTAAAACAAATATAATTTTCATTTGCTGTTGGAGATATCAAATCAAGAGCATGATGTAAATGTAGATCTCATTAATTTATTTGCCCAAGAACCACCGATGTAAATATATACAATATTGGCAAGAAAACATATTTCTAGTAAATATAACCTTTACTCAATATATAAAATAATATCAATACCGAATTTATCTATCATTTCTAATTGAAATTTTCAATTTGTATGTCAGAATCAGACAATTTTCTGAGTTCTAAGTTCATGTAGAAGAGTCATAGAGATCACTGGAAAACATTCTTAAAGAGTACACTTAGAGAATAACTAAAGCTCGTGGCTGAACATTATTTAGACTCATGGATATTTCCCGTAATCACTCGTACCGAGTTGGTTATTCTATATATTACCCATTATGCAATTAAATTGACCAAATTACGCTTGCTTATTACATTTTCATGTTGGGCGGCCGCTGTGAAGGACCCGTCGGCACAGTAACATTGTGACGTCATAAGATAATTCGTCGCGTCAGACCATTGTTTTATGACGTCATAGTCATTCTTTCTCTGGGTAACCGACCAATCAACGTTGAGAATCACTTGAAAGCACATGTGCAAATATCAACAAAATAATCACCTGTGTCTTCTCACTTGTTAATATTGAATGTCATGATGTAATATAAATGTTCTCCTTTCTCTAGTATTTACCCGGCCAAGTTCAAACAAAGCTTATTGCAGTTGGCTTTATTTTTGTTGACCTGTAAGAGCATCGACTGCTTCTTGTTGAACTATCATCGCATCTCAATGTAGGGTAATTTTGGTTTCCAGAGAGGCAGTTTCAGAATTTTAGACATTTTGATAATGTTTATGTTCAATGACGTCATAGTGTTTGTTGTCTGCCTTTGTTCCAGAATCCAGAACGACATAGTCGTTGTTGTACACGTGACCGCTTGAGTGCGCATGCTCAGAGATATCAGAAGGTTGTGTGGCAATATTGCTCATCTGTGTGACGTCATGTGATACTGGTTTCTTGTCTTCAAGCTTCTTCACCCACTGCAATCTGGAAAGTAAGAAGTTGACTGTTTTACAGTGCTGACTGTAGCATTCAGCATCCTTTTAGAATACTTCATGACAAGACACCTATATGCTACAGAGACAATTCATTAGCAACGATTACTTGTTAGCACAAATAAACATTTCTCGTTTAAAATAATGAAATATTTAACCTGGGATGATTTAACTACATGTATAACTCAACCGTTCATCTTAATAATTTAAAACAATGACTTCACACACCATAGAACACACTAAAGTTCTCACCTTCCCTGTCTAACAAGACAGAGAATAATTCCACCAATGGCCAGGACCACCGCGAGAACAGATCCAACAGCGGCTCCAACAACATGTGCGGCAGTGAAACAGGTTGACTCACTGTCTTAAATTGAAGAAAATAGACATATACTGTGTAACATGTACAATGTATATTTGAGAATTAAGAAGTTGAGGAGAGTTGAAAACTCATTACAATAAATAGATAAAATATGTCAATAAATTAAAATTTGATGATTCTGGGGTTTAACTCAAAATAGCTTTACCATGAAAATCTTGTATTTATCATAAGGTATTCAAATACAATATATTTTATGTTCAAATCAACACTTCGTATAATTTAAGTAATACCGATCAGTTAATTGCCCCCAGATTTGTCAATGCGACAACTTATTTGAATGTCACATGTTCACAATTTTGAAGCTTTTGATAATCATTACTTAAATGTCATCGAACATGAACGTACTAGCTATAGCAATAACCAAGAATGACTTTGGCGTTGATATTGATGTCTTTCAGTTATTCGTTCGTTCTTAGACATCAGCATATCAGTGAATAATGCAATTGAACGGGTACCTTGTATTGCTGGAAGAGCCACGTCACACTTTGTACCATTGTATCTGTCCATACACCCAGCAGGACACCTCCCATCCACACTGTCACAGACACCATCACATTTACCACACCTCTCTGTGCAGTCTGGACCGTAGGTCCCCCATGGACACGCTGCATAACAGGCAACAATTGCAATGACAATCATTAGTTTGTTAAACATGGATATGTTCAACCTCCTCATGTTTAACAATTATGCTAAGTTTGACAAAACGTACATGTCGACTGTATGGTATATTTAGGTACTGCGAAATCATCCTAGTATAAGTCCATTAATATAGTATTTCTGTTCTGACCCACTGTTCAATGTCTGATAACAGCTGTATTTGCTCTAGATGATGTAGAGGACAGAAGACCAAGGACCGATAACTCAGGTAATACCTACAAGCAACAGAGGTAAACAAACTGCAAGTCTAAAACGGAACAGACGATGTCGAATTTATGGAGCTAATGCCAGCTATAATCAATTTTCTGACATTGTAACTGCTTGACATAACTGAATTTGAAAAAATACAGTCACAGCAGTGTTCGGCTTCTGTATTGACCCTGTTGCCAAAACTGTTGGTGCAAACTAACTATTAGTTAATTGATGATAGTGAATTCACTAGTATGTCCTGTGCCTGGTTACCAGCCAGTGCAATATAATACTTGGGACTTAAATACTTAATTAATGTTAATTGCCATTTGACATATACTTTTTAGTAGATTTTAACTCACGACTATTACAGTCTATTCCTCTCCATCCTGGCTCACACCCGTCAGGACACTGTCCAGTCTTTGGGTCACATGTACTCGGTGACGACATACATTGACGAGAACTGCAGGACTTATCACAGTTGACTCCGTACGTTACACCAGGAGAACATGCTGTTTGTAAAATACATATGCTTTGAGAAAATAGACAACCAATCCTTGAATTTATGCTTATCAACCTGGTTATGCTTGTATAAAGAAAGGTACCTGCGTCAGTGATTAACACGGCATTATGGTTAAACTGTTATCATATTAACAACGAATTTTACACTGAAGCAGCTGTAGAGTTTGCGGTTTAAATAAACTTAGGAAACTGACCTTGTATACAGTTTGTTCCATTGTACCCTGCCTGGCATCCACGAACACATTGACCAGTCACATGATCACATGGGGATGAAGCGTCAATACACCTCCGGTCAGTGCAGAAAGAGCTGCATCCAGGACCGTAGGCGGCAAACCCACATTCTAATTGCAAAAAGGGTGTTTGAGAAGTGTTAAATAATTCAGGGACTTTTAAAGACGTTAAGGAATAAAAGTCGTAGATACATGTAACTTACTTTGTGTACAATCTGTTCCAGTATACCCTGGTTTACATTCACATTGTCCAGTCACATGATCACACCGAGATGAAGAGTCAATGCACTTTCGGTCAATACAGGTCAAGCTGCAGGCAGGTCCGTAGAGGCCAGAGTCACATTCTGTGGAAGAGAAACAAAATCTCTCAAAACAGAAATAGAAGAAAATATCTATTTAAAAAATAAGGCTACTTCAAAATGTGCATTCGTCATAAATGTTTCATCCTCTAAAATTAATAATGATTACAATTTGCAAAGACGCCGATGTCAAACTTCACACGATGAGAGAGAAAGGGCAACTGCACCCAATGACGCAACTGAATGTCACCATGACATACGTAGTGTACTGGACGACAGTCATCAAATGATGAAAAGTTTGATTTTTTTTGGATTCAAAGTCCTGAAGATATTGGTAATGTGCAAATGACATGCAGAGGAATGTGAGTTATCAGATCTAAAGAGAAGGAATATTTTGATGGTTTAATAACGTTGTCTGTTAATGCATTAAATCATGTGGAAGTCCTTTATACATTAGTTAAATGTGCATCCATTCCGTTTCATAAAATTGTATTTGGCTTTGATATGTGACAACACACGATATGTGATGATTTCAGTTCAAATAAGTTCACTCAACTTGAATATTCATTTCTAATCGCCAAATATATCATAATTAGTATTTTCCAATTAAATTCGAGTAACATCATAACATACATTGCAGAAACCGAAACTACAAGTCCCAGTTACATGCACATGCGTTTTAAGACCTATTAAACATTATCAGCTTAAAGTTGGCTTTTTGTCTGCTGTAATTAAGTTTCCAAAGTTACGTTCGACTCATTGACGCGTGCCACACGCGGTGCATTTTCCGGTTTTCGATCAGAAATTGATTCGTTTACCTCCGGTATACAGAGTCGATTATCATCAAGATGGTAACAATCAGTACTTCTCGATAAAATAACACATATGTGACCCCAACAACAAAATGGATGTACCTTTAAGTGCTACTGTTTGGGAAAACATAGCTCTTCGACTGTTTAACAAAAGACATTCATTTATATATAAATATTATTGAATTTATATCACAAACAGAATAACCAACAGATTACCCTTTTATAAAACATAAAATCACCAGGAAAATATGCTGTTTTCAGCGGGAGGCTTATTGTATAATTGACCTTGTCTACAATCTGTTCCTTTGTATCCAGCTTGACATCCACCTTCACACTGACCAGTCACGTGATCACAATCAGACGTAGAGTCAGGACACTTCCGGGTAGTGCAGGACAAGCTGCAGTCTGATCCGTAGAAGCCGGACACACATTCTTTGACAACAATCAAAAGTATTTAAACAAATATTCCAAATAGATATTAAGGTAAACATGGCCAGTTCTTTGATCGATTATGATGCTTCAGACAGGATACAACGGAAGAGGAGAAACACCATTATATGTCATGTATTAGTGTAAGTCACAATAACATGTATTTGCAAAAGTATACATAGGTATGACGAATTATCAGACTGTTTATTGTGACATGCTGTTATCTCTATTAAAACCCAGCATCAATACCATCACCATTCAATAACTGAACCTTCTACTGTGAACCTAATCTACATAAGACTCACCCAGAGTACAGTCTACTTGTCTCCAGCCAGCTTCACAACCATCAGGACATGTTCCATCTCGGTCACATGACGAAGTAGAGGGCGCTTTACACTTCCTGTCACTACACAGTTTGTCACAGTTGGTACCGTAGTTGCCATTATCACAGGGAGGTACTGTTGAGGAAATATACTCGTCAGATTATATCAGATGCATATTTAGTTTGGAATGCATATCCTCTTTTGTGTTCTTAATGAAGAAACGTTATTGGTTATTGCTAACGGCTTGGCGAAGAGTAATGTTCTCGGCCATGTGCATTTTCGATCTCAGATCAGCTTTTTATAATTAATTCAAGTCAAATTATGTTTAACCTTTCGGTTATTAAACTATTCAATTTGCCTTTGAATCATTTGACATGCCAGTGTAGTTCGTGTACCCGTTTGTGCAACAAATACGTGAACAATTCCAATACATGTTTGTATTATTAAGTGTGTAGAACCACGATTCTCTTTGTCACGATTGTTTCAGTAGCCCTGACCTTATGTTTAGCCTTAAAATTTGCAGTCTTCTGATGTCGCTTTCCAGTTTAAATCAGCTAAGATCAGTTGCTGCCATTTACTGCAGGCTTAAGGAAGATGGATATTTTGATAAGTTTATCACACATCTGATTCACATGTTTGATCAACTCAACACAGTACGGATGTGAAGATCACAAAGAAATATATATTCAAACGTTTCGGGAGGTTGCTAAGGACACCGTAATAATCTAAATATGTCTCTTTCAGAGTGATTTTTCATTTCAGATCAGCAAAGCAAAAGAGTTAATTCTCAACACAAAGTCTTCTTTCATACGTGTTGAGTCTGCACATTGATGATTAAACTATATTGGTTCAACATTTATATCCCGTGCATCAATTAAGTATGATAAATTGAAACAATTTTCTAATAGTTCAAAACCATGTTGACTCATATGTGTTCCTGTTATCAATTCGTGTGATAAGCTATCATGATTCTGAAGGAGCAAATAAGTACACTTGTCAGTAATGTCTGAAAATAAGAGAATTTGCAAAAGAGCCCTGACAGTTGTGAACTTATATATTTTAGTACTTGTGAGCTCCTTTCTTCAGTGTGAGTGAAAAGTGTAGAGCGTGTCATTCAATGGTTTGAAACGCGTTGTTTGCATGTCACAGAAAGCAACAGCAGCCAAACACATGTTCAGGTATATCTTCCATCCTCTATATGATATGGTACTGTCAGGTTGAAGTCTGATGTTGTTAAAGGGACGTAAGGTACAGATATTCAGATGTCGCGATCCAAGAGTCATTTCAAGATATCAAGATTTTATTAATTTATAGTTAATAGTTATTTATTATCATTGTTTATACATTTAATTGTTTAAGTTTGTCATCATAATCACAATTTTGTTTAAGTAAACGACATGATTAAATTTTAATTTATTTGCAGATCCTGTAAAAGGAATCGTAAGGAATAGTATGAATAAAGCTGCAAATTTGAATAAAGGCATACTCTCGTCTGTGTTTTTAATCTACCTATTATACACATTTGTATTACTGAAAAGAAACGTCAAATATTAACTCTCACAGAAAACTTCAACTTCTCCGAAGTCCAGCACAGGTCCTGTCAACCCCTCATTGCTAGTGTCTGTGTAGAGTAGCAGATAGCGCCATCTACCGGGACATGTGACACTGTATGTAGAGTTTATATTCCTTCCATGTGCTGCTCCTCTAACAGTGTGACACAACTGACCAGTAGGACCAGAGAAAGGGCTTGTAGAAGTGTTTAGTGTCACTCCGTTACGTCTCACAGTGTCTGTAAACAGAGGATATATCCGTTCAATCAGCAAACCCCTGTTAACAGTGTGACATAGCTGACATTCTGTATCAGAAGAGGACGGACCAGTGGAAATGTACACCCTCACTGTTTTACGTCTTGTAGAATTAATTTTTTAACATGCTGTAAACCGTACTTTAAAAAAATAATTTATATCCAATTTTATATAATATTTGAGTTAAATATGAAATTGATTATTATGGAAAATTCTTAAATAAGTTTCTTCAATAGGTTTATCTTAATTTTGTAACAAGACTAATGACTGAAACTAGTAATGTATCTAAAATATGATATGTATTACCTACATGCCACAGTACATAGTTTTAGGATGTTTACGTTTACTTACAAAAAATTGTGAAATAACATTTTGATGAAGAATTTGAATAACTTTAAACATTAAAACTACATTTTGAACATGCTAAAAAATACTATTTTAAAGAATGAATTAAATGAAATTAATCTTTATATAAGTGTGTCGAGTATATGTTTAGACTGATAGCTTACTGATTTAGGTTTGAAGTCTGTGTCATATACATGATAAGGGAAGTAATTTTAGACATGTCAGAAAGGTAATGGTTTGAACAAGAAACAATTACGTACATTGTCATAGCAAAAGATAAAAGCCGTTAAACAGCTCTTGAATTGGATACCAAGGCGCTATTTAAATCCATAATCATTATTATTAAGCAGCAACTGAAACTATGATAGCTATGTTTGCCTGTCTGAAGATTGTCCGGTACGGACGGATAAGTAAACCATTTTAGTTGCTTACTTGGATAGAGCGTTTTTAGGAAAGTGGGTTTACAGGGGACTTTATCTTTTCAAGAATGAGGGATTCACTATTCCAAATATAACATTAAATTAAGTCCTATCCTTAAATTCCACATAATGTAAAATGTTGAAGCAAACATTCATTAACTATACAATGTACTTGTATAATTTCATTCATAACAAATGAATGGTAAAAACGATAACACTGTAAAATTGAATAATCACATTACGAGATACAATTTAATACTTTAATATTTCACACACAAACGCACACACACACACACACACACACACACACACACACACACACACACACACACACATACATAGTAAAAGTAGTGTTGTACCTCTAAACATTGATATCTAACATTTAATATTGTAGCTAGGTTAGCCTAAATGGATTGAATTAAACACTGATGACATAAGCATGAGACATTTTATCATAAATGTATTTAAAGAAATATACTCATATTGAAATTTTAAGAAATTATGTCTGACGTTGCAATGGTACTGTATTAACCCAAAATAACTATTGTTCCTGAGTCGAAACTACGTGATAAACATTAGGTTACAGTGGACAAAAACAAACATATTTTGACTCTCACACATTAAAACATGTTTTATCATGTAAAATGTGGAAGTAACTTGATTTTAAAATTCAAGCCTCCAACAATGATTGACAATTAGTGGCAAAAAGGTTATACTCATTAAATTTATTGTATTAATCTAAGATCTTTCTTAATTCAATTTGGTAACTAAACATTGCTCTGTAATTTTGAGGTGTCATTACAGAAACACAGACTTTTTGAAAATTTGACTTTTTTCATAAGTTTTATTTTGAAGATTGATACTGCTGTAACTTGTGACTTGTTGTTCAAATGTATTTATTAAAGGTTCATCACGTCCTTTGAAAAAATAGTATTACTCACATTATAACAACCAATATTGATTTTCAGTGTAACAATACTTGTTCCTGGACAACACAAAAACAGGATTTCTGAATACAAAAATATCACAAAGTAATGAAACGTTATCTGAATGAAATATGTTTTGTTAGACTGCTTCTGTTGTATCAAGCAGTAGCTTTTTAATGTATAATGTCTACTTTCTTACCAGACAAGTTTTACTTGTGAAAATACTTAGGGGTTCAATACTTTTTAACTATGTATAAAAAAAAACTTGTATTTCGTTGTAACATTAGATTACTATTCCTTACTCACAATCTGTCCTGAAGAAGATCCTCACTGTAGCGTCCTGTACTTCTCTCTGTAGATTCACTGTCCACCAGGCGGAACGCTGAGACGTTCTTGTTAGTATAATCTTACTGGGATCCCCGCTATTAGCAACAGTATTCCCGTCCACAGCTGTACTAGCACTGTAACCAGACTGCATAGAACTCGCTGAGGTAGGTTTTCTTAGGGCTAAGTTCACTATAGATCCTGTAAAACGATGATACTCAAACCAATTGGAACAGACAAACCACTATGACTTTCTTTAGTGGCCGACATCTTGATTTTTATAAATAAAACGTCACACTTGAATCTATATGCATCTTGAAAGTTTCTGTTATCTTCTCCTGTACTAACGAATCGTTACCAACATACCGTTGGTCAAATGTGGCTAGATTCAGTATTAGAGAAACTCGGTGTCATCACTAGAATTACTTTTGTGTTAGAAATACTATTAATTTGGACAATTCAATGTTTAGATAGTTTATAAGAGTCTTACAACAATGCATTTCAGAACATATCTACACTTAAAGATACAATCATCCAATGTGTTGTTGGGGTCACATATAGCAAATGTTATAAATGGTGTTACTTAATCGAGAGGTACCGACTGTTACCGAAAAATACCATTTTGATGATAGGAGACTTATCATATTGACGATATGAAGGAAAAAGTAGTGATTTCTGATCGAAAACCGAACAATGTACAGCGTGTGGCGTGCGTCAATGAGTCAAACATAATATTGGAATCTTATTTATTACAGACATAATGACACATTTGATTTGATAATGTTTGAAATGTCACATAACTACTGTGCATTTAAATGGGACGTGCAGTTTCGGTTTCTGCACATGCATAATGATGGTACTCAATTTTAATTGGAAACTAGTTATTATGATATATTTGGCGATTGGGGATAAATATGCAAGCTGAGTGAATGTATGTGCATTGTAGACAGCACATGTGGTGAGTTGGAACGTATTAGAGCCAAATTAAATTTTATGAAACACAATGGATGCACCTGTAAACAAGAATGTATTTTTTGCATTTGTGTTATTTATGACACTATCCGACAAATAAGCGAGGTATCTATTATGTAATGTCGTTCATTGAAATGTGCACATGTTACTGTAGCTTTGATATACATGTACTGTGTTCTTAGAGCTAAGTTCACAATCGATCGTAACACGAATATAATCAAACCAATTGGAACACAAAACCACTATTAATTTCTTTAGTGACCGTAATGATATCAATCTTGATATATTTATAAATATAACGTCATACTTGAATCTTTATTCATCTTGAAAATTTCCGTTATCCTCTCCTGTACTAACGAATCTTTACCAGTATACATTTGGTGATATGTGGCTAGACTCAGTATTAGAGATGTTCGGTGTCATCACTAGACTTACTTAGTGTTAAAAATACTATTAATACTGAAATTCAATGTTTAGATAGTTTATATGAGCCTTACAACAATTCATTTCAGAACATATCTACACTTAAACAAGTCTGTATTTTTTCATTCGTGTTCTTGATGACACTATAACACAAATATGCGAAGTATTCATTATATAATGTCGTTCATTGAAATGTGTTACTGTAGATTTGATATACATGTACTGGTTTCATTTGTACAACGTAATTTCCTAAATGTATGTCAGTCTTGTTCCATAGATATATTTTATTCAACAATGAAGCATGTCATTCCTCATTCAATGACTCTACGCTATTTTATCTGCTTACATTATAATATCAGAGTATCCGTTCATATAGAAAATTTAATAAATTTAGGCAATTGCTGAAGTCTTAACTTTTGCGTTATGGTAACATTGAATAATACATATTCCGCTCATCATAAAGGCATACATAAAAAAAAAACCCACAGCAGACATATGTAGAACTACTCTGAAATAATGCTAACATTTTCGTGAAATACATTAATGGGATGTGATGATTATGTTCATGTTCTATTTCAAGCATTTTCGAATTTGTGTTTGTCATTTTTCAAAATATTATGAAGACGATAAAAAATGTCAAAATAACACACGCTTCACTGTCATTGATGGAAGTCCAGCGTCGGATAGAGCACGCTTACATTCGTCTTGTACGTGAATTGTAATTTCAATAAAAACGAAAGATTTGCAGATAGTAAGTGAACTAACATGGGATGAGTATACATCGTTGGAGTAATATCCTGACATAAACCGACAACCTGTCTTTAATCATCCACATGTTTAGTGGAATATGACTTGAACTGACAGAAAGCATGTTATACAGTGTGACTGACCTCGAGCGTGAATGTTTGGGTTATTTAAATGTAGGGAATTTAAACATTTATTATTATTGGTAAGATAGTGTAGAATTATAGTACTTGTTTATGCAGGATTACTGCGTTACATTCGCCTCTTAATTATGACTCTTACATGACAAATAGTTAATAGTAGTTCAAACTTCATGAAACCACACGCTGTATTGACAATATGGGTAACCATACAACGCAGCACGGGCTGAGCGTACCCGGGAGTTGTCACAGATAAGGACGTATTTGGGTAATGTGTTTCATACACAAACTTGTTTACAGCTGTATTTATTTAGAATATTATAACTAGTACCTGCTTAGACTCGACCGTAAGTGGGGTGTGAGACAGATATACCCATACTTTTCCTCGCCTCGTAAGGGCCCCACAGGAAAAAGTGTAGGGTATAATTCGACACATTCGGAAAAGTATGGGTATATCTCTCACCTGTATTGGCAATACTGATTGTCAATACCCTAAACATATTCACTTATTCTATTCAAACCTTGTTTAAGCAATTGAACAACACACATAACACATTGCCTGTGTTAAGCTTAAACATTAAAGTAACACCCTGAATGTGTGCAAGGACATTATTTTGAAATCTTTTGTTACAACAGTTTAAAAAAGGGTTTATGCACTCCAATGTATCTCACTGGAATGTTACATAACGTCAGTAAAGGTTTGTAAACAATAAATTTGACTTTTGTTTTGCTCCAAACTCCCAACTAAGTGAAAGTTAGTTAATAAAAAAAGTTACAATTTTGCTAAATGTAACTGAAAAAGTATTGCTGTAGTTTTTTTAAATATATACATTCATATAAAATTATTACACGAAAAGAAACATTTCGCGTCACCACGTGTAGAGGTTAAAATACAAGATACTGAAAATATTCCAAACTCACCAGCAGCCAGTTGCATCACAGAAAACGTCAGAAGTAAGAATACAGTCGCCATGTTCATTACTCTGATCTACCGGGAAGTAAACTGATCTCTGTGTGTACACCAATAAAGAGATCGGTTACAGGATATTTTTGGCCAGTCAATTCATACCGAAAGCATTGAGGGTAGTGTTGTTGGATACCAGGAGGATATCATTGTTACATAACAAATGAAAACAGGTGACTTGTGAGATACCTTTAAGTCAATTTATGACACACTTATATGACATATAACTGTTTATATTACAGTAGTTTTGCATCTTGTTAGGTGATGACAAAAGTGACTTAGGAGATGTATTTAAGTCAATGTATGACATAGTTATATGAAACATGTAACTGTTTATATTTCAATAGTGTTGCACCTGTTACGTTACGGTGCAGGTCAAGGGTAACGCTAAAGTCGCCATGTTAGTATTATTGATCAACCAGGAAATAGAATTATTTGGTTATTCATGGGATATTCCTGGTCAGACAAAGACATTGAGGGAAGTGTCACTTGAGACCACAATGAAATAGTATTACAAACAAGTGAACGTTTGTAACACTAGACTCTAAATAGAAGTCATTAATGATACAATCGTGTGTAGCATGTCACATAAGGCAAATGTAAGCATCCAGTAAGTGTCTATCATACATTTTACCCCACTCGCAGTTATATTATATGGTATTAGAAATGCAATTTTCTGGATACTAAAATCTTCAAGTCTTTTTAAAGATACACTTAATACGAATTCGGACGCTCCTGTGCATTCCAACAATACAATCGTCTAGATGGTATTTTGCGAAGTGTTCCCCTCACTCTGCTCTGCTTGTGCTCACGTTAAAAAATGTATAAAACTAACATGAATCCACATCTGAACCTTGGCTGACTAAAAACTGTTTTTTTTTTATAATGCAGACAGTAGACTGACATGATTTTAATAAAATTGGATGATACAGACGTAACTGAAACGGTAACTTGTTTTATAAATGTAATTTTGTTCAGTTCCAAATGTCAGTCACTTTATGTAGACATTGTATTTACACATAAAGCATATGCCTTTTCATATTTCATAATTGCCAATTATTTTAGCCGTTCAAGTTGACAATTTAATCCAATTTTAATCGATTGCCTGTAATATATTCTATAATATATATATAAATATATATATATATATATATATATATATATATATATATATATATATATATATTACATTATTTGATATTAATTCTTACAATTGTATTTACTCGAGTGTTAAAACTTCGAATCCAATTGCCGTAGCTGAGGTAGAAACATCATTTTTTAGTGTCAGATATAACCTTAGTCCTAAGCTACAACTTCCCGAGCCTCTGGTTTCTGATAGAGCTCCACTACAGGTTGACGAGGGTTCGATGCTGCTGGTCGTCATTACCCAGGTGACCCCAGTCTTTTCTTCCTCCTCTTCACTACATGTAAGTTCAGCCTCGCTTCAAATCTACACCATACCCTAACATAATACATACTTAGGTTTGGCTAATCTAAGTAACTTCATATTGCCCGTTGTATATTACAGTCGATCTGACAGTGGCCCATTTGAAAGACCGTCCCCTCGACCTTTCGTAAGTGATATAGGGACGAATCAATCAGTGACATTACACGTTGCAAGTAGGTATTATACCTAACTAAGGAACTAAGGAAGATACCTGCTGTTTCAAATACAAATAAGTTCTGAAATTGCACGTGGCTGTAAAAGCTAGCTTTTTTGTACGATCGCTACACTGATATATCCGGACAACGGAAGACATGATACCTGGTCTTTCAAACCAGTTTTTCATAAATGTAAATAATACCTTCACACAATACCTATTATAGCAATTGTAATCATGAAGGTGATACGAAGGTACACTCGGGTTACTATCTTACTGACATGTTAAAATAATTGTTCATTTACCAAGCCATACATTGATAAAAAAGATTGTATTTCAATAAACATGTACCAATATAACGTTTTAAATAAAGGAATAACATTGGAAATAGCTGTTTATTTTAAATGGCTAACAACTGTCGTCGACAATTTCAAATTAAAGCAGTTCTAAACAATATTTAGTTTGACTAAACATGTTCAAATGATTTAATTTGCTGGTATTATTATTTGAAAGACTGGTGTATGATCTTATTTTCCAAACTGAATTCTTTAGCAATTCAGGTCTAGATCCAACCGGTGATCTTGTGCGTCAATATAATATTGTATGGCAATCAGACTACAGACAGTAACACAAAACTTGTCAAAATGTCCACATTAAAAATATTAGTTGTCCTTCAGTGGTTATAAATGTATTCTGGATGATATCGTAAGTATGTTATAATATCAGTCTGTTAGTGTACATTTCCCTGGCAGGAGATCCAAAGTGAAATTCTTCGTTTGGCTAATTATACATATATTCAAGATTTTTTGAATTCTATACACATATGTGAATCATCAGTCATTCGCGACAAAACAACTTTAATCACCTTCAATGTCCAAAACTGAGCAATATACTACATGGTACAAATGGAATGTGAATTTAGAATTTTCCAACGCCAGGTTAATCAATATAGTTTTCTGTCCATTTGCTGCATGGGTTGATAGTATCGTATCGATAGTTCATATTTACCATACAGTTTTAGAAATCAAAATATCTTAAACTTGTAATTGGGAAATTTAGTTTAGGGATATTGTACATTCTTATTTCCCAGTGATTGAAGTTGTCATATTTGTCATTGATGCATTGAAAAAAACAATCCATCTGATTGCGATTAAAAAATGTAAATGGTCATTATAAACACATGTACATAAATAGTACATTCAACGGAAACATGCGTAACAAAGCCTCTGTAACCGGATTTATACAGGAAGAATGATGTCAAACTCGTTTGCACAATCCATTGGCCTTACTGTGTCTGTTTTAATTAACTACCAGCGAAATGAGGCATTGTTCTGATTGGCTGAGCAGTGAAAAGTCAAAGTTCAAATGGACGACATCTCATGTGGGCCACTATTACACCAACATTAAATACATATCATAGATTAAGGATTGGCCTACTCCTCTCTGCCAACTTCGACAACTTCGACAATTCTACATGTCATGGAGACTGATTAGCTTTGTTGGTTTCAAACTTTGCCCCCCTTGTTGCTGCGTGTCAACAACTGGATATTGTGTCTGATAATGTTAAAACTTGTGAGACCCTAATAGAGAAGTTTGATACTGTTCGCAAGACTAAGACAGTGGCTGGGTTGACGTCTTTGTGAGTTGATATCCAATATAGAATTACCATTTTCTCTTTCCCTCTACTAAAGCTACTGGGTTGTTTCGAAGCCATTTTTAATTGGTTTCTAATACTTGAAATACGTGAAATGACATCACTTTGATTCAGGGTTAAACAGGCTTTTGCTTGCTTTCCACCCAGTGTAGGAGGAACTGGCATCCCCTGGAGGAGCATTATTGATGCAGTCCTCATCACAGCCGATCCGCCAGCAGATGGATGATATACTTTCTCTCTTTAAGGTCCTGGGTTAGTATCTTGTTGTGTCATAGGGGAAAGGATAAAGGCATTGGAGAACAATGCTAATTTAACCGCAGTATGGTCTTCTTTAAGTATGTTGCCTCCACACAAATCTATGTCATGTAAATTTGTTAGAACGCTGTTTACTATTTAAAGGAGGAAATGATATTACACGTGCAATTTTGTACCATTCTAATGTCTTTTATGAAATGCAGTTAGGGAAGAGAAATGTTTATTTAAGTAAAGCGGCAGCATTCCTGCTGTACATAGGGCACACTGTGTACAATGTGTTTAAAAGGGCCAATACAATCATTTACAAATTTGTTACAGGTGAAGATGTACATCAGAATAATTGGATATTACTATTTTTCTGAAAAACTAAGAACAATAGAGGAACCAGGCGATTGCTTGGCTCAAGACCTACATTTGTAGGTGTCTACAAAACAATGTCATTTCCATCATTTTGGTAAAATAACACATTTCAAAATCATAAATGTTTCCGAAAACGTTTCATCTTAATTTCTAAAAGTATTAAACAAATGTACATTAAAATGTATGGCCTTTAGTTGATGGTTGATAAATTGACGATTAAACATAAAAGTGTTATAATTAACACAGATTTGTTTATTTTAAGTTTATAAATCATGTATTTGAGGAGGAATTTATCTTCACACTCTGAATATGAGATGAATCAATCAAACGTATAAAAGAAAAATCTTACATACAGCTAACTTATTTTATGTGTACGAGTGATATTGTTGTGACCTTAAATGAGTATGAGACACCCACTTTAAAGCTGTATTTTCCAGAATAGTGAGTATCTCTTATCACCAACATTTTAAATATCTATGAGTAGTAAGGAGAATTACCAGATTTTACAAAAAATAAAAATACTATTAAATTAAAACATTTAACAATTTCATTACATATAATTAATACAACTCCCATCGAAATGTAAAGCTATACATAGAGAACAGTTTTAAAATATGCTGACACGATAAGTATGTTCTCTCTGTGATGTCTATGATCACATTGACATTGGACAACACATTAACATGTAATGGTAAAGATTCGTTGATGATTCCAAATTCAGTTGGTAAGTATACACTCCATTAATCTCACACAACAGCTAAACACATCAAGAGTTTAATAATATACAATAAGAAACTGAGTCCGTGATTCCTCCAGAAACACAGCTATCGCGATTGAGATAAACAATGAAAAGAAAAGTGTCAGGCTGCTGATCTACATTTCAACTTCTAAAAAATTGCGGTATCCGTGTTATTGTGTCAAAAGTGAATAAAACAAATAATCAAACAAAAGCTAAGATAAAAACAAATAACTATTTACTATAGCACATCCATAAATAAGGTTTCTAAAAAATGCTTAACATTCTTAAAGCTCAATTTAAAGCTGTAAATTTGTTTAACTTTCAATGAAACCAAGAACCCATCACATTAATAAAGGCCATATTCAAAGCATTTGAACAGTTACATCAAATAGCAAGTATTACAGTGATATGTTTACTATCAGTCTAATTATGAATAGCTCGGTCCTAATCCCTTTTTATGAATGAAATATCAACCATAAAGTATTTTATACAAACAGTAAAGTATCCGACTGAAGTATAGGTTAATCATGTGATCTATAAGTCCATTGAAAAGACTTGTTTCTATTTATTGAAGCAAACCAAAAAAAATTGTATATACACAATTATCCATCGAATACTTTAACCACTAAATATGCATGCAAGTTGTATCACAACTGTACTCACTGTATTATGGGTGAAATAGCGACCTCAGCACGAGGCGTTCACTGTGATATCACCCGCGAGCGGTAGCGAGAGGGTGATATCACAGCGGACGCCGAGTGCTGGGTCGCTATTTGCCATACACAACAAGGCCCACTTTGTCAGCAATAGCTACGATTTAATACGTGATGTCAATGATATCAATTTATAATTTGATATAGTCGTACATGTTTGATCAGTTTGCTGGTGAAAGGCGGTTTTAAAAATAACATGAATTTTATCAATTTAAGAGGTCAGATACGGATACTGTGTATCCAACAACAGAGGGGAAAGTTCTTCACGAGGTACGATACTGATAAACATGTGAGGCTTTGCCGAGCATGTTTATCAGTATCGGACCGAGGTAACGATATAAAAAGATTGTTATTGGACAGGTCATCAATTTATTTCTGATTTACTACAGATAGTTATCAATATCAAACTGATATTAATTTTATGTATGTATGTATGTATGTATGTATGTATGTATGTATGTATGTATGTATGTATGTATGTATGTATGTATGTATGTATGTATGTTGTATGTATGTATGTACGATGTATGTATGTATGTATGTGTGTGGATGCGTGTGTGAGCGTATTTGCGTGTATGTGTGTATGTATGTATGTACGTACCAACGTACGTACTTACGTACGTATGTATGTAGGTATGTAGGTACGTACGTACGAACGTACGAACGTATGTATGTATGAACGATATATGTATGTATGTGCGTATGTACGTACGTATGTTTGTATAGATGGATCATAGATGGATGAATGGATGACTGCATACATCTATGCATGCTATGTCTAGGCCTATGTATGGATATTACCATTTGTATGTATTTAAGTTCATATATGTGAGCCGTTTCGACAGTTCTTAGTCTCAGTATGAAGACGCTGACTGATCCACAGAAACAATTTTGTGTTATTACATACATTTATTTTAATAACAGAAACATTTAATATCACAAAGAAAAAAGGGAGAGACAGAGAAGTGACAGTACAACATATTGCACAATTTTTGTATATCATGTTTTATCAAGTTTACCATTTATGAATTTATCATGAAAGTTTATACAATACATAGTTACTTTAGAGGGTAAAATATCTCATTACATGACCCGATAAACTGTATCGATAGAAAACGGTTATCCGTATTGGAAGAAAATGGTGCGACGTATAAAGCGACAGTGGTAAAAAAACAGTCAGTGTGAGAGGTAGATTTGTATGCCTCATGGGAATTTGAGAGTTCAGACAGCAAATTTGTTGACCATTCCACTAGTGTATCATATTTAAAAGTATACGATGGGGAAATGGACTCGCATGGCTTAAGCGAACCATGCACATTCATTTTAGAACTCTTTTTATGGATTCAGGAGATTTTTTCTGTCATTGGTAACACTTATTTGTCGTTTTGTGAGAGCACTTTATTTCAGTAAGCAGAACGTGCTAAAACGCCTTTAAAAATATAACATTTATTTACGACATTTATGACCTATAACACGCAGTAGAATTATAAAATACATCCATCATACAAACACACACATATGCACGCACATGTAACCGGGAAATGATCGAATCCATATACACATACCTGCATGCATACAAACATACAATTGTCCTATTTCCATAAGCAATTACTATGCCGGTTTAAAAGCGGTTTCTTTTTTAAAATATGTATTCTCCAATCAAATCATAATTCAACTACAGATGTTAAACAAAATGAAGACCAATACCTATCATAACATGTTTTCCCATAAAACTAAATGTATGGTCCTCGTAAAAATTACTTTAAAATTTTTAAAATCGTCTTAACAGTAACACTATTCACCCGTCTAAAAATCATATGACTGACGTCACTGTCGCAGTGGCGCAGTTGATAAGCTGCTAGCTTACAAATCCGTAGTTCGCTGGTTCGATTCGAGCCATAGACAAATAAATTTGCAAGATAGATACTTTACTCGGGTGTGATATCTGATATCGCGCGGGCAGTTTAGGATATCAGGTTGATATCGGACTCAGTGGTACAGTTACATGAATTCAAGTACCTCCAAATAACGACACCGTGTTGTGTATCTTTAAATAAACAATTCAGTCTTGTTAAATTGATGGCAAGCATTTACAGAAATAAGTTCTAGTTCTTAGTTTCAGTGTTCAGGGTCACACTTGCCTAAATATTTTTTTCACAAGATTTAACAGGCCTTTAGTCTAAGAGGAGAATACGTTAGTAACCTCAAGGAAATGGCCTCTTGTTGGCACCTGCAGATGGGGTTCACTCTATCTGTACTTCATGTTTGTTAATCAGCCAAATAATATCAGATTAATGGATTTATGTTCATGAGATTATTTCCTAAACAGAATGTCCATAATTTATTCTTGGTCTCAATGTGGCGAACTTACAATCTCCTTTGAGTATGTGAAAGTCATTATGCCTGTATGCTGAGAATATATAGCATCCATTTGCATTCTAAATACCCTCAGAATGATGAGTGTAAAGGAGGAATTTGATCAAGGATAATCATCAACTATGCAATCAAATACAGTAATCAAATTTTCGTCTGAATGCAACATTACGATGGTGAATCTAGAATAATTCCAGTACTGACATTTGATGTTAACCATCAAAGCAATTGTATGTAGAAATTTAAACAATCACATAAATAAATCACATAAAGAAATTTCTCATGTAGGGAAAGATCAAAATCTTCATGGAATGTCACATGTTGGAAGAGATTTACATAATGGCAAAGATTCACATGTTCATGGATTGTCACATGTTGGTAGAGATTCACATGTTGGCGTACGTGCTTGCTGTCAGCTGGGCACATCTTCTTGCAAAGTCAAACAACTGCTTCACGTCGTCCTGGAACAAAGAGAAGAAATTCAAAATGAGAGTATGGTACTCTTATCTTTGAGAAGGCGACACAACGAAGTGAGACTACCTGTATGAGTATGATGGGTTCTTTAATCAGTATATTTCTGTACCTGTGTGAGTTTGATGTCCGGGAAGCTCTTGGTGAAGCTCCTCACTTGATGCAGGACGTCCACTGTCTCGTCCTCCTGGATCTCAGACATCAGGTTCCCAAGCATACAGAACATCATACCAATCTTCCTGTTTGTGGAGCTGGAACAAGGGATAGTTAGTGATATATACAATACACAGAATATCACACTAGTCTCCCTGTCTGTGGAGCTGGAACAGAAGATAGTTAGTGATATATACAGCATACGGAACACACACCAGTCTTCCTGTATGTGGAGCTGGAACAGAGGATAGTTAGTGATATATACAGCACACAGAACATCACACCAGTCTTCCCGTCTGTGGAGCTGGAACAGAAGATAGTTAGTGAGATAAACTGTACACAGAACATCACACTATCCTTAACTTTTCCAACGCCTGCACATCTAATAAACTGAATAAAAATTATTTTGTAAAGGGTTTGTTGACTGGTACACTGATTATTAGTTCCATTATAATGCCGGGGTACTGCAGTGATTAGCATCTATTCTAGTTCTTATTCTTATTAACAGTAATATATAAATGTACAATAATTCTAACACAGTACCCTACCTGTATACTACAGCTCTCGGTGACAGTTCTGACGTCATCAGTTTGAGGAGGCTGTGTTCCAGGAATGAGGCTGAGAGACTCTGCACAGACATAGGCTCGTGGAACTGGAGGAGTTTCAGGTTCTTTTGGCTTTGTTGAATCTGGAGAGTAGACATAATTTTAGTTCCATAGAGATCTCAAACGTTTGCGGACTTTATTAAGATTTTCTGAATAATGTTTGTGAACACATACAGGTATTCGGATCTGTAGCGTAGAGAGACTCAGGTCAGAGGTCAATTTAACCTGATCTTTGGTTGTCAACTTGATTTCATCGATTGTCCTCGAACTTCCCTTGTCACCAACCAGCTTGTTCTGCAACATTATTAAAACACAGTTAAATTTGCATATCAAAATGCAATCCTAAGACCTTGATTATTTCAAATGCGTACTAATTAGACCAGACACCACCGTAAACAACTCATACCTGGGTTTTATCAAGGACGATGACGTTAATAACGTTGTTTTCCTCCACAAGCTTCCACAGCAACTTCTCCTGACTCGGATGTGGAGACTCACAGAGCAGGTGCCCTCTCTCGCTCCTCATAGACTGTAGGATAACATAATGTTACTGTGGGGTAGCATATTGTTACTGTTGGAAAACATAATGTTACTGTGGGGTAGCATATTGTTACTGTTGGATAACATAATGTTATTGTGGGGTAGCATATTGTTACTGTTGGATAACATAATGTTACTGTGGGGTAGCATATTGTTACTGTTGGATAACATATTGTTACTGTTGGATAAACTATTATTTTGCTTGGGATAAAACATGACCCAGCATTGATACTGTGAAACACATTAGTAACACATTGGTATTGTGACATTTGAAGCAAATCGGTTCTTTGTGACTGATGTAAAGCAATTCCCTTGTGATAAAATATGATTTGTGGTTTCGCTAACCAATAAACCTTATTATACTACTTGTTCAAAACTTCGTGGATATCAGTAATAACCATCAAAACATCAGGTAAAGAGAGAAACACAGAGTAACTCACAGGAGCTGTTCTGACAATGAAGTCCTGGTTACCGTCCACCAACATCCGGCTCTTGACTGGGGCACCTGTTCAGTATACAAAGATCAGATGTTCAGTAGTGTCATGCTTGTCAAGACAGATAAATACGGTGCTGCTTAATAAAGACATAATTGAATTGGGAAAATAATATGGTGAGAGGTTATCAATCTCTACGGTGGTGACAGTTCAAATTTATATTCTAAGAATTATATTTATCTTTTTTTATTCCTTCAAATATTGTGTATATTCTGCAATTCTGCTCACCTGCATTGTGTTCATCTAGCATCATCTGAAACAATACAATAAAGTTCACGTCAGTTTCGTTGACATCTACATTCGTGAATCACCACATTCAATAAAAGTTTAATGTTACTTAAGTTTTTGCAATGTTTCAAAAGGTAAAGATATCTGTACAAATGAAATATATATTTTAATTACATGCAAAATGATTCTACAACACAAAAATAAGGTCATAGTTTAGTCGTATGCCTACAGTGATCTGAGTTAAATTATTTTAAAATAAAATGCTAAAGATTATCTCCCTTTGCCTTATGACAGTAGACTGTTTTGGATTTCCAGATGAAGTTATGTCGAGTTTTCCATTTAGCTACATTTGTACAGCTGACGTTTTGCTTTCCATAGTTGTAGTTCCATTTTTAATGTCAGGTCATGCTGTTTAGCAATCACTTTAGACGTCAGAACAACGTCATACATAAGTAATTGGAGGCAATCAATACATATACCACTAATATGTTGAATATTTGTAATCGTATCGGTTGCATATGACTTTGTGTTCGATGGACGTCGAAAAGACCTTTGTCAAGCTTGGTTTACCTTTGTTATCTCCTTGAAGGTCTTGCTACCTGCGTCCACCAGTGCGTCCATGGATCTGTTGGTGTAGAGTGTGGTGAAGTCGTCCACGGTGAGACTGGTGTTCCCGTACTTGGTCATCTCGACCAGACAGTTAAAAACACACTCGTACTGGTGCTTTGATGGTAAATTAACAATGCTGTATTTTAGGGCGTGAAATATCGGGGATACTGCCAACAATGCTTGTAGTACCAGTAGAACTTTAAAAGCAATTTGTGCTTAAGAAACCACTGATAGGTCCATAGCTAAAGTTACTTGACGAAAATGCAAAAATTAGAGTTATGAATTAACACAATAATAATTGAACATAATTTGTACAATTACTCAGAACTTTTAGGGTGAAAAACGAAAATATGTCTGCCCAAAATGCTAATGTACGGACAACAATTTTCTAGATAATGTCGAGATACAAGGCACCCACCACGGTCTGTATCATGTTCTTCCTCTGTCCCCTCATTATGGACACGTAGCCCTGCACATCCACCTTCCCCTCCTCTCTGGCCTGGTCCACCAGCGAGTCCACAGCAATGTACGTGCCTGTGCGTCCTATACCAGCACTGGGGACAAACATCATGTGTTAGATAGGCTAGAAATAACCAGGAGTCCACAGCAAGGTACGTGCCTCTTCGTCCTATACCAGCATTGTGGACAAACATCATGTCTTAGATTCATAACCTTCCTATCCTTCAACATCACTCACCTGCAATGCACGAGCAGGGGTCCGTCTGTCCGTGTGTGTGTGCGTCTCATCATCCAGATGAAGTTGACGAGAGCGAGAGTGTCGGGGACGCCGTGATCAGGCCACGTGGTGTAGTGGTACTGGACAACTTTTCGACTCTCTCCGGTCTGAAGTTCGAAGAAAGTTTTAAAATTCCAAAAATTATATTTCTTTTTTCAGTCTGATGCGGATACATAATAAGGACGCCCAGGTCTAACTATGTGTTTTTAGAATATCGAAAAAAGCATGTTTGCAAAAGAGCTAAATGTGGGTGTCGCAGAGAAAGTTGCACCTATCAAAGGTGTATTCGTCATTAGGATTGTCTATCTTGAATCATTATATTGCCTCACCTCTATGCGCTGAACCTTCATGGTCCTGACGGTGAAGTTAGCACGTGTGTTGGTATCCTGTAAAGTAACCCGGAAGTGATCTGTGTTGAGCAGGTCATTCTCTGGCCAATACTGGCAACACTTCACCTGAAGAAAAATACTTGTGAATTGCAAATGGATCACAAGTCACCAATACTCCTTATGTTCACTGACATCATCTTCACAAACAGAAAATCCAAAGCATTAATAACCATAAGTCAATGGGTTTCTTGATTGTACATGTATATTCTGAACATTTATTCTAACCTTCATATTCTCCACAAGTCCAGTCAACATGACGACACGTCCAACTCTCTGTTCCCAGATCATCCTCCAGAAATCTCCAAGTGTGATCTTTTTCGGAGCTGAATATATACAATTACAATTATGAAAACATGTAATGTGAAACGATACATTTATATTTATATTTATAACAGGACATATTAGAAGTCATGTTTTGAACATGCAGTTCATTTTAAAGTATAGAGAAAATAACCACGCTCAGCTTAATACTGTTGGCAACGAACCTTGCGCTCCAATGTAAGTTTTCGTCTCGTTGATATTCTGTAAAACAAAATGCAAAGTTATCTCATTATGCCATCTCACTTTGTCATCTTCCACATCAAACATACCAAAATTACAGACCCCTCTTAAACAATTTATTAAAGCAGATATATTAAACCAAGAGAAGAGTACACAAACGAAAACATATGTAATTACAATTACAAAACTCTTTCCTGTAACTTTGCTCTCACCCTCGACCAAATGACATTGTCTGATTTTACAAATTGAAGCACTGTAACAAGTGTCTGTAATTGATAAACATAAATTCCAACTACTACATTGACAAAACTACAAGTTTGCAAATGTTTAAATAAAAAGGGAAAACAAATTCTGAAACAAAATTGCCTGAAAATGAGCAGGTTTTGCTATATGACAGCTTGGTTTGCAAGGAATCACTCCGTCTGTGACAAAAATATAGTTTACAGTGAGATTCACAGAATAAAACAGCAACATAAATGATATATGTTTTGGTACGCGAAAACGCCAAGCAAAATATGTAGCACTTGGTAAGAGCAACTGAAAAGAAAATAAGGAGGGCAAAAACATTCTCTATTTTGCTGATACTAACTATTAACAAAATAAAACTGAGAACAATGAGAAGGAATATGACTGACGTGCATGATGCTGGCGTTGATGTAGTCTGATCCGGGGACGTCGGGGAGGAGGGAGAGACGAACTCGGTTGTGATCATCTGCAAGTGGAGATCATCATTATCCTTAACTTAAGAAGATGGAATTCGACACGCAGGTGTGAATGTATAAGAAATAAGAAGTGTTCGAATCAATATATATGACTGAAGACTCACACGGATAGTAGCCTTTGAACTTATTCTTCCCAGCATTCTCTTCCTTCTGTGAGTCAGCATATGTAGCAGTAAATCCTGTGGGAAGTCTCTGAAGAAGAAACAAAGATCACATCATAGAAGAAGCAAACATGTATCTAATGCGATTAATACATATATGCAAAAGGGAAATTATTCTGATTTCAGTGAGTACATGTAGGCTTTATCGCACTGTAAGAGACATGGTTATGGTTATAATATTAGTTTAATATTAGTAACGTGCGGAATAAATAAAATAGTTTTTGCTCCTTTCGCCTGTAGCTGAAGATATCACTGGACAGGTTGGGACATAATCTAATATAACTTTCAACTTGGTCCATGTGCACCCACAATATTTCCATCATTTTAGAATCATTCACATATATTTGAAACATTTGATATAATGTCAGAGAAAACATGTGTATAAATATTCGGATCAAATGACAAAAACGCAGGCCACCATCAGTTGTCTTTCAAAACATTCACAATAACTATACATATTCAAGTGAAAATAAAGGAAGGACAGTACTCACATTATACTCTACTTCAAATCCTCCCTCTCTTCTCTTTATTTTCTGTACAGTAGCTGCCAGATCCTCCACAGCCATTTCTCTGATGACTTCCTCATCGTCTATGTTGTAGTAAGGTTTGGAAGACGGAGCCTCGTCCTCGTCCATGATCTCTTCTGATTGGTCGTATTTGTCATGTAATAGCGTGGGACGCGCGGCTTGTTTTGGTTTCACCGTCACTTCACACGGTTTCCCTTCTTCGATTTGGTTCTCAAGATCCATGGCAACGTTAACATAAGTTGTTTCTGAAAAAAAATTTTATTTATCAGTGTCATTGCCTGAGAAAGACCTTATTATGATAATATTCAAAACACTTGTAAGTTGTGTTGATGTAAAAGACATTGTATGTAATTATAACTTACCAGGGGAGGACTTCGTCTTTTTTCTCGACGAATCCAAAACATGATGTCTTACATTATGAATATTGAAGACTGACGTTTTGAGAAATATTATTATATTATTTATGAAATATTTTATTGATTTATGTGGACTACACTTAGTCTAGTAATAGACCGATTCAGGCAATAAATCCTGTTTTTAATCTTGTTCTAATGAATCAAATTCTATTAAAAAGGCATGACACGCTTGAATTCTAAAACGTTCTGCTGATACACAAATGCTACAAATTTATCTGCAAATCGCTAGCATGGCTGATTTTGTCACATTGACATCTCAAGTAAGTTAGTGACTATGGAATTGAAAGCAACATTACCATTAACTGCAGGTTGTTCAGGTTTGTCCAAATTTTGAGTTTCATCATGTTTGCGACGTTTGCTTTTTCTTCTGTGGTAAATATAATTTTATTTATAAATTAATTGGAATAATACATCAATTCTGAAAACAGTTTTAATAGTAACGAAATACCAAACTTACGTTACCCTTCCAAAGTGTTTACAGGATTGATGTAAACTCATATCATAAATATGCATTCATTCTGTAGATCAATCCCAATTTGGTTAAACTGACTCGGCGTAATTAATGATACAATAACTAAAAAATATTAGCACTTTAATCTTATCTCTATAAGCGGGAATATAGTATCTGACTGCGTCCTTCGAATCCGTCTGTAAATACGTCCGAGCACGAAATTGAATACAGTCAATACAGTTTAATGAGTTTATATAGAGATTCATTTGGTTACAGCTTGCTGCTGTTTGGACAGTGCGAGATTCGAATTATCGGTGGCTTATCGTGACTTGACTGTAACTCAAGAACTATTCACTGGATTTTATATATTTTGCAAATACATTCATCATAGGTGGACGAATGCTACGAGTTTGTGACCTTGACCTTCATTTCAAGGTCACAACGAGACTTGTCAGTGGGATATCACAAGAACTGTTCAACTGTTCTCATCATTATCTCACACCAATGATTAGGAAGGATTAAGGGCATGACCTTGACATTATTTTTTCAAGTTTTAAGTATTAATTTGCGGCAGGGGATCGTGTCAGCTTAGTGACAACTGCTTTTTTAAAAAATGGTACGTGTACATGTATTTTGAAATTTCAAGAAGAAGAAACGTTGTCACATTTTGGAATGTAATAGATCAACATATTTGTTTTATTTATACATTCACATATATGGCTCTATTCTGATATTCAATTACTTAAAGTAACTTAAGTACTAAAAGTATATTTCCATTTTATTTGACTTACCTCCTGCACAAAACTACAGCGACGATGACAACAATGATGACAACGATAGCAGCAGCTGCACCAGCAGCAGCAGGGCTGACAATATCTGTAGGTTCTCCTGTTGAACCTTCTGTGAGAGCCACGTCACACCTGGTTCCATTGTATCCTTCCAGACATCCAGCAGGACATCTTCCATCAACACTGTCACAGGCACCATCACACTGACCACACGTCTCTATACAGTCAGGACCGTAGGTACCATCCATGCAGACTGGATGCAAACAATATGGATCAATTTAAAACACCAGGTTAACTACAGGTAACACGATGTGATATCTAATGATAATAATTATTTGCTTTGTATCTTGTATTCCTCATGTCACCATGTGTTGATTGGTGGATGCTGGCAAAGGACATTCTAGAGGATACTGACGTGACACATACTTTAGCTACATAGCATTATGATTTTGTCAGTGACTTTGTGATTTACTAATGAATAGGAACATTTGTTGACATAAATAGTGAAATCACATCAACATAGCCTTTGCAGATTTATTAGGCAGTTCCCTTCTATGGTCTCAAACGATATGTGACAATAACCGTGACTAACACAAAAGACGGAAGATCTTAGTGATCTTGATGGTGTTTACAACTGATTGACGGAACCTTATATCCTTCTTGAGAGTTGCAGGTGCTTATAACAAATGGGATATTGCTAAACAACAGGATCAATACCCAGGATATTTGTTAGTTTTGCTACTAGCTTGGACACATCAGGAGAAAATACAATGTGACTACAACTGTAAGAACAAGACAAGTTATACAGGTACATGCATTTTATCTGGTTTCTCAGCTGAAGTAAACTGACACAAGGTGTAGCCCCAAGAGGCTGTCAACAATCTTTTAACTTTCGAAATTAAATGGTTTTGTATAAATGAGGCACGAAATGTCAAATAGATGTTTGTCTTATCAAACGATAAGGTATACTCTTTGTTTAGCATCGCCACTTCTCTGTCAGCTTCATGTCAACGTAAGACTATCGAGAATATTAGTGACATAATATGTGATGTATGATGATTATCTTTCAGTACCATTATCAAGCCAGCAGCTCCTTTAAAGGTATGATGTGAATCTTATTATTCAGAAATGTAAAGTCAAGCAATGGTCACACTGACTTATCTGTTGATGAATTCTATTGGGCATATGAGAGAGAGAGAGAGAGTCTTTATTTCCTCCAGTATTTACCGAAGATTACATATGGAAATACATTACA
This sequence comes from Gibbula magus, assembly GCA_936450465.1. NCBI lineage: Eukaryota > Metazoa > Mollusca > Gastropoda > Trochida > Trochidae > Gibbula > Gibbula magus. Next base: position 55,370,016 of record OW388292.1, read on the forward strand.
TTATATTACAAAATAGGCATGGATATAAACTTTTTGCATATTTACAGATTTATATACAGCAATAATGGACATCAAGTGTATTATGCATTGTAGCAGTTGACAAAGTGAGGTTTAAGTTCATATACGTACAGTGAAAAGCGTAACAAAATATGTTCCCATAATACTGAATCAATTGTGTGATAAAAGTTAGTTTCTGCTCCAAACAGAAATGATAACATATCTTGTTCATCTTGCATTTCGAACATTACATAGGTTTCGACATCAAGTTTGTCAATTAGATAAGCAAAGAAAGTATTTCGTTGGTGTAATAAAGTTTCACAGTGGAGAAGTACATGCAAATCATAGTCAAACGTTTGTTTATTACAAAGAGTACACTCTCTTGATATTTTACCTCTTGATGATATTTTGACACAAAGTTGCAAGGGAGATTTATAATTTGGGTATTTATATGCTAGTTGCCATAGAATATGATAAGAGAGTCTCGTATGAATTGATGCATAAAATGACATATTTGAACGATAGGAAGTTTGCGAACGCCACAATTGTTCTTCATAATTATGTACAGTAGTATTTACAATTTTTCTCCATACATCTTTCGGAGGAAATGTGCCTTGCGCAATATATTTGTTAACATGTGCACTTAGATTATACTTTTTAGATGTTGATAAAAGATCATCACATATATTATTGGATTTAACTGTAGCTGTGATAGCAGCACAAAATATATGCTTTGCAAAGTTGTTACACCCAGTGTTACATAGTCGACCAAGAAATAGAAGCTTACATTTATCGATATAACCTATAAGCGACCATAACCCTTAGTTTGCAATGGTAGATATTGAAGATGATCTTTTATCAAGACCTTGTACAAGTCGAGCAAAATACCTTTGTGTTTGCTCAAAAATGTCTGCTTGCTGGCCTTTGATATTTGCTAATACTTCACAGCCATAGAGGCTAGTTGTAAGAATCATTCGGAGCCATATTTTTACACACGTAAATGGATGAAGGCTAGAATCATTCAATCCAATAGATCTTAGAGAGTTTATATTCTGTCTTGCTTTCTGACAATACTTTTCACTTCTAGTTTTTGTGGAAAGGTTACATGTAAATAGTACACCTCCATAGACTGTTGATTCTGATGAGGGGATTGGGATGTCACCAAGTTTACAATGAAAATTAGTATCATAGCCTTTTCTTTTGCTAAAAACGATAATGGTACTTTTTGATGGGTTATATGTTAAACGCCATTTGCAGGCGTATGAAGAGACAATATCAAGTGATGCTTGTAGGCTATTAGGTGATGTACTGACTAGTGTAGTATCATCAGCAAGCAAGACAGACGGAACGTCCATATCAAATACATTTATACCACAGTTAGCTTGTCTTAAAGATGTTATTAGGCCATTAATAAAAATGAGAAAGAACCAAGAGGATATAACTCTTCCTTGCCCTACACCTTGTTTGACTAGATAGGTTTCTGACCTCTCCCCCTGGTATGCGACAAAAGATTGGCTATTTGTATAACAATGATGTAATAGTTTCCAGACATTACCTCTGATACCAAGTTCATAAAGTTTGTAGAATAGACCATCGTGCCATATTCTATCGAAAGCTTTTGCGTTGTCTAGAAAGGCTGCAAACACAGGGGAATCTCTATGATTATAATACTGAATACTTTCCATGAGAGTAAACACAGACATAATTGCTCTGTGTTCTTTACGAAATCCAAATTGTAGCTTATCAGGGAATTCAGGATTTGTTTCAAGTAATTTATTTTCAATCCGTCTCAGCAACAGTTTTTCAAATAATTTGCCGAGGCAAGATGTTAAGGTGATACCCCTATAGTTTCGTGGGTCAGTTTTATCATTCTTACCCTTGTAAATTGATATTACCATTCCAAGTCTGTGGTCATATGGAACATACTGAGATTCAATCATGTGGTTGAAGAGCTTACAAATATGATTAATGCATACATCGCCTGCATATATAATATGCTCGTTGGTAATTTTGTCAGGACCAGGGGATTTGTTTTTGCTGAGAGACTTAACAACATCCTTCACCTCATGAAATAGAAAGTTTCTCTCTAGATCATCATCGTAGTCCTCACTGCTGTTATTAATATCCCGAACTAATTTAGATATATGGTTTTTGAAGTGAACATCAAATGCTTCTGATTCATGTGGTTGAGCTAGGTCGGCATAGTATTTGCCCCATATTTTACATACTTCCGATGGCGTTGAGCCGATTTCATCCCCGTAAACAAGTGTAGATGTATTTGTAACTACTGCTCGTTGCTTTCGAACAGTTTTGTAAAACGTATTTACGTCCAATTCAGCAGATATTTCTATTTCCTTTAACATTTCATGTTTATAAGATCGTTTTGATTTCCGGAGCAAATGTCGAAATTTTCGTTTTTCATATTTATAGGCCAAACGTTCTTCAGAGTCATGTTCACGGGGTTTCCCGCTTCTAATCCATTCACGCCTAGCTACTCGCATTTCATAGTGAGCATCATTTAAGTTATTAGGTTTCCAAAAAGGTTTTGAATATGGTCTATAATTACTGCGAGGTATAGCATTAGTGGATGCATACAATAAAGCAGAACTTATCATATCGTTGTAGTGGTCTATACTATTTTGCTGACTGAAATCTAACTGAGAAGCATTCTGAGAAGACAAGAAGTCCTCTAGTAATCTTTGATAAGAGTTGATATCATTTTCATTAGCTAGTTTCCACTTAGGAATGCCAATTGACAATTTAAAGGGATGATGTGAATCTAATTATTCAGAAATGTAAAGTCAAGCAATGGTCACACTGACTTATCTGTTGATGAATTCTATTGGGCATATGATGGTCATATTTAATTGTGTTCTTGTTGAAATCACCTTCGTTACACAGTTGAGTTTCCCATCCTGCTTTACAGCCACTTGGACAGTTTCCGGTCACGTGATGACAATCATCATCAGAGCTACAGTTCCCACACGTCATGCTGCAGTTGGTTCCATAAAAGCCTGGGGAACATTCTGCATGAGGACACAAAGGTTCAAATGTACACATGTACAAACACATGTGTTCAAATTTAAATATTATGGAAGATACAATTTTAATATGATAGACAGTATATTATTGGCATAAACCATAGTATTGATTATTTGTAGAAGGTCAAATTCAACAAAGTGACTATTAAAGATAAAGTATTTTTGGGGGATTTCAAAGCTTCGGGCTAATGGCATATATATTAGTCAATATTTCTGTCAAACATCATACAAAAGATGTGTAAATTCAGAACAACAAATGGGAAGGAGCAAGCATTGATATTGATACAAACTTGACACGAATTTAACTGACATTTATTTGATGGACAGTTTGTCGAGGGCGGACCCAGACGTCAAGGCATATGTAGATATAATAAAATGCAGCCACATACAAGAGAAAGCGTTTTTTTACGGGATACAAACAACACGTTTGTTGCCCATTGCAAATAGCAGAAACATGATTGTTGCAAGTGGATGTATACACACACTATCAGCATGATATCATGTCCTCGTGAGTGACAGCTTCCTAAAAAATGTTGTTTACTCGTGTTTTCTTCTTCATCTGGAGAGCATTTCGTCATCAATAAAGACATCTTAAAATAATGTTTCAGTGTCTATTTACAATGTACACTGCCGTGCAATAGAAACGGCTACACCCCGAAATAAAAGAAAATTTAATCCAATATAACTGACACACTAGTTTTTAGCATTTTCAGATATTGTTTTTTAAAAAAATCGTCTTTTTTGAAACTCTTTTACTAGACGAGATAGGAGAGTGAATTTGGACATTTTTCTTTTTCTAAACAGGAGTACAGGAGAGGTGTCACAAAGGGACATTATGTCCAATACTTTGTAATAGGTTACATTTTATATTTTCTCTTTCTCAGGTTAAATTACAATCATTCTGGCCGAAAACAGTGTTTATGCGAGTTTAACAGCCCTATTGTGTTTGAGTTAACATAGGATCAAACATATAATACTCGGTTGAATGAAACATATACATGTATATACACTTTCTTATAAAATTCACTTAAAATGGACTTTATATGCCAAATGTATTTTGAGGTTTCACTATGAATCAATATTTTGCCCGTAGTGTATATATCATCCATGTAAAAAGAAGCCCGCTCAAAAGAAGATTAGATGGAGAATATGTTTGCCTCGTAGTAGGTCCTTCGTCCATTAACATTGATGGTTGGAGAATCGGAGCTGATATAATGCTATGCAGTAAACAGCCAGAGTTAAAAATGTCCACACTAGATTTCACAGATTTATGTAACAGAAGTTTGGAAAAAGTATGAGAAACCTTCAAAGAAGCAATGGTTATATATAGCGACACACATTTCGTTAAACCTAAACATATAACTATTAATACAACCGATATCTTGACTAATCAACACAAAGCCGATACTGTAACTAAACAACATCAAATTTGCTATTAAATAAGGTCATTACATGCAGTAACGTTTCACTTCATTTCGTTTCATATAGTCTTTTCTAATATCTCGTTACCGCAATTTTCAGTTCAAAGAATCCTATTTGGAAGGTAGGCTACAGTTGACGCATAGACTAATATTTAACAGATTGAAACTACATTATGTAATTAAATGACCAAACCTTTACACTCTGTGTTACTTGTTATTTTTTTTAAATGATACAGATAAGCGATTTATGTTGGTAGGCTAGTAAATAAAAAGCTCAATGACAGCAATTTTGATATTTATAAAACTTACGTTTTGCACAATCCAGTTCTTTGTATCCAGCCTTACATCCACCTACACACTGACCAGTCACGTGATCACAGGGAGATGAACTATCAAGACACTGTCGATTATTGCAGCGATATTCACAGGAAGGTCCGTAGGATCTCGATTCACACGCTTGAGAAGAAAAAATATAGTTATGCTGTAACATACATATTTTCAAACAGCGTATGTATTGAAAAAATAGTTTTTAGAAGAAGTCATATTTCTATCAATCAAGTCAAGTCCGAGATGTAGAGAATAACACTTGAAATACAAATGCTGCTGAGGTAGGGTTTGTGCAAACTTCTAATAACAAATGATATAGACACTACTGAATAAGAATTTAGGCATGTTGCAGTTTCCCCATTCACTAGAACGTAATGGGAAACATTTTACCAATGCTGCTCGAGGTGACCACTAATAATTACCCCTTGAATGTTTATATAGTAAAATGGATGCGTCTCATATTGCAAATAAAAAATATACATGATTTCGTTCAAAAATATTTTATGTTTTGTTATGGTTTATTGCTCAATGTGAATACCTTACATGTTCATGTATGTCCTAGTGTATTAAAATCAGAGTGTCAAATGTGTCAAATTAAATCCGAAATCTGATATCTCAACTACAAATGGTTCAGACGGCAAGAGAATCAATACCAACAATACCTATACTATATACATCTCTCTCACTCTTTCACTTTATCCGTCTCTGGTTATTACTAGATATTCATTTCGAATCTATGATAATTTTAATTCCAATTTTTATAAATTTACATTTAATGAACTTACAGCATAGGATGAAACGTTCAGCTTTCATGTTTCGAAATAAAAAAACTGAGGTTCATTGAAAATGATGCCATAAGACCATGTACCATATCAGATTAACTGCTCATGAAATTCTCCAGTGGGGAAAGCTTTTGAGCCCATACCTTACCCCCTGCCTAGGTTACATATACTGTAAAAGTAAAGGTTACATCTGAAACAGAGTCTCTTTTGACAAGAATCGGATTAAACTACACCAAGTCAGTCCATATTTATATTGATTTAATGTGTATCCTTAGTGTTTTTAAATGAAACAACTTCTGGCAAACTTTTGTGTCGACCTATCGATGAACGGATTTTGTTCTAGATTGTAAGGTGCTTTCTTTTCTTTTCATAGGTCCTGCTGAGCAGAACTGAAAAAGGCTACAAGTATTAAATAATAAAAAGACATGTTAATGTTAACCTTTTAAAACTTAAACCATTTTTAGAAACAAACGCAATGTTTTATGTTTTGAGTTTGGTTTAAATCATGTTATAATCTGATGTTTAAGGACTCAAGCTATAGGATAGTTTTGCACAACTCTTGCTGCGTAAATTTACGAAGTACAGTCGGGAAATGATAATATTCTTATTCTCATAATTGATTTGGCATTAAACACTGACGAAATACCTCTAGAAGTAATGAACACCTTTAATGATTGTATATATGTTTCCTAGTTGAAGATTTGATTTTGTATTCATATGCCGAGGGCAAAAAACCCCAGTTAAGCAAAATAATGGAAGAGGTATTCATATTTTAAAATTGTAAAAAGTTAATATTATCATCACATTGCACAAAGTGAATTAATAGTGTTTGAGCTACAAATACATTGTTTTGGTTGTATTGAGATCCTTCACACAAGTAATAATATCCTGCCGATCAAAGGTATCCATATCTTGAAAAGAATATTCTCATTTACTGGCAACCTACCATGTGTACAATCCGCACCGTTGAATCCAGACTGACAACCTACCTTTCAAACAGTCCACTCCCGTTAATTCAGAGTGACAACCTACATTTCAAACAATCCACTCCCGTCCATCCAGACTGACAACCTGCCTTGTATACAGTCCACTCCCGTCCATCCAAACTGACAACCTACCTTGTGTACAGTCCACTCCCGTCCATCCAGACTGACCACCTACCGTGTGTACAGTCCACTCCCGTCCATCCAGACAGACAACCACCAGGACATCTCCCATCTCTCTCACATGTTGTTGTCATGGAAACACACTTCCTTGAGCTGCATTTCTTGGCACAGTCCTCTCCATAGGTTCCATCAGAACAAGCTGAGAAAAAATAATGTTACACTTATGAAACTGAAAACATAGCATGACGGTCAAAAGTTAAAAAAACGCATTTCATTAAATATACATGACACATGTTCCATACGTAAGTGCATGACATGACAGTGAGTTGATTGTATCCATTAGGATTTGCTGGGGAAATCTGCAATAATACTTCAGAAAATAATGTCTTTTAATTTTCTACTGACAACTTACAACCGTTTCAGATCCTTCTGCCAGTAAAACATCATCAGTTGATATGAACATCAGAAAACTATTGATCAATTAACCAAAGAAGGACACAAATAGGTATAATAAAAGCAATTTTTTTCATACTTGTTAAACTGTTTGTAAATAGTAAAATTCGTAAATTACCAATTGAACTTTAATTAAATAAACAAATTGTTTTGTGCGTTTTGTTTTTATGGAAGGTTTTTTAGGTTAACGCTAAGGTCAGCAATATGCTTATGCGAATATGCTTGTTCTAATACACGTGTCATGTTAGCTCTTGGAGATTCCTTTATATGAGGGTTCATAACAATTATAACGCCTCATTTATACAATGCTGGTGAAAGTGATTCTTCCGTTTGCAATTCCTGACTTGTAATGAATTTCTCAAAATAAAATTATAAACAATTGTTGTCATCTTGATGAAGTAAAAGTCACGCATTCTTTACCGTAAATTTCCACTTCTCCAAAGTCCAGAACAGCTCCTTCTCCATCGTTGTTTGTGTCAGTGTAGAGTAGGAGATGGCGCCATGTACCGGGACATGTTACATTGTAAACATGAGGTATATCACTTCCACTCCGATCTCCAGTAACAGTGTGACACAGTTGACCTTGACTTATAGGGTTTGAGTTGGGGAACGAACTTGTGGACGTGTACAGCTCCACTCCGTTACGTCTCCAGGTGTCTGTAAAATTATTGGACCTCGATGTTTAACTGTGGTATGTCGGTAGTAAAACACATGGTACAACGTATATCTATAATATATTCTAGTTTCGATCTACATGTGGTCTATTCAATAAAATCAATATAAGTATCAATGAAAAACCAACTGTAATATTTATGCACGCTTTATTTCACTTCATATAAATGGACAGGTTACAGATTCACTATGTGAAGTTAGTGACAGAAGGAAATAAACTAGCAAAAGACTTGCGATGTATCCATGTAGAGGTTTAGCATATGATATTCGATACTGATAGGATAGGAAACTAACTACTCGTGTCGTAAGAAGTAAATGCCTGATTGTGAAAATTTTTATGATCAATCATTTTACATGTTCACACTTCCCATCTAATGGTATTGAAACGAGTTTGTTGATGTATATAGCTGCCTTCATTTACGCCTCCATTTTGTAAACGTATAGCACTTGGATGTTTATAATAATTCAGTAGTAAAGCACATGTTACGGTTTTACGGTATTCTATAATAGTCCAAACTCACTTGAACAAATACGTCCCGAGAGAGTATAACATTAAATATTGCTTTGGGGAAAAAATAGATTTTGAATATATTTTACAGGCAAATAGAGGCAGTGATTGGTATCATTTTGCTTATGAAATAAAGCACAAGCTTAACCTGTTGGCAAATAAGAAACGCAGAGGTAAAACTTCCCCTTCATCTAAAACTATGGAATGTGTGGTTTTGTTCTCTGATGACACTGATGGCTGTATTGAATAATTATTTATGTATATAGCTGTCCAAACAATGAAACACACCACATAATGAAGTATGTTCATTTACAATAAACATTGTAACTTCACCAACAACAGAACCACAATGTGTGATGCCCTTGTAGATGGGTGGGTTTGTACAATCAGAATACCAAAATATAGCTGAAAACTACGGTAACATGGCAAATGCACATTCGTCATTTTTAATGTTAACTCAAATAATGATGTGTCACTATTTTAATCATTACTGGCAACTAAGGTTATCAGAACTGCTTACATATTTGAATAACAGGCAACGGTAAGATTTTTTTCACTCGCTTCTTTTATGTTTATGTGGACTCATAAGGTGATTTTCTTACGTTGAAGATGAACGTTTAATGCAACAATACATCTGCACATGAGAGTCTGATCTTAAATTGTCACCGGTGAAATCCAACCAAATGTTAATACATTCTGTTAACGATGGTAAAAGATGCTGAAGACGAAGATAATTTACAAGCCAAGCTTATTTACCAACAAGAGCAGACTCCATATTCGTCTAACTACTATACACTCAACCGAACAAGAAACGTCACCAAATGTCGTATATATGAGCACGATTTGTAAACAGGTACATGCAGTTTCGCAGCTTAGAAGATAACCTTGTATTGTAACGTCTGTTCTTTACACTCCGGTGTTGAAATCGTTTTTTTTAACTGTTTTTGGTCGCAATGTTTGTCATTTAACTATCATAAGATGTAGAAATCCGAATTCATATTGTAATAATTAGGAAATGCATATGATTAATTAGAAAATGTACATACCTCCCCATCAACCACAAGTATATCATATTCAGTTCACGGTCGTGTTTACCTCTATTGATTATATAACATTATTTACTTCATGCCGAAGTTCAGATGTTCTAAACATAGTGCACACACTCCTTCTCTCCAAGTTATGACGATGTACGAGATCTTAATTTATATAGAAGCACAACTATGTAATTGAAACAAAGAAATGCGTTGATATACATATGCCTATACTGCCGCTGATTACCTTATCTTAAATATTAGATTGAACATGTAATGATATATTTTAAGTTCCATGTCTAGATTACTCTCTAAACACAACACATAGGCATCCAATCATCAGAGGTAAGTGTGTATCGGATCAAATCCACTGGATAGTATTCTATGTTATATATAAGTGCCCACTAGGATGGTGAAATGACCTATTGACATATGAGAACTACATTTGTATACATTCAGCTATTAAAACGGTTGTTGGCTAATAGTTTGAAATGTGCATGTTTAAATCCCAATTCACATTGTAATAATTGAAGGGGTGCATTCATGAAGGGCACATGTTCTATGCATATAACATGGCTCATGTGCCCTTTTTGAACGCACCCCTTCAATTACACAGATAGTAAGAAGAAGGTGCTCGATATTCTCAATAAAGCCAGAGTTACGAAATATCTCCCACCCCTTGTAGCTAGAGATATTGAGAGAGCACATAGGATTGGCACGAGAATTAACGGCAGGCCAAGACCAATCATCGTCCGAACACAGCACTGGGAGGATAAATGGCATTCTGTCAAATTTTGGAGCGTACTCAAGGAACAAGGAGTTGGTATAGCTAACGACCTCACTGGACATCAACGGAAAGAGCTGAGCCGCCTAAGAGAAGCTAAACCCGCTTCTATTATAAGGGGAGCAAGCTGCTAGAGGCACCTAAGGAAGGTTTCTCAAGAGACACTTCGAGCTCATCTGGACCAAATACTCGAAGAGACAGATCGCGGGGACACGACACGAACCTTGAGGTCGTCTTCACGCACAGATAGGAGAGATAACACCCGCTAAGGAAGTGGCCAGGGCCAGGAACATGTGAGACTTTCTCCAACACACATAGAGGATAGGAATGAGACTGACAATAATGAAAATACCGGTGTATTTGTTAATTTCATTTATTGTAATATCTCCGGTATCGTTCAAAAACTTACGGACGCTGGTTTTATAGGTTATATAAAACCACTTGATGTCATAGGAATTACTGAAACTTGGTCAACTGACTTGGACATTGATAATACATTTAGTGATTTTAAGTTGATTGAAAAGAATGCAAAAAAAATATCTAACAAGGGGAGAGCTTCCGGCCGCATTGTAGTACTAATAAGAAAACAATTATATCATTTCGTGAACTTGTCTAAAGTAACAGAAAATGCGATATTTGTCATGTTCGACCGTGAACTATTCGGTCTTGATAAAGATATCCTGTACTCTTGTGCATATATACAACCGGAGGCTTCCACTTGGTATGATAAATACTCGCCACTATATAAGAATGGCGTAACCTTATTTCAAGAGAATCTGTTATCAATCATTTCCTCTGTACCAGACTGTTACATCTTATGTGGCGGTGATTTTAATGCGCGAACTGGAATAGACCCTGATTTTATTGAAGATGATCTATTTTGAGTACACTGAAGCACAGAATCATTCGTATTGGGATTGTCTTATAGACTACTTCAATCTTAAATGCTTCTCCGCCGATAAGGTTATAAATAGTTTCGGTAAAACACTCCTTGACATGTGCTCAGTGTTTAATATCAACATTATGAATGGTCGCTGTGGCAGTGACGCACAACTAGGAGATTTTACATACATTGGTCAAAATGGAGCAAGTGTTGTTGACTATGTTATCTCGTCAACAACATTATTTGATTTAGTGAATGATTTCTGTATACGATCTCGTATAGAATCAGACCATCTTCCAATCATAGTACGTGTAAAATCAAACCATAATGGAAAATCATTCATAAACCAAACAAATTCAGAAAATATATATCGATTTACTTGGGATAACGACAAGTCGGGACAGTTCAGGGAAAATATGTTATCTGCGAAAGTTCAGGAATTGCTAGATACATCTGTTGATTGTGTTTTCACTAATATTGACGATAGTATAACATATATGACAGAAGCGATATGCACTGCGGCTTCATGTATGAGAAAAAAGGTTAATCAATCCAAAGCATACTTGAAATGTTGGTTTGATGCAGAATGTGAAATTATGAAAGCTGAAAGATGCAGACTACTCAATAAGTTTCGGAAATATGAAGATAAACTGTCATTTGACCAATACTGCGGTATGTGGAACCAGTACAATTCCCTCTGTAGGAAAAAACGACTTGATTATATTAGAGAAAAGCGGATAACAAAAGAAAATAACATATACGATTCCCAAAAGTTTTGGTCTGAACTTAAACGTTTGAATACAACTCATATAAAACAAAACAATATTCAGATAAAAGATTGGCTTGTACATTTCAGGCAACTTTTTGTGGTACCGATGCAGTAGATAATGACAATGACCGCATTAATCATGACAATTCTGAAAATACAAATCTAAACCATCAAAATGCTGAACTAAAGAAATACTAGATTCTCCAATCACTAGAGAAGAAATAGTAGAAAGTATCGGTAATCTTAAATTAAACAAATCGCCGGGAACTGATGGTATTATAACAGAATTCTTAAAAAATTCAGCAGACCTTATCGTACCATACTTAGATCTTATATTCAACATCATACTAGAAAATGGTACTTTCCCACAGTCTTGGACTGTTGTTCCGATTCATAAACATGGGGATACTAATAACCCAAATAATTATAGGGGTATAACATTACTTAGTATATTCAGTAAACTATTCACTTGTATTATAAATAAGAGACTAGTTAACTGGGGGGATGTAATGGAGAATGCATGAGGAGCTGTGGATTCGTTAAAAATAATCAACGAGCCCCGAAGGGGCGAGTTGATTATTTTTAACGAATCCACTGCTCCGAATGCATTCTCCATCTTAATCCATGTATGACTTCACGAAACATTCATATACCTATATGTAATTATTTTAGATTTGAAACAATAAATTTCAATTATGGAATACCAAAATAAATTATTTTGCAAATTTCGGTGCTCATTCATCGAATATGGTACAAGTAGCTACGGCCCTCATGAAATGGATTCTTCCACGCACGTGCAGCGCAAAACTTCCACGCGAAGCGAAGTGATTGACAGCTGAAACTCTGCCTTTGCATGCCTTCCGTGCCTTGAATAGAACGTTGGATTCTTACTGACAAACAATCCTAAGGTTTCTAACAGCGTCTTGTGGCCTAATGGTTAGAACCGCTGACTGCCAAGCGAAGGGTTGCATGTTCGAATCCAGGTTCATGCATTACACAAATTAACTTGTCTAGTTGAGAGCTATTTTAAGATCCTATTCATGTAAACTAAGACAAAATACATCAGTCTCGAAAAATGTACTCGATTAGCCATTTTTGAAAATATCTAAACCTAACACCCCTCCTGACTGGGACAGTCAATGAACAGTTGATTCCTAAATAATAATCAACTGAAAACACAATAGAGTGACGTCATGACCATGGATTAAACAATGGATAAGATCAACGAATCACAAACTGGCTTAAGACATGGACATACCACCATTGACAATATGTTTATATTACAAAGTCTAGTTCAAAGATATTTGAATACAAAAGGGGGAACTTTTATGCCATGTTTGTTGATTTTGCAAAAGCATTTGATTCTGTGCAATGGAATAAACTTTGAAACTTATTTCACTGGCATGGTCTTAGTGACAAAATGTGTAAACTTTTATCGAATATGTATAATAACGTAAAGGCATGTGTTAAAAGTAACCACAAATTTTCGGAAACGTTCGAATTGCAACTTGGTGTCAGACAGGAATGTGTTCTAAGCCCATTTCTTTTTTCATTCTTCATAAATGAACTTGCTACCCAAATGGAAACTCACTGCTCAAACGGCATTCAACTCCATCCAGAAATTGTCCAAATATTCCTTCTCCTGTTCGCAGACGACGTTGTTTTATTTTCAAGCACCATAAGTGGCCTCCAAAATCAATTAAATGAACTTGAACAATACTGTGTTACATGAAAATTAACTGTTAACAAGGAGAAAACAAACATCGTAGTCTTTAAAAAAGGGGGTAAACTCTCGAAAATAGAAAAATGGACATTTAAGGATATACGACTAGAATGTGTTAGCTGTTATATGTATTGTTGTCACCAATGGGCTTTCCTGGACCATGCATGTCAAATATGCTGCGCTTCAAGCGCAAAAAGCACTAATCGGTATACTGAAAACAATCCATACACTCGGAGATATGAATTATTAAACCTTTTTCAAAATATATTCAAAAATCCAAGTTTGACTTATGGGCCAGAAATTTGGGGATTAACTGATTTCACCAAATAGAAGAATACACTTATATGCCTGCAAGAAATATCTTGGTGTGATACTTTTAACGCAATGATATATGGGGAATGTGGCAGATATCCGCTGCATGTGTTTACAAATATAAAAGTCATTAAATACTGGTTAAAGTTGTTAAATATGCCCTCTTATAGAAATAAACAAAGTAGTGTTATAATACGATGTTATTGTACGAGAAAAATGGACAAAGAAATTGGCCTTCTAATGTTAAAGATTTATTATTCTCAATAGGCTTCGGACATGCTTGGAATGCACAATATGTAGAATTTCACACACCGTTCATTCAGTCATTAACTTCAGACTTAAATTTAGATATCTATCTTCAAACATGGAGTGAACAAATTTCGTTATCTAGCAAATGTTTTTATTATTCAATGTTAAAAAATGATCTAATCGATGAATCATATTTATCATGTGTTAACATAAAAAAAATTCAGACGTTCATTGGCACGATTTAGATGTTCGTTTCACGACCTATACATCGAAAGCGGTAGATACACCAATGTAAAAAAGGAAGACATAATATGTAAACTTTGTGATTTAAATCAAATTGAAGATGAATATCATTTCCTTCTCATTTGCCCGTCGTATTATACATTACGTTGTAAATATATTTAAAAATATTACATTGTCCATCCAAATACAATTAAATTCTCAACTCTTGTTAGCAGTAGAAGTCAAACTATATTACAAAATCTTGCCATGTTCATTCATTATGCAATGCTGTATAGAAAAAACGTAAAACCAATGTAACCCGTATTTATGTGTGTATTTATCCATCATGTATGTACTATTGGCCTGTTGCCTTTTCAGTATGAAATAAAGACTGATTGATTAAAATGGCAAAACAAATAAATTATGAAATGCATATGATTAATTAGAACATTTACATACCTCATAATCAACCACAAGTTTAGCATATTCAGTTATTGTGAACACGGTCGTGTTTACCTTTATTTATTATATATCATTATTTACTTCATGCCGAAGTTCAGATGTTCTAAACATATTGCACACACTTCTTCTCTCCATGTTATAAAGATGTACAAGATCTTGATTTATAAAGATGCACATCTATGTAATTGAAACAAAGAAATGCGTTGATATACATATGCCTATACTGCCGCTGATTTCCTAATCTTAAATATTAGATTGAACATGTAATGATATATTTCAAGATCCATGTCTAGATTATTCTCTAAACACAACACATAGGCATCCAATCGTCAGAGGTTAGTGTGTATCGGATCAAATCCATTGGATAGTATTCTGTGTTATACAGTGCCTGACAAAAGTCACTTCTCCTGTCTTGCAGTCTGCAAGCGAATTACTGCACTATTTTCGCAACGAAAATGCAGTCGGCCCGCATGAATGTCCCGTGATTCTTGCGGCACTATCGCGTGACAGAAGTGAGAGAGTCGCAACTGAGCGGTTCAGTGGCTACCGGGAGGGCGGGGCTTAAATGTACCCTCTCGGAATTAATGCATTCAATGCTATTGCGGCTATAATTTGACATGTGCATAAGATGGTCATAATTGTTGACTCAATAAACTACAGATATAGAGATATTTATGGTAATAACGAATTTATTGTCATTTATTTGTTGGTCTCAAAATCCTACCTGTACGCCTGTCCGATTGTGTGAGACAGTTTGTAATGAACTAATTTTCTTTTTTTTTGGAGAGAATAACATTCCTGTATAACCATGATATTGTACTGGGGAAATTCGCTTTATATAAAGTTTGAATATTGTCGTCTGCATAATATTGTATTTTGAATTATATTCAGTTACACGGTGTGTACACATTGTGTAGTGTTTATTATTGTTCTTGTAAAAGTCAACTGGTTGGATATGATAACGGATAAATATTTTGTGTAGGTGTCTGTGTTGTATGGGGAAGTTGTGGGTCGGGTTTTCCTCTGAAGCCGGTTATGCACTTAAAAATCAGTATATGATGTATATTGTTTGACATTGCTTGTTGGTAAAATCAGAACTCAGTTCATTTTGATGATCAGGAAACGAAATGAGACTTGATTTTCAAGGTGATGTAGTATGCTGTAAAGTTGAATTATACATTGATGATGTTCATTTAGTATCGCATAAACATATAAAATGACGTTGGAGGGGCCAAAAGGACTATCTTTTCTTATCATTTGTCATAAAAACGTTAAATTAGGTCATCTTTCGGGGATGTTTCTGTCTGTATGTTAGTGGATTTGATTAAACTGTTTGCTTATCTAATTTCACTCCCGTTTATGAAGTGTGTAATTAATGTGACACGCAGATGCATAGTCAAAATCGTTAACATACATGTAGTAATCTTTCAATGATAATAAATGTACTTTGAAACAAAACATTTTCAAGATATTGGATTTTAGTTTGAGGTAAATTTGACAGGTTTACCTGTTAAATATATATTATATATACATTCAAGGGTCAAATATGTATTCCTAAATACATGTATGCATGTCTATATGATACATGTATGTAACTATTTACTGTACATTATAAAGATTTGCATGTATGATCTTTAACATTGACATTAACAACATGTGTATATACACGTACATTGCATTTCGATAGATGAATATTTGAAAACATAAACATAACATTACACTTAAATTCCGTGTTTATGTTTATGTGTGACGAATGTCAATAATTTTATCTAGATACTGTTAGGTTGTGGACTATTGTTGCTTCGGTTTCTTAGTTTGTTGAGTGAATATATTTACACTTCTAAGTGGAATTCTGTATGTTTACATTTTATGACTAAACTATGAATTTAAATTTATATTCACATAGTCCCTATGACCTTTGATCTAAAATGTACACAACATTAGTTCAGTGTGATTTTATATTGAGATTTTAAATAGATTATATATTTGTTAATTCAAGGGGGCGGGATAGCGCAGTGGTTAGCGCGTTCGGCTTCGGATCAAGAGGTCCGGGGTTCGAATCCCCCCAGGGGCACGGCAACTTTGTCTGCAGTAGAGAACTGTTCTACACGCAGTAAGGTTTGGGTGCAATGCTACACTGAATTTTAGCGTAGTACCACCCATGGTTCGCTAGTTCCAGCCGCTGCTCGCAGGTTTCACCGCAATGCATAGCCACATGGCGTTGCGGGCTTTCTCCCTGCCATAATACTAGCAGCCGCGATATAAGTGAAATACTCTTGAAAGTGGCGTTAAACCCCAACTCACTTACTCACTCACATAACCGATTCAATAGTAATACTTTAGTATGAGAGCGTACCTTTATTTCCGCTAACCGAGCACTGTGTGTACATGAGTTAAAAAGAAACCACTAGTGAAGAATTGGGGCTAGAAGAATGGGAAATTAGGTAGCTTAAGGGAGTGTTGCTTTGTGATAGAAAAACGAGATACATGCTGAATGATAGTTCTTTCTTTCATCTGTAACAACAGTTTAAAGGCCAATAACTGTGTAGTGAAGTTGAGATGCTTGTATCCTTTACACAATGTATCCATATAGTGCGACATGTATCTAATCATGTAGATTAAATAACTGGCTGATGCAATTATATCTACATTCGAAGATCAAAGTAAAGGAAGTATATTGAGGGTATTACTTTAAAGAAAATGTCAAGAAAAACACTTAGTTTAAATACAAGTATGTTATTATTGCGTGTCTTAAGCAATTCAAATAGACTCAGAATATCATACTGAACAAGGTCGAATACTTGAACCTTTCTGATATTTACCCTAGTTAATTAACAGCGCATATACACATAATTTGTGAACGTCCATGTATAAGTACATTTGCCTTCAATTAAGTAATATAAAAGCGTACTGCGCTGACACTATTAATGTATATAACACTACATGAGCGTAAGCCAGGGGAAATCATGAATATTTGGATTTTTTAAATATTATCAGTGGGTCACGTATTTTGATAAACGCGCGACTACCTATGTTACATAATCCAGTATATCATTTATTGTTAACGACTGAATACACGCTTTCAATACACAACCCGCTTTCAATACACAACCCGTCCCTTGTTTTAAGCAGTTTGCTTATTTGTCTTCGTTGCGTCTCGCCGGGTTTATTGTCTCGCTCGATATGACATGAGTTTGTGGATAGTATATTTGAAAACATAACATGGTCTCATAAGTCAATTTGGCTGGGCATTTACTTTTACATTGTGCTATATATTGTACAATGAGTTTTATGCGTGACACTTTAATAAACTAACTGTCTAACTCTCTGTCACAAGTAATATATATAATAAAGTTAACATTTGAATTTCCAATAGTGTGTAAAACAAACGCATCGTCATTCTTTCAAACTGCTAGTAATACACTTCTATTTACATGTAGTTTTGATAGTTTTGTCATTCAAGCGATACGCTGATCGAAGTCACGGTTACCGATTGTTAAATTGTTGGTACAGTCAGTGCTGGCAGTTGGTGCCTTATGCTGAGAAAGTGGGTCAAATCCCGAAAAAAGACACTGTTTCATTTTATGTAACTACAAGTGAGACATTAATAAAATTATGTGTCTGTCTGACTGTCCTAATGCGACGGTTTGCGACAAGGGGGGAGCGGACGTAACGGTTAATCTACGCCTGAGTGAATTCACAATCTGGTGTCTTTATATTACATACAGTGTTTGAATGAACGGTGTCTCCCTCGTAATACACACAGAGAGAAAGATAACATGTATGTAAGCACGTGACACCGAAATAAAATACTTTTCTTGTTCTTGTTCTTCTTCTTCTTCTTCTTCATTTCGCCATAGACAGAAGTTTTTTTTAAAGTGTCACAAGTTGAAAACAAAAGAGCCATCATGAGATCTCCCCGGCCCCACATAAGTTGAATAGTCAGTTTTAGCAGTATGGAACTAAAACTATAAGGTGCTTTTGCTCGTAAAAACTGATGTCTCCTCCTTCCCCCAATTCAATTCAAGTTATTACCTTTCTAAAGGTCAAATGTCAAAAATGTTACCATGGAACCGAATCTTTGTCTTTACCGGAGGTGTGTGAGAGGGGGGGGGGGGGGGGGGGGGGGGGGGTAAAAACTACTGAGACATCGTTAAAAATAAACACAACATAAAAAGCTATTTTTAAACAAATCAAGAAGCAGATGGTTAACACACAAGGCAAATAGCATAAGAGATATTAAATATAAAAAAACTGCCGTTTTTAAAAGTTACTTTCTACAGTTACAGTCATGTGTGTATATTTCCTTTTTTTTGTATATATATTGCACTACGTAATGCATGATAAGACAAATCGTACCCTTCCCACAATCTTCAAAGGATTGATCTCATGCATTTAATATAACTTTTGATTTCAAGGTATTTATCATGATGGGATCGGCAAACATGTAAGAAGTCTCACTGCAAACACCTACTAAAACAAATGAGTGGCGATTATAGAACAGGAAAAGTTATGTGCACTACAAAAACAAAACTAACTAGTCAACAAGCAGTAACATTTTGGGTTATATCATTTTTGCATTGTTTATCTAAATTTCTTAACAAACTTCGGTAGAACTGAGTGTACTTAATAATGATGAGGAATTGAATTTAAAAGTCTCAAGCTGTGAACACTGGTCAGTGACTAAATTGTTTACCTAATGGTCACGAACGTTTATAGACAGACATTTTCTTCAAATGTCAACCTCGATTTCATTATTATAAATATGTACATTTATTGATAAAACGAAACAGGTAAAACATCGAACCACTCACTATGGGGTTATGAGAGACGTGATATTCGAAGTAGATCACGAGATCAACAACTCTGCTGGTACGCTTATCTGACACGGCGGTATGTTACGATGTAAGTTGTAATAAACGCGGTAAGATGTAATAACTGTATCCTTTGATGTGATTAAAGCTAATTTTCATTGGAATGGGAGGTGGTAAACACGGTGATGCAATGGGCATAGGGGTGCCTTTGGATAATACAGAAGCTACAAGTGTCTTACAGTTCCTTGCAGCCTGTCAAAACACTGTGTAACTAATACCATTATCAATCGCTTTTGCCGAACTATGAAACGTGATAATTATTACAAGTAAATAAACACAGAATTATATATCATATTTTGTAAGATATCTACTTTAAGGAAATGTATAATATACAAACATAAACACCCTATACACATGTATGTACTTGAAGAAACACTATATTAACATTAATCCATCTACATGCGACACTATTGTTTCACTGAAAAATTAAAGTCAATAGTAATTTTGTAATGTGAGTAATTTCCATTAAACTGATGAACCTTTAGTCAGTGCCTTTCAACACAACGTCACTAGTTACAGCAGTATGAACCTTCAGAATCAGATTTTCTTTTTAAAAGACAAATTTGAAAGTTACTTACTGACGAAATCCGGTCTGTATGATTGTAATGACACTTCTAAAGCATAGAGAAGTGTTGATTAAGAAAAGTTATTCCAAAATCGTAACATTGCCACGGCATCAAATTTTCGGTATATATGCAAGGGGTGCAACACTAATTTTACCATGATTGCTTCTGTATACTACGTCAGTATGCTGCATCTAAATGGCCAAACTCGTTTACCTTCCCTTTTGTGATAAAATGGAGTCTGAAATACACTTCCTGTTGGACTTTCCAGAATGGAGTTTTATTCAGATCTTCGTTTTTTTATTCAAATCCTCAAAACGTACAACTTTACCAACATACTGTATAATCTATTTTCTAAACTTGGTGTTGCAAAAACTTTTTTAAAAATAACTGAAAAAAGTATGTTTTAAGACATCAGTCTGTTACTTATTCTACCATTATACAGTTTAACCATATATCGCTTTAACGTTCTGCTTCTTACCATTTACGTTTTTGTCATACATATCGTATATGATACGTTTTTAACATTGTCTCATGGGCCAAATAATGGCTGGTTTTTAAAAACATATTACACATGTAGTTTTTACACATCGTATTTAAAATCACACCTATGTTGAATTTGTGTCACTTTGATAAACTATTTCTATCAGATTATCTCATACAAAATTTATACAGGTAAATAATGTTACCGCCGGTAAATTCCACAACATAACACTTTGGTATCTATTCGACGCGAGGCAATGACAACTTCAGCAATCATTTGACAGTAAATGTCCATTTCTAAACATCTTTACGCCCGCCCACTACAGAAGACCAATCAGCTCTTAGCGGCTTAATTTGCGACCTGGACGCATCGGAAAAGCTCCGCCTTCATTAACGCAATCATCTCGCTATTCTCGTGCGACAGACACGCTAATTTGGCGAAAGAGAGTCGCGTTCCTGCAGCAGGAATAACGCAACCACCACCCAACTGTGCTCCGACACGATCGCAGGAATACTGCAAGTTTACTCCCATGACCTTTGTCCGGCCCTGTATATAAGTGCCCACTAGGATGGTGAAATGACCTATTGACATATGAGAAATATACATGTTTAACTTCCAATTCATATTGTAATACATAGTAAATGCACTTGGTTAATAACAAAATTTAAATACCTCCCCATCAACCACAAGTTTTTCATATTCAGTTATTGTGAAAACGGTCGTGTTCACCTTTATTTATTATAAAACATTATTTACTTCATGCCGAACTTCACATGTTCTATATATATTGCACACACTTCTTCTCACCAAGATATGAAGATGTACGAGATCTTGATTTATATAGATGCACATCTATGTAAATGAAACAAAGAAATGCATTGATATACATATGCCTATAATGTCGCTGATTACCTAATCTTAAATATAAAATTTAACATGTAATGATATATTTCAAGTTCCATGTCTAGATTACTCTCTAAATACAACACATACTAGGCTTCCAATCGTCAGAGGTAAATGTGTATCGGATCAAATACACTGGATAGTATTCTATTTTATATATAAGTGCCCAGTAGGATGTCGAAATGACCTATTGACTTATGAGAACTATACATTCAGCTATTAAAACGGTTGTTGGCTAATAGTTTGAAATGTGCATTTTTAAATCCCAATTCATATTGTACTACATAACAAATGCAAATGGTTAATTAGAAAATTTACATACCTCCCACTCAACCACAAGTTTATCATATTCAGTTATTGTGAAAACGGTCGTGTTAACTTTTATTGATTATATATCATTATTTACTTAATGCTGAAGTTAAAATTTTCTTAAAATATTGCAGACACTTCTTCTCTCCAAGTCAAGAAAAGAACGAAATCTTGATTTATATAGATGTACATCTATATGTAATTGAAACACAGAGATTATTTGATATACATATGCCTACACTGCTAGTCACAAAACCCCTTATCCTTCAAGTCTCCTGTCTAGTTTACCCTGTTAATACATCCAATCTTTGAGGTGAAAATGTGTATCGTATCAAATCATGAACATTTACAAGTAACTATGAAAATGGTTATGTGTTGAATGATTGAAAAGCGCATCCTTTAATCCCTAAAGAAATGGATAACAACTGCTGATGCTTGTTCAGCATATATTCACTTGTTGAGACGGCCTTCTTCAACTTGATTGAGATGCTGTCGCACTTTATTTATTGCATAAATATATTTATCATATCAATTTGGGTTTTAAATTCATTATATGTTTCTTGTTTTGCACCGAGGAACTGATGAGTTTAACACTTTTCAGAAGCATAATATAGTTTAATTACTGTACAAAAAGTTTTTTTATAAATCATATCAGCTTCGGAGATTGTGTCAATGTCACACATACATGTAGTCACAAGTTATTGTTGTTTTAAAATAGTTAAACTTCTATGAACGCTGCTCTTCTAAATGATCTAGTACATTGTTGGATATACAGACATACGCAAAAACACCAAATGCAATACAAAAATGGAAGTTTACATTCATTTTAAAATGCAGACATAATATATTTTTTTGTATTTACGCCCTAGTATGGTAAACCAATACGTTGACAACACGCTATATATCTACATCAGATTCTCAGGATTCTAAGTCTGGAATAAAATGCTTATTGTTTGATTACTACATGGTGGTACGATACATCACGTTTAGTTACTAAAATATGTATTTCAAAACTACATGTAATGCATTATATCACACCACTTTCTTTAGTAACTAAGTCAATAATAATGCTAGTTGTTCCTCAATTAAATTCATCTAACAGGTCACATGTTAGAATTTGTATTCTTTATTATAAACATGCATACTGTATTCATATATCCACTTTTAATAAGATTGCTAAATTAATAAAAGTTATTCTTTATCATCATAGTGTTGGTAAAGTTTAGTAATTCTAATCCAAAATAAAATAAATGAATGTACATGTATATAAGGAGAACAATACAAAATGACTCCTAATAATGTGTTATATATAGAGGTCCTGAAGAACGGTGGCAGGAACACAGCAATAGCCAGTTTGTGACTAATTAACTCGTCCTTGTTGCCTTAGCGAGCCGAGAGTTGTCGAACAACATTCGTTAGATAACCAGTTCAAATAGGGCGTGCATAAGGAGCAAGTGCCAACAACGATGGTACAGCAACGAAACGGGTGCCCACTAGGATATACAAAATAGTATTAAATAATTGAGACATATTGAAATAAAAGTAATACATGAACATTATCTAGCAACGGTTTCAGCAATCTAAATACTAAATTTGAACCCTGTAGCTACAGCAGAAAGACTGGTGCCCGGTACGATGGTGTAGCGACCCAGTTCCCAATAGACACGTAAAATGTGTGTGTATATAAATATATATATATATTTAAGAGTAGATAGCAAACCTGAAAACTTCGTGAAATAATGGCCTCAATAAACCATTAAGCTATAATATGATGGAATAATTATTGTTTGCATGGATATGAATGTTTTTGTTTCGTGAAATCATTGCCTATGTTATGTTTCATCGTTTGATGAATCCAAATTATTCTGTAGTGAGGTTCCTAGAAAATGACATCATTCTTTGTTATACCATTTGTTTCAAGAGCTCAATAATTTGTTTCGTTTCTCAGCATATACTATTCCCATAATGAATGAATTTCCGAAAAGTGATTATAAGATACCAACTCACAATCTGTCCTGAAGTAAATCCTCACTGTAGCGTCCTGTACTTGTCTCTGGAGATCCACCTTCCACCAGGCCAACCTATACCCTCCACCAGTGTCTATAACGTTCTGTGGGCCATATGGAGCAGCAACAATGTTCCCGTCCACAGCTGTATCAGCACTGAAATCCTTCTTGACAGAGCTCATTGAGGCAGGTTTTCCTTGGCCTATGTTAATCAGAGACCCTAGAATAAGGAAACCAAAAGTGTGTTTTCATGAAGACAGTCTCTTGGGACGATTGTGTTTATCTTATATATACGGTTAACAAAACGGTTCTGTATAATCAAGCTTTGAAAAATTAGCTATAATATTTTGTCGGACATGTTTGAAAAAGGCAAAGGCCAAAAGGCTAAATAAATTCCTCATATTTATAAATAGTAACGATATGCTGCTTAACTGATAGAGAACAGCAGAAAATATCGCTGAAATTGCAACAAACTAATTGCCTCAACGAAATCGAAAAGTAAAATGAAATAAGGAACTAATAGAATTAAAATATTGTCAATTGTAAAATGATTATGTCATCTTTGAATACATTCCTTTGGAAATATGTCATGTAAAATTTGTGTTTCATTATTGATCCATAATTGAACTAGTTCTAAACCGATCCCTGTTTTTAAACAAAATTACGTTAACATTAGGATAGTTTTGTGATCGTAGTTTGGTGATACAAGTCTCAAATAGTTTTCTTATTTACGAAAAGGCTCGAATAGTTTAGAAACTTAGACCAAGAATTGTTCCTGTCAGATTTGAATGCGCCCGAACGCTGCCGCCTGAATCTGTAGAGAAGTGGTGTAATACAAAGCAAACCTAATGGCGGCTTCAAGTAACAAAGGTCAATGAACAGTTGAATAGCAGCAGATGACAGTAAAGTGGAGGAATTGCACATTCAAAAAGAAATAAAGTTGCTATAATATATAAACTCTTCAAAAGGACAATAACTACCGGGAAACATATATTAGAATTCAATATGGATGAACAAATCATCGTTCGATTCATAAATTATCTTACTAAAACCAACCTGGTAACCAATGCACTGAGAACAAAATGATTCAGAAACCATTGTATCTCAAATATTTAAATTCAACTTATACACTTAGCAATAATTTAACCAACACTCTAGTTTGTAAAATTAAATGCGGTGTTCTGACTGATTCTATCCCCAGGAGTTAGCAGTCATTGTAATAGAAATCCACCCAATGAAAACTTTATGAAAATATGAAAATAAGTTACTTTTGTGAGAAAGTCAGTTAGTAAAGTGTCATCAATTCACTTGAAAGAATGGAATAAATCATATTTCATCAAAAAAAACTTGAATGTTGACACCAACATAGCAAGCTACGGTAAAGCCGTTTGCCTAAGACAGTGAACCATTAGTTGAATGAACTTTCGTTTCAACAAAAGCTACTTGATTGTTCTACATAATATGACACATTATTTTACTGACATGTAGTCTTCTTGGGGTGTTGCTTAATTTATTTCCAAGTGTATAAAATCTAGATCTAATTTAACTTGACAATTCATATTTCTCAGGGAAAAGGTACCATATTATTTACCACTTTTTATCATGAAAGTTCAACTTGATAACTCGAAAATTCAAGATCCTGTCTTGAAAATGTAACACAATATTTTGAATATTTAACTTAGTATCTTGAGTATTCAACATATTTTGGGTAAATTCAATGTATTTTCTCGATTGTTTACAAGGTACAATGTCAATGATAACATTTTGTAATTACCAGATTTAAATGTTGTAGATCTAGTTCTAAAGTTGAAATAAGAACATCAAAAAGTGTAATTACAATTTGTTATGTTTTAAAAATGAGTTATAAACTGTTGTAACAAGTAATTAACCATCTTCAATTTTCATCATACATGTACCAACTTCAAGATACTACTTTTAAATATTCAACAACATATGGTTGACTATTACACAAAATAGGGTTGAATAATCAACAAATCTGGACTGATTTTTCAAAACAGTAACATGAATTTTACTAAGATATTAAAGTTAAATTTCAAGATACTAAGTTGAATTTTTAAGATGCTAAATTTAATTTTCAAAATATTAAGTTGAATTATCAACATAGTATCTTGAATTTCAAGGTAAGTCCTGAATATTTCAAGATAAACAGGCAGATAGAGTCTACCAAATCACCGGCCAAGTGGGAAAGTTTCAAACATAGCGAAAAATGTTTATGAAACTTTATTCTTAGATAAATCATAAATCACTCATCAGTTATCATATAAATTTTATGCTACAGAATAATATATACTTCCGAAGATGTATTAATCTCATCCTTATAGTTGTTCTGGAAGTGAAATTATAAAGAGCAATTGACATGGCTAGAAATAGAAGTTTGTAAAAGATGAAAACCCCATAAACATAAAACAATCTACACATGCTGACTGTTCCACACTCTAAGTTTCATTGAGCTGGGCCTTGCAGTTTTTAGTTCTGGTCAGGAAACAATATGTCATGTTTCTATGGAAACGGCTTAAAGTAAAATTCAGAAGAAGTTGAACGCCCGAAAAGGCACATCTACACATGGTGACAGTTCCACATACCAAGTTTCATTGAGCTAGGCTTTACAGTTTTTTAGTTACAGAACGAAACCCGGATGCACAGGCGAAGGTAATTTCTATATCCCCGACAACTTCCTTGTGGCGGGGGTAAATATACTGAACACTCGCGTAGCTCAGCCCAAATAGCGTTTATGACTCTCTGTAATCTAAACTTAAATATCAACATACATTCGACAAGCTGTCATAATCTTATTAAAAATGAAATAAAGTATGGTGGTATAAGTAAATAGGTCTAATACAAATTGCCTATTGATTTATCAATAAATTATGTTTACTAAGTATGTGAGGAGGTTTTTGATTTATTCTTTAAAGTCAAATGTTTCATAAATTTGTACTTTAACCTTTCAAAATATAATGCTTACAAAGTTACCTTTCACTAGGTAGGGAAAACGTCTGCTTATTTCACATGTTTTAACTTGGCAGGAGAGGAAATGCAACTGACAATGCAATTCGGAGAAGATCAGGGAATAAAGGGCATAAATCGCCATTAGTTTTAAACATGGATAGGTGCGTTGTAGCGTGCATTCCAGTAGCAATAACATGTTTGTGTTAAGTAGGAGAATGTCCTCAAACTGTCCACGTGCAAACTATTACACATAATATTGCTATACAGATTGATAATTTGATAAATTTGAAAGTCTGAGGGTCATGATAAAAATAGCGGGGGAAATGTGAAAGAATAATGTTAAAGTTTAGTAAAAAAGGTAACATGTAATCATGTAACATCAAATTGATTGCTAAGCTCTTTCGTGGAATTTTCAGGTTCTTTGACAATAAGGTTAAAAGAAGTATTGCGGCAATGTTCAAACAATGTTCACTTTCTAATACTTATCATGTACAAGCACCTATAGAATGTTTATATTAACCTACACATTCAAACTAAACCTACCTGAATCTATATGTAGCAGGACGATATATGCATATACAATCCACTTCATCTCCATGATGTTTCTTCGAATCATCCAGGAAGCAAATACAGGGAAGTAAACCGCTGTACCGGTAGTCAAGAGTATAGATACTGTATATGTAAACACCGTCACTCAATGTGAACGAGATTGTTATCTCGATTAGATTTCAAAGTCCACTCCAAGACAACGGCGTAGTTCATGACAAAGGAATAACACATCGCTGTTGTATCAAATTTATGTATTTTCCAACTTACAATATGTTAATTTCAACACTTGAAACCGCATCCTGATCTGTATGACAATGACAATGACAATCAGTGGAATACTCAAGCTTGGTGAAGTGGAACCCTAATGTTATCCCCTATTTTATGTATCATATACACTAAAGACTGTAGAAGTGTGTATCAACATTGTTCAACAGTTAAACCTGTATTCATGCTAACAGACTGTGGATATGATTACCGAACATACAATTAAACCTTTGTGAAATGATTTGAATAAATCTACCTTCAACTGAATATGAAAAAGACCAAGGAAACTATTATTAATTTATTGAGTCTGTGT
Source organism: Gibbula magus (assembly GCA_936450465.1). Taxonomy (NCBI): domain Eukaryota; kingdom Metazoa; phylum Mollusca; class Gastropoda; order Trochida; family Trochidae; genus Gibbula; species Gibbula magus. The sequence goes on from OW388292.1 coordinate 55,397,990, forward strand.
ACATTACAAATAACCATATTAATAATATTCTAATATTCTTTTCTAATAAATTGGAAATAAATATACATGAATGTACTTCTGAAAAATTATTGAAAATAGACTTTCTTTCTCAACTAATGCTATCACATCTAGTCAAGTGTCAACAACGTTTTTTGGTTACGAAGATTAAAAAATGTTAATACAGACAATGCATATTTATACAACTATGTAGGAGTATGTACTAGCTGTGCTTAGTTTGATACTAAATATTCAAGTTCAGTTATCGTAAGACTCTCAACTTACAACTATTTGTAGATATGATTGGAGGAAGTAACTCTTAATGACGTTACGCATTTACACTTGTGCATTTGGTATTTCAAAATGCTATAACTTGTGATATTTTTGGGGTACAGTAATCTAACAAGGGACAAGGAAAATGTTTTTGATAAAAAAATTAATAAAAAATGTACTGCAACTTACTGGTCGTATTGGCCTATACAATGTATCGCGAACTGATAGTGACATTGAAATTGTTTCCTGTGGTCATGCTGTGGTAGCCTCATTATTCATTAATAAGATCAGTGTATATATGTTACGTGTTTAAATCAGGTTTAATAAAGTTGAACACGTGTATTTCATCATGTGTCTATTCTCATATTCTTTATCATTTTAAGGTGTTCTCTTGTGTTGTACATAGCAGCCATGTCAATTTTACGTGCCTGCATTTATGAGGTTAGCTATAGCCTATTTCACTGGTAGGGGTGTTACTCGGATCAGTCTATTCTCTGTTGTCTTTCTCTCTCAGTCTATTTTGTTTTCTTTGCCTGACTTACTCGCATGCTTTTGCATTTCACTAATCACTTTTCACTGAGACAAGACAACCAAGGATGAGAGAATTGCAGACATATATAAGTTTCCTACATCAACTAGTTTTTGCTTAAATTTGATCTTAAAAATCTAAATCTAAACTTATATCTAACGTCAAAGTAAGAAATTGTAATTAGTTAATGTTCGTAAAGTAATAGTATTTAGTAACAAACAGTTTAGTATATATATATTTATTCATTGCTATGATCTAACAGTTATTCCAGTGCATGGTAAGGTTTTATCTAGGCAATAATGGGAAACTGTATCATTACTATTACATGTGAGAGCTTGTTTGTATATGTTTATAAATATGTCAAATTTTAACATAACTCAATAGACGGGTTAGCTCCTGTATACCTGCTGTTGGTGTCTGGCATAAGGTGTAGCACCTGAGTACACGATGCTCGGTAGGTGTACACATTGTGTATTATGTAATAATGTTATGGCTACGGTTGAATGATGTACAGTTGTCTGATTGCAAGTAATTACATTTGTTGCCCATGATGTGTGTACCGTATGTATCTACTGTACACTGTACTGTATCATTTATCTATAATGACTACTATTTGTGTGACTAATGCTTACGTAATGTGCTTTTATTATGAGAATGCATTTGTATGTATTCATATACCTGTGTGAATGATATATGTATGCGAGTTGACTTTGTGTAATGAATTGTATTAAAATGTTTCAGGGTGTCAAATCTACAGTTACTGAGATCATCAATAAACGTCCTCCACACCCCATCATCCCTGAATCCGAAGATCAAAAGGTTATATGTGCATCCCGTGCTTTGTACACTCTATTGCTAACACATAGGTCCATTTACCGACACATTTAGGAATAGCGCAAGGGTATCCATTACCAGTATCATTGGCTTTTGGAATTTTGCTTTCGCTCAGTTAATTGTAATATATATTGGCATGATAATCTGAAAATCATGACCACACATCTTCAAACATGACAGAAGCTAAGAGTTCTATAAAATATATAATTGATAACAACACAGTTGATAGGTTTGCATCATGTGTATACAATATAGAGGACATTATTTGAGCGTCTATGTTGTAGAAGTGTCTGCATGTTGGCATTTCCCGATAGAGGAAAGGCCTAGGTTCACATATCAGTGTCATAAACATAGTATGATACATAAAGGAAACTAATGAGTTCATTGTTATCGTCTTGAAGTGGAGGGACATGGCTAACTTTATTTTCAAACAGAGACAGACTATTCGCCGATGGCGTCTTCAGAATGAAATGTTATACAGGAGACAAGAAGTCATAACATTATTTATGTCGTCTCGTCACCATGACAAAGTGATATGGCATCGTTTGAAAAATATAACCCGATAAATGTCCCTAGCAGGCAATAACTTTGAGTATAATACATTAAACAAATTTGCAAATTCATTTTACTGATTTTTCATCAGCTAATTTCCTTTCTGAACATGTAGGTTGCACACTGTCTACATTGATCAAAGCTTATGATCAGAAAAGCTATAGAGGATACAAGCAAACACTTGGCTCCAGACAAGCTATAGGAGTCGATCATATTCAACCAGAAACTAAGACTGGAGCTACGAAATTTACGCATATACATATAAACAGTTTAACCTGGTTTAAGTATGATCAATGTACTTATCACAGGTGAGCAACAGTAGCCTATCATTAAAATGTTATGATATTGTAAGGTTTTGTAAAACATGAAATAGAATCCTTCCATCTATGCATCTTTACTTAAACAGACATACAAACATTGGTATTTCCAACATTCTGGTCAAACCGCCTTTCACAAAATGCATTATGTTTTTTTAAGTCCTTTCACGTTCCATGCCAAAAAGTGGCGTCCGTGAGGTCTTATTTTAGGGCATAGCAGTAATGACAAAAGTTTCTTCTTGACTTTTCGACTCTTTAATTATTAGATAATCTTGTTCAAACCATTGAGATTAGCTGATTACCATGGATGTAAGTCCAATAGAGGCGTCCAATAGGTGATAGTGTTTCCCCCAGGTTGCAAAAAGGGCAGGGCAACTACATTGAGGAAAGGGCACTTCTTCACCCGATAGGGCACATATGTAAAGATGAAATGTATTATTATATTACACTATTATAATGACAATTTTTTATTGGCAAATATAACTAATATTAACTTTGCGCATAGATTATTTGTTTATTTCCTTGAATGTTTGAAATAATTGTCACACACTCATCATATTCATTTTACCTAATAAAATATGTAAGAGTTTAAATACAATGTAATCATGAGATTATCCAGCCTGCAGACATCAGTCGTCAGTAATCCCCCTATTGTTCTTGCTCCAGCTAAACATGTGGTCAGCAGGAGTATCCTGTTGAATGAGGGATGCAACAGACATTTTCTTGTTTTGTTTATATTCCTTTCTCTTTCAAAGATGATAGTTTCACACATAATGCAAATGATTTTTTGTAAAAATATAATGACCACTACGAATGTGTTTGTTAAAGAGCCATCAAGGATGTTGATGAAAATATCAAAAAAATTCCAAAATCTATCTCCGAGAAATAAATACATTTAATTTTTCCCTAATTTATCCAACTTGAAATAAGCCGATAAATTGCATTAATTAGTAAAGGTGTTTTCCAGTCTAAATATAGATCCAGTTTATTATTTTCAAGCGCAAAGCATTATGGTCTAGCTCACACACAGTAAACAAAGACACGAAAGAATAACAAAACATATGAGCAATGAAAGAAATCGAAATATATAATTTTTTGGCAGTTATTTATTTACCATTTCATTTAATTATGTATTTGCTACAGATATTGGAATAAATACAATTTTAATTCTTGAATTTTATAATTATAATTATAATTATAATTTGCTGGTCTTATCTCAATAAAAAGAACATTAAACAGGAAATAATTTGTATATTCTCAGGACATTTAGAAACATTGTTTGTAAAGCAATCGTCACATTCAGTAATGTGTGACAAGGGTAACTTGCAAGAGAGACACGTGCAGCACGTGCAGCACATGGGTTGTTATGGTGACTTGCGCTAGAGACGAGCTTTCACGCTTCAGAAGCACTTGCTGTTTGTGTAGTACGTATTACGCAAAAAAGGGGATTTTGTTTATATACGTCAGATACCGTTAGCGCACGCTAGTCGAAGTGATACTTCTCTTTGAAAACAAATTGCAATACATTGTCGTGATATGAACATTATTTAACATCTGCCATGTTGTAGATACAAAATTTCTCTGGCGAAAGACGTTATAACTATATTTTCAAAAAATTTGAAACACTAACATCCTTGATGGCTCTTTAAGGGTTGAAAAGGCCGATACAAAAGTTTGGACTACGCTATGAAAAAGGCAGGGTGGTCAGGAAAAAGGGCGGGGCGGGACAGAGACAGGGCAGGGCGCATGTTAAAAAATGCCTAGGGGAAACACTAGGTGAGTTATGGTAAGGACATCACGATGTTGACACACTCCTTTGTACTGGTAATGCGTTGATATTCGAGATTTACATGTTTGGATGTTTAGATGATTGCGTCTGAACATAAAGCTATATTATAATGTAACTGTTGTATACACATAAATTTTGTTTAATTTACGTTTATGAAGCATGTGTTTCAAAAGCAAAGCCTTAGAGGAATGAAACTTTAAACTTAGAAAATAAGATGAACAATCAAATATTAAAACAAAATCCTACACACAGCTAAGGTATTTAATGTGAGAGTAAAAGGCTTATAGTGATGTGACCTTAACTGAGTGTAGACATCCACTTTATTGCCGCATTGTTCAGTTTTCAACCAAAATTCTTCAATCTCTATAAATAGTTTAGGATCAAAAATACAAATTGATTTTAGCATTTAAAAGCTTTAATACTTTCATGACAATACAAAATAAAACTAACATCAAAACATAAAACTCCACATAGAGAAAATAAAACGTACATAATATATAATGTTATACCTCTGTGATGATCACATGAAAGTAATCTTCATGGTAAGTAATGGTTACCATTTACCAGATTTTAAGGAGTATAGAGTTACGAGATGATAAGCCTTATTGAGGTACATTCCGACTATCCCATATAATAAATGTTAAAATAATGTGAGCATAACCTGTGAAATATTTGTATATACTAATTATGTTATATAGCAGTCGTAATTATTTACTTTCACAAAAGTGAACCGACACTTTCTATGAGTGGAATGTCAATTTTAAAGAATCAGACATAGGAGCATTCATGGTTAAGTCACCTATTTTCAATTGCAATTGCGTGTGTCTGAGCCAAATTCTGTACGATGAACAACACTGATGTTCTTGAATGGTCATAGTTTTTCTGTTTTTCAAGAAGTCCTACAGTGAAGACCTAAAGCCGTTTGTCTCAAGTAACGCTTAGGAAAAATAGACGGGCTGTTAGTACATACAGAAGTGGCGTCAGGAATACTCCAATCATCGGGTACTGACTATCAAGTTCCAGGCCTCACAGAAGTATTGAGATATAACACGAATATATGTACCATGGCCTAATCTCAGTTTGACTATGTCCGTGGTTGTGCTCTCCTGAAGATAGGACAGTGGGGAGTACCAGAGCACCAGTTTGTTTCAAATTATAATCCATTTTACAGTGACATCTTTAACTGTCATTTTCCTATCGGATCCATAGTTTACCACCTTCAAAACTGCCTTGGATAATACTATGCAGTCAGCCTTAGTGTGCTTATAAACAAAATGAAGTCGGATATAGTCACTGTAGTACTTGAAGACATCTTCCATCCAAAGTCCTAACAGTGTCTGTTTCAAATAATCTCCATCGAAATGAGGCATTGTTCGGATTTGGTGAGCAGTGAAAAGTCAATGTTCAACTGAAAGACCTCTAATATGAACCACTGTTAACCAGCTGTAATTTATACCATAGATAGAGGTTTGGACTAATCCCTCTCAACTAAATTCGAATTTGGTTCACAGAGGGAAATTCGTAATCCTACATAACAATTCTAAATGCCAAGTAGATATCTGTCAAGGTTTCAGTTGCTATTTAGCTTTGTGCTATTACAATCTTTGATTTTCTCGACACTGCGTTTGAACAGGTTGTTTAATATGATGTTTGGTAATCTTTTGCCTGGTGAGATTCTGATAGAGAAGATTTTTACTGTTCGCGAGTCTTTGTCAGTGGCTGAGTTGTCATCTTTGTGAGTTGATATTAAATGATAGAACTATCGTGCACTCTCCCTCCTGCTGAAGGCACTGGCTTGTTTCGGAAACGTTTTTAATTGGTTTTATAATGTATTATTAAAGCCCAAAAGGTAAGACTAACAGAGGATAGAAGTGATCGCTTAGTTCAAGACCTAGGCGTCTACCAAATTAAATCATCAACATAGATTTGAGCTTTGGAATATAGAAATAGAAAATACTTAAACTTTAGAATGACCAATGTACTGATCTTAAGATATATTATCTTTAATAATGTTATTTGAAATTCGAGTTTTGAGAAACATGATAAAGCCTCCCTCCATTTCTTGTTATCATTTTCAGTAAATGTTTGCTGAAATAGAGACATACAAACATTGACATTAAAACTATTTTTAAAAAAACGTTCACTTTAATTTCTAAAAGTAAATTAAATTGATGGATGTTTAAATTGACGTTTAGACATAAAACTGTTATGTATGGACACATAACCAGATAAATAAAAAAAAGAAGTCAAATTATATGTAATACAAAAGATTAAGAGTTAAAAGTACCTAAGATAAAAGAGATATTTCAGGCGCAAAAACTGTCAGTACTTAGACACTAATCTAAGAAACAAACGCCATGGGCCAACCAAATTGATAGAAACCATCCAAACATAGGCTGCTGAGTTATTTTAGAACTCAGTTGTCACCATTTGAAGAACCACATTATTTCAAAGATAAGAAATCCTTTCTATGTTGACTTGGTTTCATCCTGGTTTGACTTTGTACAAAATATCACACCACAAACAGATACAGACATTCTTAATCAAACGATCTGACGTGACTGTAATATCATGATTGGTAACAAAAGTATCCACTATCCGGACTGTAAATCAAAAGGAATACACTTTATTAATGATCTTATTGATGAAAATGGTTCGCTTTCTAGATTTCATAGAATTCAGAAAGAAATATGATGTTAAAGCTTCATGCAATATTACGGTTTGACACAAACGACAAAGGCATTATATCAAATCATTCAGAACTATAGAAATAAAAAAAAGAAGCTAGAACTACCTATCTTTCCTCTAAATCTACGGCACCTTTGCAAAGAAAACAAAGGATCAAAATACCATTATTCAATTCTGACTGAGAAACAATGAAAAAAAATCAACATATATCATAGCTGCAATTTAACATTTCTGTCGAAACATGGACCAAATATAACATACCGTTCAGATGCACCACAAATGCAAATCTGAAATGGTTCCAATACAAAATCCTTCACCATATCCTCCCAATAAATACCCGTTTACATAAAATGGGATATTCTATGACTGATAAATGCGATTTTTGTTCCAACAATACAGATAAAGATACAGTGAACCACTTGTTTTGTGAATGTGATTGTAGGGTTTCTTCCAATCAATAACTCGATTCTGCTAATTCTTGAGACTCTGCAATTTTTATTCACTTGTACTGTATTTCTTTGCCTTACATTGATGGTAGTTGCATATATTCTGTATTTCAGTTTTGCAGGTTCAAGCTGAAATTATACAAAAATCCCAGCTTAGAATGATATCTAACAAAAGGTTGTGTATATATACTTAAATATACTAAAAATAATCTTAGTCTTTGAATTTAACCATTAAAACAAGCATTACTGTATGAAATCACTCAAGCGTGAAAAAACACATGGCTGCTTAGTGGTGAACATTTGGCTCTACAGCAATAATTATAAATTAATATTGACTTTTATGAGAGAAAACAATGATACGGAATGTAAAAGGAATAATTTGGGATAAACACTTACAAATTTTGTGGCAGAATCACACGCGTACATCAGTTTGTTTGTTCGCACGATGCACAGTTTCCAAAAAACATGCCTAATAAACCTACGCCACTTTCCGGCCATATTTTACGACATCCCTGAATTATCTCCCTTAGTCAGACCGCTAAACTAAATATTTCTCAATGAAAAATTATAACGCTTACATACCGGCCCCTTAAATGCATAGAGAAATAACCTATTGCTCGAGCATTTAACCTTCAAGAAAATTATAAACAAATCAATTGATCATGTCCATTTTTTTTCACTGGTTTCCACCAAAGCTGCACTGAAACAAAAATAATGTCAGTCAATTACTCCTTCCAATAAACACAGCTTGTGTATTGGTCTGGTAAGCGTCGTACTCCCGGTACGAACATCTGCACATCGCACCAATCCATCCTTTGCCGGATAAGTTTCAATGACCCTCCCCAAAGGCCATTGCTTCCTGGTGTAGTTCTCATTCACAATCAGTACTACATCACCAACTGTAATGTTCCGCTGGAGTTTCAACCACTTCTGTCGTAGTTGAAGGGTAGGCATATACACAGCTGTTTCAACTCTGAGATTCCCGGCCCTTTAGTTACACTGGCTGGGAGAATGCTGAGTCATGACTGGGCATGCGCAGTAACCCGTTTCTAAGTGTGACGTCAGTGTTTACAAATGGCGGCTGTTCTGGCAACATCACTCGCTTCGAAATAAAAACACTTATTTTCATCTCTTTAACACTGTTTGGAAACAACAAAGTTAGCTTTATCTGACACTTTAACCTTGTGACCATTTAATTGAGGTGATAAATAGCATCTGCCATGATGTTATCACAGTTAACTGGCTTGATACAGATAATGTCAACAGAGGGGCACATATGTTATTTTTCGGTGTTTATAATTGTCAATTTATCAACAGATGAAGTTTTTCCATGACATTTGTTTAGATTATCCTGACCCTGTGCGTATGTTCTCTTCAGAGAATGCTTTAGTTTCACCGATTCAGAGTATTTTTTCTCATTATAAAGCAGTTCAGTGGAGTACAGTTTCACTATAGCGCGTCCCTGAAACCATATCCTATACTCCCAGTATAGCCACAGTTCCCTTTCTGAAAGCAGTGTAATTTTGAAAATGGATGCAGTATGTGAAACCCACACTAAAAATCTTAAATTAATGTGTAGAATTTGTGCCGGGAGAGTTAAACCAAAGTGGAAGGATGCGCTACCAAAAGTGTGCATTGATTACAAAGCTGAAATTAATTCTGTTTATGGAATTGAAGTCCAGAATGACAAATCAGAATTCTATCCACAATTTTTCTGCAATACTTGCTACTCAAGGATAATAAATTATCAACACAGGGTTGTGCCATCTAAGGGAAGGATTACAGAGACCGATTCAGCTGCTGCAGAAGAAAGTAAAATGCTTAATAACATCTGGGAAGTAAAGTCCTGTCAAAATGACTGCTGGGTTTGTCTTAGATTCTAGACACAAAGTGTAGGTGGACGGCCCAGCAAGAAGAAAAAGAAAATATCTGGATCAAAACATGCTGATATATTTGTCAGCCCTTTGAATGACAGTTCTGTATGTGAAGAAAGTGAAGGTGATTCAAGGAATCCCAAAACACCAACCCGACCAATCAAACAGAGGGAGTTTAAAGAGGCGCAGACTTCCCCATTTCAATTTGAAAACACATCAAGTAGTACCTTTGAGTCATGTTTTCAAAAACCTTTAGAAAAACCTCTCTCTAAAATTGAAGAACAACTTCATACACATCTTGTTCGAAGGAAGCTCCTCTTATCTACTGATGCAAGCACTCTGTTATGTAAAACAAAAGGTCAGCCAATTGTCTTTAAAAGAATTAAAAAACCGAGAAAACCATCTGCTGAAGCCACCAGTCCTTTGAAACGACGTCGTTCTAGAGAAATTGCCAAAGTCAGGGGATTGATAAGTGGTCAGTCTGACGATTCCACCAAACAGCAGCAAATTTCCGAGCTGAAACGACTACCATTCCACAGAAGACAAAATGTCTGTGCCAAAGCTGGAATTCAGCGCAAATTAAAAATTTCATCTAGATATGGGCTAGCCATAAGAACAAGCCTCAGTCTGTCGTGGACACAATACAGAAAACACAAAAGATTTATGTTTGCTGTTGGTGTAAAATTCCAAAATGAATTAATTGAACGTGAAGAACAAACATCTCTTTTGGGTGATCATATTGACACAAAGACCATTAAAATGCAGGTAACTGATGCAACACAAACTAAAGAAGAAGACATAGCAGTTTGTTTTGTTAAAGACCTGCCAAAGTTTGTCATGACATTACTTGACAAATATTCGGCAGCTGAGAGGTTGACATGGCATGATGGGACTATACCAGATGATGAAATTTGGCTTAAAGTTGGGGGAGATCATGGGGGAGGATCGTTTAAGATGTCACTGCAAATTGCTAACCTGCATCACCCAAATTCAAAACATAACACAGTCGTGTTTTCCATCATGGAAGCTAAGGACACTCGGTACAATTTGGAATTTTTATTACAAAAGTATGCAGATCAGCTGAAAAGTCTATCAAAAATGAAATGGGGCGATAAGAAAATAAATATTTTTATGTTTGGAGATTATGACTTTCTTTCTAAAATATATGGATTGTCTGGAGCAGCGGGAAAATTTCCCTGTTTATGGTGCAATGCGTCAAAATCTCAGATTCAACAAGAGATAACATCAAGAGAAGATGTTGTTGGTAGAACATTGAAAACAATCAAAATGGATTTCAGACGATTTTCAGAAAATGGACAAGGAAAGATCTCAAAAGCATCTCAACACAATAATGTGATACATCAACCTATCCTGCCAATCTCCATCAACAAAGTCTGTCCACCTTACCTCCATATTCTCCTGGGCATTGTGAAGAAACATCACACAATGCTTGAGAATGAATGTCATGAAATAGATATAAGTATTGGCTTTCATTGCAAAGTGCCCCATGAAGATCTCAGCGACCCTGAATTCTGCACATATGTTACAAACTGTGAGGAAATTAAAAGTCTGCAAAATAAAGAAAACCAACTGCAGATCAGATTAGAAAATTTAGAAGACATCACTCCTCTACAAAACTTAAATGCTTCGGAACAAAAGCTCAAGAAGAAAATTGAAGATATTCAGAAACAGATTAGACAGAAAAGGAAAGCTAACAACCTCCCACAACGAACAGGTCCTGTGACATCAAATTTGGATGCAGTTCTAAAAAAAACACCGCATTACACCACAGGCTTACCGTGGTAGATCATTTATTGGTAACCACTGTGCCAGGTACCTGAGAGATACAGTTTATGAAGACCTTTGTACAAGCATCACTTGTGTTACATCCTCAATGACAGATAATGACCGGATAATAACACGTGCCTACTGTGTGAGGAATGTATATGAGGAACTAAACAGGCGTTTTGCTGAAGTTCACCATGCTGTAGCTCATGACGAACCAATATTGGAAGATGATGTCAACGATATTGATTGTAAAATTCAGAATTACATGAAATTCTTCCGTCGTAGGTTTCCATCATGCTCAATTATACCTAAAATGCACATTCTGGAGGATCATGTGCCAGCATGGATTCAAAAATGGAAATTTGGCATGGGTTTTCATGGAGAACAGGGTGGTGAGCAGTTAATGCCACTATAAACCTGATGAAACGACGTGTATGGGGAGTGAAAACACAACAAGCAAAACTACTAACGATCATGAGAGAGCACCATCTACAAATTTCCCCCAAAATCCAGTCATCACTACCTATGGTTAAAAGGAGGAAATTAGAGAAATAGACTTAAAATGATGTAACAATAATTATTCCCGTCTACAATCAGTTTACATACTCCAGTGAATCAGTGATATCGGTATACAAACTGTACCAAGTCAACCCGGAAATGTAGCAGCGGTAATGGATATTGCTGTTTGGATTTAGCTGTTTCCACCAGGGTAGGCCTCTTTTCTTATCTCTCCTCGTTTGAGATAAAATGAATCGGATAGATGGTTCAGTGTAGCAAATTGGGAAGGTTTAGAACTAACTAAATCTGTCTTTAAAAAACAATGCATAACTTTCATTAGCCTATGATTCATGATTAGTTTTCAATCAGTGTTTAAAGCTCGCATTTCTATAATCTATGGTATGTGAACAGAATTCCTGCTACACAGCAACTAAATAACAGTTAACAACACTATAACTGTTTGTGCAGTCTTGCTAATGTATGACCTTGACTTAAGAACAATTGCCTTGTTGAAAAGGTCTTTGATGAGGCACGTGCACGTGTTTATATGTCATGTGAATGGGGATGCTGTATGTAGGGAATGTACAGCTGAACCCACTGTAGCTTATCTGGGTCAGCCTTCTCACAGCATGTACAGTGCTGGCACTGTAGTTCTCTCTCCTAGCTAAAGTGCTCAGTGTCAAACAGCTGTGTATATTCCCGGGTCCATCTTCTCCAAAACATATCCGCCACACACTGGATATGTTTCCAGCGATGTCTGTATGCATCTGCCATTTGGAAGCCTCCAAATGGTACATCTGGGCCCGCTCGGAGTAAGAGCAGGTGATTTGGTGTCAACGGCTCCGCATCCCTTGGATCATCAGAAATAGTAGTGATAGGCCTTCCATTAACAATGGATTCTATTTCACAGAAAAGCGTCGAAAGACCATCATCATCGAGAACTTGGTTTCCTTTCAACAAAGAATTCATCACCTTTCGTACGGTTCGAATTAGCCTTTCCCAACTTCCACCCATATGGGAAGCTGCTGGTGGATTGAATGTCCAACTTATTTCCTTTCTGCTCATGAAATCTTCAATATGTTTTACATTCCACTCTTCAATTGCCTTTGACAATTCAACTTCAGCACCTCGGAAATTTGTTCCGTTATCCGAGCGCAACTTCTTCGGACAACCACGACGTGATATGAATCTTATCAATCCATTGAGAAATGATCCTGTATCAAGACCATCCAGTTTCTCTAGGTGTATGGCCCTTGTTGTCAAACACGTGAAGATACATCCATACCGTTTAACCTCTGACCGGCCCCGTTTCACCATGAACGGCCCGAAACAATCCAGTCCCACATTTGTAAACGGCGGGTCTCCAGGTTTCACTCTGTCGGTTGGTAAATCAGCCATTCGCTGAATATTTGGTGATTTCTGTATCTTTCTGCATTGTATGCAACTGTTCAAGATTTTACTGATTGTTTTCCTTCCTTTTGGGATCCAAAACCTCTGCCTGATCAGAGAGAGGACATATTCCTCTCCAGAGTGCCCACTGGTTTCATGATAATTTCTGATTATCAATTTGGTTACTTCAGTCTCCCTGGGAAGTATCATGTTATGTGTTTCTTTCTTCTGACACTGATGAAGCTTGCAATCTTCCCCCAACACACATCACTCCATCAGCATTCAAGGTTGGTTCAAGTTTGTAAATCCTGCTTGATTTTTTAACAGGCTTTCCCTCTTCTAGTGTCTTGTACTCTTGTTCATATTCTCTTTTCTGCAACACTTGGACTATCGCTTTCTCTGCAGTTTTCAATTCATCAACACTGAGTACATTCTCAGATTTCTGCCGAGTGGATTGGGATTTGACTTGAGTCTTCTCATACAGGAGTTTCTTCAGCCTCAATATCCATGCTACTGAACGCTTCAGCTTGTACCATGACGAGTACCTGTTGAATAGCTTATCTATCAAATCTTCTTGCCTTTCTGTCATGGTAGTGTAGGTTTTTGCATCTTTCTTCACTTCTTTGTCCGAATCTGAAAGTTTCGTAGAAATGTTGCTTACCGGCCAGTCACTTTCTCGTTGAGACAGCAACTTGGGTCCATATTTCCACCTTTCGGATTTCACCATCTGTTCAGCGTTCAGGCCCCGTGAAACATCATCCGCAGGATTGTCACCGCTCCTCACATGTCTCCACTGTTGTGGTTCTGAGAGTTCATGGATAAGAGTCAGCCTGTTTGCAACAAATACATGAAATCGCTTGTCTTCATTTTGTATGTACTGCACTACAATAGTACTATCTGTCAAAAATACTGAGCGGGCGACATCCAGTTTCAATTCTTGACGTAGCATTCTGTCTAACTTGACTGATATCACTGCGGCCGACAACTCTAAGCGAGGTATTGACATTTGTTTCAACGGTGCTAGTCTAGACTTACAGATCATCAAAGAGCACTGACCTTGTCCATCACAGTTGACAACTCTAAGGTAGGAGACTGCACCATACCCTTCAGATGACGCGTCAGAGAAATGATGAAATTCATAGGTTACATTGTCTGTTTGAGTCACACACCTGGGTACCTGGAAATTTTCAAGTTTTGGCAGATCTTGTACCCATTTGCTCCATTTCTCCTTGTTGACATGGTTTAATGGTTCATCCCAGCCTTTTCTCAGTCTAGATTCCTCCTGGAAAATCTTCTTTGCTTGAAGAATGAATGGACTGACAAAACCCATCGGGTCGTATACTGAAGCGATCATGCTGATCAAACCTCATCTCGTGTTTGGCTTGTTCTTAATGTGAATTTTGAATCCCAAGCAATCATCCTCTGTGTCCCAGAGAACTCCAAGCGCTCTTTCCTTGGGCAAGATTTCACCAGCTAGGTCAACTCCTTTCACACACTTGGCTCTATTTTCTGCTGGTATAGACTCAAGTACATCTCTGTTGCTGCTGATCCACTTATTCAACTTGAACCCACCATGAGCTACCAGCTTGCATAACTTCTGGATATGATCAATGGTTTCATCCTCATTGTTCAGTGATTTGAGGCAATCATCCACATGGAAGTTTTTGAGAACTGTCTCTATGATTTCCTCATCATAGCTGGTTTTGTTGTCAATTGCTGTTCTTCTGAGTGCGTAACTTGTGCAACTTGGGCTCCAGACCCCTCCGAATAAATGCACCGTCATGCGATATACTTCTGGCTGTCTGTTTCTATTTTCTGGGAACCAAAGAAATCTAAGATAGTCCCTGTCACTCTCTGGCACCTTGATCTGATGGAACATACTCTCTATATCTCCCATCACTCCTATTGCCCCTTCTCGAAATCTCAGCAATACTCCTATCAATGTGTTGGTTAGATCCGGTCCCTGGTAAACTTGATCATTCAGACTTGTTTCGCAGAATTTAGCGGCACAATCGAATACAATTCTCAACTTGTCAGGCTTGTTTTCATTGAAAACTGCATGATGTGGAATATGCCAAGTCCCATCAACTTTGTTGATATCTTCTTCCTTTACCTTTTCAATGTACCTTTTGTCAAGAAGATCTTTGATTCCAGAATCATATTTGGTGAATAACTTTTCATCTTTCGATAGACGTTTGGCCAATGATTCGAGTCTACTTTCTGCGACGCTATAGTTATTCAGCAAATTTCAGTCATTTCCCAGGGGTCCATTGAGTACCCAACCTAGTGCTGTCTTCACTGCATAAGGTTCGTCGTCTTGACCTTTCTTCACGTCAATAGGAGTCAGTGCTACAGGAACATCCTGACCTATAACAAGTCCAACATTCACCCTGTCTACTTGTGGAAAGTTCATTCCCTTCAAATGCTGCCATTCATCAACATCCTGTTTTCTTGCAGATTCAGCAGAACACATTGAAAGGGTTGAGGTTCCAAATACAAGAGGTATATGTATGCTTGTCCTGTTGCCTGCATCAGATATTGTCATTGAGCTTACTCTTGTGCTTGTTTTACTGTTAACTTTCTCCAGGGTTGTCAAAGATAACAATGTTTCATGACCTTCAATTCCAAGTTTGTCCAATAAATCATTTGAGCAAAATGTGTTGGTACTTCCACTGTCCAGCAAAGCATGGGTCTTTACCTTTTTGTCACTATTTTTTACTGAAACTTGAACTTGAATGATGGGAAGTGCCACTTTAGGAGTCCTATTCGACTGAACATCACATGCAGAACTTTCAGCTTTTAGTGGTTTGTCAGGTGTAGGGGTAGCTGAATTCCATTCTCTGTCCTTCACAAATGTCTGTTCATTCTCTGAGTTAGGTTTCACTGGTAGGTGTATCAATCTGGAGTGTTTCCTTGTACATCCTTGTACTTGACACTTGCTCGGCTTGCGACAAAATCTTGACGAGTGGTTGCTCATGAAGCAATTAAAGCATAGCCGCTTATCTATAACAAACTCAAGTCTCTTTTCGGGTTTCATATTTCGGAACTTCTCACACATGAAGAGTGCGTGGTCTCCATGACACATCCGACAATTTGATTTTGGAAATCCTGATGTGGATGTCTTTGCACTGTAGTTCATGCTCCTTCTTGATTTCTGTTGAAAGTTGTCCTCTTTCCTCACATTTACAGTTGCTAAGCCAAATATTGGGTCACTTGCCTCGTCGGCTGCTCGATTCACAAAGTCCACTAACTGTTCAATGTAGGGGTATTCTCCAGTCGCGTCAAGTTGTTCCATTGCTTTTCCTCTCCATCTTCCTTGTAGATACATGGGCAATCTTGCCACTATCTTGACCATTCGAATTTGATTGTCCACTTCATTCACTTTTCCCATCGCCTTTAGTGTCAACATAGCACTTCGTAAGTCATCTGCATACTTTCTCAAACCCTCAACATCGTTAGGCTTCAACCATGGTCCCTCGCTAATTTTCTTTACCCAAGCATTAGCAATTACATGTTGGCTTCCAAACCTTGTCTTGAGTAGATGAAGAGCTTCTAGATACCAATTATCAAGGTCCATTACTGCGCAGCACTCTATCACTGATAATGCCTTGCCTGTACAGCTGCTCAACAGTCGATTTAGTTTTGCGCCACTGCTGACTGATGTCGAGCCGACATGGGTCTCAAACGATCTGATGAACATGTAGTAACGAAGAGGATCACCATCAAAATGTAACAATTCAGCCTTTGGTAATTGTACTGCTTCTTACATCTTTTGTTGCATTAGTAAAATATCATAACTTGGAAGTGAGTGGAATGGTACATCATCAGACCTGTTTGACCTACTTCTACTTCTACCTTGACCATGCAATATTTCACTTGAACCATGATGTAAGTTCTTCTCCTGGCTGCTCCTATTCCGTGCTTCAGTCTTGCGATTAGGAGTTTCAAGTTTGTATTCTGCTTTAGGGCTTAAAGAAGAAATACTTAGGGATAGCTGTTCCACTTGATAATCCAAGTCTGTCATCTGATAGCTTAACCAAACATTAACTTCCCCTTTTATGACCTCAAAATTTGTCACAACTTTATCAACATAATGTCTAGCTTCTCTAACTTCACTCTTGTTGTTCCCTATTGCAAGGATCAGTTCATTGTTCTTTATCCACAGATCATTCATTATTTTCCTAATTTCCCTGAATGTCAACTCAACCTCATCCACATTACCAGAGTCCATCAAGTCTCTAATCTTCTTTATTCTGTTTGTAAGAGCTGCTTTAATTCTACCTCTTTCCTTTCGATGTGTTACTATCAGTTCTTCTCTGAAGGCAATATCATCTCCAGCCGAGGCCATTTTAACTTTTAATTTTCACACTTCAATTTCAAAGTCTCTATATCATGTTGTAAAAAATTCTTGAACTTTATGTAGGGTTTCTTCCAATCAATAACTCGATTCTGCTGATTCTTGAGACTCTGCAATTTTTATTCACTTGTACTGTATTTCTTTGCCTTACATTGATGGTAGTTGCATATATTCTGTATTTCAGTTTTGCAGGTTCAAGCTGAAATTATACAAAAATCTTAGCTTAGAATGATATCTAACAAAAGGTTGTGTATATATACTTAAATATACTAAAAATAATCTTAGTCTTTGAATTTAACCATTAAAACAAGTATTACTGTATGAAATCACTCAAGCGTGAAAAAACACATGGCTGCTTAGTGTTGAACATTTGGCTCTACAGCAATAATTATAAATTAATATTGACTTTTATGAGAGAAAACAATGATACGGAATGTATAAGGAATAATTTGGGATAAACACCTACAAATTTTGTGGCATAATCACACGCGTACATCAGTTTGCTTGTTCGCACGATGCACAGTTTCCAAAAAACATGCCTAATAAACCTACGCCACTTTCCGGCCATATTTTACGACATCCCTGAATTATCTCCCTTAGTCAGACCGCTAAACTTAATATTTCTCAATGAAAAATTATAAGGCTTACAGTTATCATATGCGACCGTTGTGGACCAAATTGAGAGGTTGGCTTAGAGAGAAAGCACAAGTAAAAATATGTCTTAATAAAGAACACTACTTATTGGTTTCCCCGAGAGAAACAATGACCCAGTAAACATAATCATCCTGATTTTCAAAACGTCTATTTTGACCATAAACAGAAACAACTGCCAACCTTCAAATCACTAACAACTCAATTCCGAGACTATTATAATGTTACTAAATGTGCAACTGAAATGTCAATTTGAATGTATCTTCACTCTCAGAATATGAGATGAATCAATCAAACGTATAAAACAAAATCTTACATACAGGTATATTATGTGAGTGCAAACGGCTGATAAGTGACCTTAAATGAGTATTAATTAATTAATTTCTAAATGAACATTGAAATGGAAGGATGTTGAGTTGATGGTTGATAAATTGACGATTAGACATGAAACTGTTATAATTAACAACGATTTATTTAAATCATGTGTTTGTTAATGTGTTATATGTTATGTGTTTGATATTATGTGAGTGTAAACGGCTGATAATTGACCTTAATTTAGTATGAGACATCCACTTTATAGCTGCATTTTCAGGACAGAAATTACTTTATCACCAGAATAATAATAAATCACCAGATTTTACAGAAAATACTATTTATTCAATTAACAAGCATATTTTAATTAATAAAACTTGCATTAAAATGTAAAGCTCTAAATAGAGAAAATAACAATCCATGATGACACTAAAAGTATGTTGTCTCTGTGACGTCTATGATCACATTAACATACATTGGACAACACATTATCATTTGATGGTATAGGTACATTGATGTTTCCAAAATTCACTTGATAAGTATAAATCAATTCAATTCCAGAAAAGAGCTAACATTATCAAAAGAATAATAATTAATAAAACAATAAAATACTGAAGTCAGTGTTCTCTAGAAACACAGCTTTGGCTTTTGTGATAACCAATGAAAAGACAAGTGTCAGGTTGCTCTATCTACATTTTATCTTCTAACAAAATTGCAATATTCGTGCTATTGTGTCAAAAGTGAATAAAACACATAAGCTAAGATACAAAAACAAATAATCATCTGCTATAGTACATTAAAAAGGTTTCTGAAATAGCACCTTTCTGAAAATAAAAGCTCAATTTAATGCTTCAAATTTTGTTAATGTTCAATGAAACCAAGAACTCATCACATTCATAAAGACCACAACCAACACAGTTGAATAGTTTACATCCAATAGCAAGTGTTAGTGTGATATGTATGAAATGTCAACCATATACTCTTATGAACAAACAGTAAGGCATCTGACTAATCACACATTTAACATTTATCGGTTAAAGAGTCATCCATTGAGTTTCATAATATCTATTTGCCCAAATAAAATATGTGCTGTAGTATGTAAAGTAGTTAAATGACCTATTAAACATTATTAACCCAAATTTGTAGTTTTGTTTATTGTAATTAATTTTTCAAAATTGCGTTTGACTGATTGAATTGCGACAATCGCGGTGCATTACCCGGTTTTCAATCAGAAATCATTACTTTAAACTTTATATCGCCGGTATACTGAACCGATAACCATTAAAATGGTCAGTACTTCTCGATACATTGATACTGTTTATAACGTTTTGTATGTGTTACCCCCAACGACAAAAGTGATGTACCTGATGTACCTGTTATCACCTGATCTATAGCAAATATATTGAAAAGTTAAAACACGTTTCTATATAATGAACAAAGAAAAAAAACACTTTAATATACAAAAGATAATTCATTGAATGCGTTAATTACTAAATATACATTTACATTCTACCATAACTGTATTTACTGTATTAAATAAACAATTCATACTTGTTAAATTGATGGCAAGCATTTATAGAAATAACTTTTAAGTTTTAGTTATTAGTTTGAGTATTCTAGGTCCCAATTGCCTAAATATTTTGTTCACAAGATTTTATATTTGACGTTAGTCTAAGAGGAGAATACGTCAGTAACCTTCAGGGAGTGGTTTCTTGTTGGCACCTGCAGCTAAGGTTCACTCAATCTGTAGTTCATGTTTGTTATTTAGCTAAAGAATATCACATTTTTGGATTATTTCCTAAACAAAATGTCTATTATTTATTCGTGGCTTCATTGTTGCCAATTTACAATCTCTTTTGAGTATTTATTGAGGTGAAAGTCATTATGCCTGTAAGCTTAGAATATACAGCAACACATCAATTTGTATTCTGAATAGCCCCAGTATAATACTGTAAAGGAATTTGATCAAGGAAAATCATCAACTAGGCAAACAAGTACAGTAATAACAGTTTACTCTGAGGGATATATTGCGATGGTTAATCTAGAATAATTCCAGTAATGACATTTGATGAAAACCATCAAAGCAATTTTATGTAGAAATTTAAACAATCATATGATAAAGACATTTCTCATGTAGGGAAAGATCAAAATCTTCATGGAGCATCACATGTTGAAAGACATTTCCATAATGGCAAAGATTAACATGTTCATGGATTGTCACATGTTGGTAGAGATTCACATGTTGGCGTACGTGCTTGCTGTCAGCTGGGCACATCTTCTTGCAAAGTCAAACAACTGCCTCACGTCGTCCTGGAACAAAGAGAAGGAATTCAAAATGAGAGTATGGTACTCTTATCTTTGATAAGGCGACACAACAAAGTGAGACTACCTGTATGAGTATGATGGGTTCTTTAATCAGTATATGTCTATACCTGTGTGAGTTTGATGTCCGGGAAGCTCCTGGAGAAGCTCCTCACTTGATGCAGGACGTCCACTGTCTCGTCCTCCTGGATCTCAGAAATCAGGTTCCCCAGCATACAGAACATCACACCAGTCTTCCTGTCTGTGGAGCTGGAACAGAAGATAGTTAGTGATATATACATCACACAGAACATCACACTATCCTTAACGTTTTCAACGCCTGCAAATCTAATAAACTGAATACAATTTATTTTGTAAAGGGTTTGTTGACTGGTACACTCATTATTAGTTCCCTGAAATGCCGGGGTACATCAGTGATTAGAGCAATTCAGCTTCAGATCAGGAGATCTGGTGGTCAAATCCTGCGAGAAGCATGACGAAGTGTTCTTCATGCATTTGGCGTATACTAAATACAATACATTCATTCTTCTAGTTCTTATTGTTATTCTTATTTATATTAATATATACATGTACAATAATTCTAACACTGTAACCATACCTGTATACTACAGCTGTCGGTGACAGTTCTGACGTCATCAGTTTGAGGAGGCTGTGTTCCAGGAACGAGGCTGAGAGACTCTGCACAGACACAGGCTCGTAAAACTGGAGGAGTTTCATGTCCTTTTGGCTTTGATGAATCTGGACAGTAGACACAATTTTAGTTCCATAGAGAACTCAAACAATTGCTGATTCAATTAAGACTTTCTTAATAATTGTTGTGAATACGTACGGGTATTAGGATCTGTAGCGTAGAGAGACTCAGGTCAGAGGTCAATATAAACTGATCTTTTGTTGTCAACTTCATTTCATCGATTTTCTTCATACTTCCCTTCTCACCAACCAGCTTGTTCTGCAACATTATTAAAACACTATTTAAAATTGGCATATCAAAATGATATTCTAAGACCTCGATTCATCCAATTGCATACTGATGAGACCAGAGACCATTGCAAACAAATCAAACCTGGGTTTTATCAAGGACGATGACGTAATTAACGTTGTTCTCCTCCACCAGCTTCCACAGCAACTTCTCCTGATCCGGATGTGGAGACTCAGAGAGTAGGTGCCCCCTCACGTTCCTCAGAGACTGTAGGATAACATAGTGTTACTGTTGGATAACATAATTTTATGTTTTGGATAAAACTTGACCCGTGGCTATTGATACTGTGAAACACATTAGAAACACATTGTTATTATGATAAAACACATTGTTATGTTGAAGAACATTGGTACTTTGAGACTGATAAAAAAAGCAATTCCCTTGTGGTAAAATACGATTTGTGGTTTCGCAAAAAACACTGTTAGTTACGACAGTAGTGAATATACACTAACCAGTAAACCTTATAACATTACAACTTGTTCAAAAAGTTCGGGTACATCATAACTATAAACACCAGATAAAGAGAGAAATACAGAGAAACTCACAGGAACTGTTCTGACAATGAAGTCCTGGTTACCGTCCACCCACATCCGGTTCATGACTGGGGCCCCTGTTCAGTATACAAAGATCAGATGTTCAGTATTTAATTGTCTTTATTGTGAGGACAGATAAATATGGTGCTCCTAAATTAATTTATTTATTCTTGGGGAAGTAATATGGTGAGAAGTTATAAATAAAGTCCAAACTTATATTCTAAGAATTCTATATATCTTCTTTATTCCTTCAAATATTGTGTTTATTCTGCAATATCTCTCACCTGCGCTGTGTTCAGCTAGCATCATCTGAAACAATGAAATTAAGTTCACGTCAGTTACTTTGACTTCGTGACTCACCACAGTCAAAGTTTGGCTTGGAATCGATTCATATTACTTCAATGGAATGTTTCACAATGTAAAGATTTAAATACCAATTAAATATATATTTGGATTACATGCAAAATGATCATACAACGACAAATAAAGTCATAGTTTAGTCTTACGAACTATGCCTACAGTGATCTCCCCATTCAAAAGGTACATCCCTTTTTAAATGAATTGCTAAAGATTACCTCCCTTGGCCTGTTCTGGATTTACAGGTGAGTTATGCCGGGCTATCAATTTAAGTACAGGTGACTTTTTGCCTTCCGTAGTTTTAAATTCTATGTTCTAATGTCAGGTGATACTGTTTAGCATCACTTTAGACATCGTTATAACGTCAGACATAAGTAATGGGAGGCAAACACCACTGAGGTGTCGAATATTCATATTCGTATTGGTTGCATATGACTTTGTGTTTGATGGACAAGTTTCGTTTACCCGTGTCAGCTCCCTGAAGGTCTTGCTTTCTGAGTCCACCTGTGCGTCCATGCCACTTTTGGTGTAGAGTGTGGTGAAGTCGTCCACGGTGAGAATGGTGTTCCCGTACTTGGTCATCTCCACCAGACAGTTGAACACACACTCGTACTGGTCCTTTAATGGTAAATTAACAATAATGTTATATTTTAGGGCATGGACTATCGGGGAGACTGCCAACAATGCTTCCAGTACTAGTAGATTTAAAAAAAAGCTTATTTAAAATCAGATTGTGCTTAGGAAACCACTGATATGGTCCATAGGTAAATTTACCTGACGAAAATGCAGACTTTAGGGTTAGAAATTAACACACTAATACTTGGACATGATTTGAACAATTAATCAGAACCGTTAAAGTAAAAAAAGAAGATATGTCAGGCCATTGTGCAAATGTACGGACAACAATTTTCTAGATACAAAACACCCACCACGGTCTGTATCATGTTCTTCCTCTGTCCCCTCATTATGGACACGTAGCCCTGCACATCAACCTTCCCCTCCTCTCTGGCCTGGTCCAGCAGCGAGTCCACAGCAATGTACGTGCCTGTGCGTCCTATACCAGCACTGGGGACAAACATCATGTGTTAGATAGAATATAAATAATCAGGAATCCACAGCAATGTACGTGCCTGTGCGTCCTATACCAGCACTGGGGACAAACATCATGTGTTGGATAGACTAGAAATAATCAGGAATCAACAGCAATGTATGTTCCTGTGCGTCCTATACCAGCACTGGGGACACACATCATGTGTGTGATAGACTAGAAATAATCAGGAGTCTACAGCAATGTGAGTGCCTGTGCGTCCTATACCAGCACTGGGGACAAACATCATGTGTAAGATAGACTAGAAATAATCAGGAATCCACAGCAATGTACGTGCCTGTGCGTCCTATACCAGCACTGGGGTCACACATCATGTGTAAGAATCCTAACCTTCCTAACCTTCAACATCACTCACCTGCAGTGCACAAGCAGTGGTCCGTCTCTCCGTGTGTGTGTACGTCTCATCATCCAGATAAAGTTGACGAGAGCGAGAGTGTCGGGAACGCCGTGATCAGGCCACGTGGTGTAGTGGTACTGGACAACTTTGCGAATCTCTCCGGTCTGAAGTTCAAAGAGGTTGAAATGGAAACAAAGCGGATACATGTTAGCGACGTCAAGGTCTTATTATATGTTTTTAGAATATTGAAGAAAGCATGTTTGTAAAAGAGCGAAATAGACGAATATGTTAGTACATCGGAGTTTGCCTTGTAAAAGGTGTTTCCATCATAAAGATTGTCTTTATCATTCTATTCACTCACTTCCTTGCACTGGACCTCCATGGTCCGTGTGGTGTAGTTAGCACGTGTGTTGGTGTCCTTCAAAGTTACCCGGAAGACGTCTGTGGTCAGCAGATCATTCTCCGGCCAATACTTGTAACACTTTTCCTGAGAAAAAGATCAAATTTGAATTGTCATGTGATCACTAGTTTTTTTTATACTTTCCGGTTTACTAATGTTTACTGACATCATCTCTTCAAATCCTTATCCTAAATATAAGTTGAGGAGTGTTTTGGTTCTATATTCTGGACATTTAATCTTACCCGCATATCTTCCACAAGTCCAGTCAACATGACCACGAGTCGAACTCTCTGTTGCCAGATCATCCTCCAGAAATCTCCAAGCGTGACCTTTTTAGGAGCTGCAAGAAAATACGCCAATTATTGATTTCGAGCTAAATACAATAGTATTTGGCAACATCGCTTCAAATCAACGGATATCAAAAAGTTATATATACATCGATCCATTTACAACAGGACAAATTACAAGATAAGTTGCGAACAGTGTGCAGTGCAGTTACCATTAGGGAAACAGATCAAACCCAGCTAAAGACTGTAGGCAACGAACCTTGTGCTCCAATGTATGTTTTCGTCTCGTTGATATTCTACAAAACATAAAGTAATCTCATCAGTACGCCTTGTCAGTTGCATCCTCAACAACTCAAACATCACATCATTCTTTACCAACAAATAAGGGAAGGCGGTGTCTTGTTTCGTAATAAGAAGATGAATGAACAATTATCAAACACAAACCATTTACGTTTTGCTTCACAAAGGCCTTATTTTACATGTTAAAGCGAAGTATTGAAAGTCATAATTTCAATTGATAATTCATGAAGTCTAAGAAGCAGTTTTGGAAACAGCAAGAATGCTAACGTTTTGAAAGATTAAAATAAATCTGATGTTTTGCCTGATAATCAACAGGTTTCTGTACATGACCCCTTGGTTAGTATGGCATCACTCCATATGTGACATGTATAGTTTATGGAGAAATACGCTAAATAAACAAGCAGCATCAATGTGACACAGATACAAACATCGAGCAGAGAATGGATTCCCATAAAATCACATGAAATATATTGGACGAGGATATTGCAGTTTAAAAAATGAGGAGATTAAAATCATTCTCTAGAGTTTGGCTGCTCAAAAAAAATGTCGACAAAGACAGAAAACTATCACCACTGACGTGCATGATGCTAGCGTTGATGTAGTCTGATCCGGGGACGTCATGGAGGAGGGAGAGACGGACTCGGTTGTGATCATCTGCAAGTGGAGATCATCATTATTGTGGAAACCTTCAGACTTTAGAACGTGTACTTTTACATGCTGGTGAGAAGTATTAATGTTGAGAACAGTTTAAATATAGGAATTTGACTAAAGACTCACACGGATAGTAGCCTTGGAACTTATTCTTCCCCTTGTTCTCTTCCTTCTGTGAGTCAGCATATGTAGCAGTGAAGCCAGTGGGCAGCCTCTTTAGAAGAGACAAAGATGCATTACAACGACAAAAAATACCCTCAAATGATAAGATGTTGGTTAGGATTTGTATATTTCTTGTAATATCCTTTTAATGAGTCTTTTTCAAAAGAGTCTTGGAGTTATATTACATTAATGCAGTGTTCGCGGAATTAATAAAGGAATTGGGGTTATTTAATGAAATTATATACAAAGTGCTTCAACTACATGTTTGATATAAGAAGTGATTACGATATTTAATCAAACATATGTAAAACTCCAGGTTTTGCTCCTTTCTTCTGTAGCTATACACTGTCGGCCAAAAGAAACGCCAACTTCACTTTCCTTAAAATAAAAGATGAAATAATTTCTAAAATATAATTAATGGTGGTCTCAACGTTATTCTGAAACAATAATTAATATGAAAGTCCATTGAAACCGTGGAAAAACTGTGATTCGAGTCAAAAACAACTACGCCCAATGAAGACAACTTTTTCTGGTTGATTAATAGTACCGTACCGTAACCACGTACATCTGTGGCGTCATCACAACTGTAATGCGAATGCGTGCCTGTATTGTTGCTCGTGATTGTATGACAATCTGTTATAAGTGTTTTTCTGACCAAGCACTGTTAGAAAACTGAACAATTCTTGTGTGTCATTTAAACAATTGCCATTCGTTTCAAACATGACAACTTCTGAAATTTGAATATATAATGCAGAAATGGTGCAACTTCATAATGCTATAATATTGCTAAACTGCTCATTATAGTTGTTTATGAAATCTGATAAGATATCTGGTAGGCGTTTCTTTTGGCCGACAGTGTAGACTCTACCACTAGACCACGGAAAGTTGTTAACAAATATAGATTGAACGTCTGCACCTCTCACTCTGAGAGATAATTTAAGTGCGCTTTTAACCTGGGTCATGTTCACCCGAAACATTTGTACAATTTCAAAACCATATACATGACTTTGTAACATCAATGACAGTTCAGTGTGACGTAGGGGAGAATATGTGAATGTGGTTTTGTAAATACGTTAATATTTGCATGGTAAGTTTTATTTTTCAACGCACACGACCATCGTTTTTCTTTCAAAACATTAATCAGAACTACATATTACTTGATGGGGGAAAGACAGGACAGGACAGAACTTGTATTATAGCCTCATTAGGCTGCTTAATTTTACAAAATAGCATTATGTTACATTGCAAGCCTTCATTACTTTTATAACCAATTAAAAAAACACCTTTAAGTATTGACTGAACACGTTAAAAAGTCCAATGTCATTGGAGTTGTGTATTCAAAGTGATCATTTCAGGCTTTACGTCTATTCCGATTTCTATTTGCATAGGATGTGATTTCTCCTCATACTTCACTTTCACTCTATTTTGAAAACAAGGTGTTGATGCAGGTATAAACAAATAATTTTTTTATATAAAATGCGTATCTAATGCAATTAATTAATATATGCAAAAGGTAAGTTATTCTTATTTCAGTGGGTACATGTTTGCTTTATCGCACTGTCAGAGACATGGTTATGATTATAATAGTTAGTCTAAAATGTACGGAATCATTAAAATAGTTTTGCTTCTTTCGCTTGTAGCTGAAGATTCCACTGGACTACGGAGAATGGTTTACAGTGTACAGATATAAAATATGCCACTCTCACTCTGAGAGATAATCTAATTTTCAACTTGGGCCATGTGCAGTCAAAATATTGGCATCATTTTAGAATTATTCACATATATTTTTGTAACATAAGATATAAAGTCAGAGAAAACATGGGCATGGATTTTGTAAAAATTAAAAAAGAACATTCGGGGCAAATGAAGAGAACGTTTATCTTCGCAGGCCACAATCAGTTGTCTTTCAATACTTTCACAATAATTATACATATACTATAAGTGAAAATGAAGGAAATACAGTACTCACATTATACTCTACTTCAAATCCTCCCTCCCTGCTGTTTATTTTCTGTACAGTAGCTTCCAGATCCTCCACAGCCACTTCTCTGATGACCTCCTCATCGTCTATGTTGTAGTAAGGTTTGGAAGACGGAGCCTGGTCCTCGTCCAAAATCTCTTCTGATTGGTCATCGTCTTCGTCACGTGATGGTTTGGGAGGCAAGGATGGTTTCTGTGCTACCTTAGCTGTTTTCTCTTCTTTTATCGGGTCCACGGTAGCCATGGCAACATTTATATACACGTTATCTGGATTAAAAATAGTATCTATCAGGGGTTTTGCTTGAAAAGCAATTCACAGTTTGTATGGAAATGATCTTAAAATTAATTTACCTGGGGAAACCGTTTTCCTGTTTCTTGAGGAATCTAAAAAAAGATATTAGAGTATTAAGTTTGAAGACTGAATTTCACAAGCAATAACACCTAATGGCACCATCATTTATTGTCACTTCAGATGAATGCGAGACAGCATTAGCTATTGGTCTGTCTGTGATTCAAAACTTTCAGATTATTACAATGATTCCTAAATTCGCTAATAACTAGAAATATGTGCATGTGATGCACTGTGATGTGCCCCACTCCAACTTTTAATCCAACCCTGTCCTTAACAATATTTTTCACTTATGATTTTGAGATGGAGGTCAGAAAAGGTTTCTTATCCCTATATGCACTAAGTTCAATCAGTTTCAATGGAAATAAGGGAAAATAAGAAAAATCAGAATAACCTAAGAAGCAAAAGGCACCACTCCTACACTAGGTCTAACCACACACCAAGATTTATGAAAAATATTGCATAGATTTTGAGAAAGCGGCCGGAAAGATTCCTACCCCCATATGCACTAAGTTCAAACTGTTTCCATTGAAACCAGAAAAAATCAAAAAATCAGAATAACCTAAATAACGAAGGCACAACTCCAACACTACGTATAATCACACACCAAGTTTTATTAAAACATGCTGCATAGATTTTGAAAAAGGGGTCGGAAAAGGTCACTACCCCCAAATGCACTTAGTTCAAACTGTTTCCATGGAAACCAGATTTTTTCTAAAAATCGAATAACCTAAGTAGCAAAAGGCACCACTCCAACACAAGGTCTAACCACACAAGTTTCGTTAAAAATAATATTGAATGGTTTTTCAGACATGGCCCGGAAACAAAAGCATTTCAGAATTACAGAAATACGGAATTACGGAAGGAGGCGAAAACATTATATCTCACGCAAAGCTTTGTGGGAGACACAATCATCCATGAATGGAACCAATAACATGACCATAAGTAATCATTTCCAAATTCTGTGGACCTACAAATACTTTGTTTCAATGAATGCAACATGTTAGTGTTAATTCAAACATTTTTATCACTGACTTGCCGATTCTCAGATATAAAATGTTAGTCTTTAGATTGCTGAACAGTCCATGTTAATCACATGATGTTTCATGTATGCCAGTGACACTAAGGGTAACTTACCAACATTTGAATGATGTTCAGGCGTGTCTTCACTTTGATAGCGTTTGCTTCTTTTTCTGTAAGTTTAGATGATGTAAATCAAAATATTGCTAAATGTATGTGACTTTCATTTAATAAATCTTCTTCATTTAAATTGGATTGCAACAGATAAGTAAAGTATATAGTAACATAAAAACATAAATCGATGTTAACTAATTTACCTTCTGCAGATTACGACAGCGACGATGACAACAATGATGACAATGACAGCAGCAGCTGCACCAGCAGCAACAGGGATGACAATATCTGTAGGTTCTCCTGTGGAACGTTCTGTGAGAAGAAATATATAGGAGGGAGATATAATGATATACCATTAAAGCAGGTGCATCAAATTGAATAGCATCAATGATGTAGATTGTCCTTCTTTGTTATAAGCGGGGAGTAACTGAATAGATATACCACTTTATCATAAATTGAATGGTGTTATAAACCTTTGCATTGTTTAGATCACACAAACTCAAAGAAAAGTCAGACAGAAATATTTAATGATATACCATACTTTCTAAAATAAAAGCTCGAGAAGTTAACATTTTTATACGTATTATTTTATATTCTCGGAATGGATCAGGCAACCTGCACACACAATGCCAGTCTATATATTTGGAAACATTATGTTTCTATATCTTGCTGAAAGTGGTATTTTCAAGGAAAGTACGAATATATTGTTGTCGTCTATGTTTGCATTATTATACTACTATTGAACATACTTATGTACATTAACATCAAATACATAAAATACATGGTGAGCATATTGTTTAATTTGTTTAAATCACTAGAGGTTATTGAAGTTTTGACACTAAGTAGTGTGCAGAAGGCGAGGAGCAGCGATCAAAGTTGGTGTTTTTAAAAAAACGTATTGAATCTGATTGTCAAATTCTGAATATCAGGGTATGTCATGGTAAAACTGAAAACCTTTGATGGATCCCTAAAGGCTGTTTTCCTGTTGGAATCACCTTCATAAAAAAAATTGAGTTCTCCATCCTGCTTTACAATCACTTCAACAGTTTTAGGTCACATGCTGATAATCGTCACCAGAGCTCAGTTCCCGAATCGAGAAAGTTCTTTAGAATCACTTTCGCCATGTACCATATAAACATGTATTATCAGAAGATTTGTGTGACGAAACAGTGCAAGGAATCAATGTAAATAAATATCAAACATGGAAGAGTAACATATGCTAGTTTATATTATTTATGTTATGATTGTCAGTACCTTGTGTGCAGGTCTGCCCCGTATATCCGTCCTGACATCCCTGAGAACAGGTTCCATTTGCAGGACAGTCCGACTCTCCCTGACAGTGACGTGTACTGCAGGACGTGCAGTCAGATCCAAATGTATCATTAGGACACTCTGTAAGTGAGCAAAGCAACATTCGGATAATTCACATGTTTTGCAGAGATAAAAAACAAACATTGAAGAGGATTTACAGTTATGGTTGATGCGAACCCACAAGTGAATAATGGGTTTTCCTCTAAATCTGACATGTTTATAAATAAATCATGGTAAAATATATTTGACATGTTCAATCCTGAAACTCAACAATGTTTGCAGTTTTTTAATTTCTTTGCAGCTTTTGATTCTAAACTACGTTAGACAACTGGGTCATTAACATTCGGTAAGCTTTAGTACAGAAGTTTCGTCTAGGAAACTTTATCACACGTTTGACTTATACGACTATGTCTGTTGGAACCTTTGGTGTCATCAATACAATTCGACTGGCTTTCGATAGCATCTTTAATGAAACAGTGAAATTTCTGGCAACCCTTAGCCTCCTCTTTTCAATTTTAACCTTTTACACTTTTTGTCTGAGCTAATTTCTTCTTTCTTATCGATAAGCTAGTCATTCCGAGGTTTACACATGTATTTGTGTTGGTCAATATATATTTATTTGAATCTTATTCGGTCAACTCCTGAACAAGGCCAGTAAGGACCTATATGGTCACGCGGAGCACTTAGTAGCGGCACCGAAAGTACAATTCCTTCAGGGTAATAGTTGTACCGCCATTGAACAGTGGTTGATATAATAATAATAATAATAATGTACATTTTAATGCCTAATACCCAGTGCAACCACTGTTCAATGGCGGTACAATTATTACCCTGTAACTCAAAGCGGCGTTTTAACATGTGTGTAACTTGTGAATTCATGTCTGATGCCAATGTTACCTTGTATCTATTTCCCATCGGTTCTTGATACGTTCGTTCATATAGTGGTTGATTACAAATATTTGGGTACTATCTTTGGTATAGTACGTGCGGGTCTTGTAATTCATGGCGGCTTTATAACATGTGTTGTAATTCCCACCACTATATTGGGTCTTGTTCCCATAATTTATCAACTAATGCTTTGGCTAAGTGGTTTATTATGGATTTCATTGAGATGACTGTTAAAAGCACTAACGTATAAAGCATTAACACTAGGCTACATTGCTATTTGATAATGAATAGAGAGTCGTTTCTTTCCTGTGATTTATTATTACTAGATCATCTTGGAAATGGCCCGTCCATCACGGAGCAAGAAACGAGGTAGCGCTGAGGTCGTGGTCAACGATGCCGACGTGACAGAACCCCCTGCCAAAAATTCTCCAGGTCCTAACGAGAGACCCAAGAGGCAGCGGACTCCGAGTACAGCGCTCAAAGGGTTCATCACGGCTCCTCCCAGCAGGGTGTCACAACCGGAAGTTGTGGAAGTTCAGCAGGCCCAAACCGCCAACATTGTGGACGACGGTGATGTGAGCATTAATCCCTTTGCCGTACAGAGTCCCGTCACTTTCTCTTTGAGCAATCATGACTTGCAACAATTTAAATCGGGTTCAATTCCCCTAGGAACCGGGGTTGCAGATAAAGTGAAATCCAAAATATGGGATAGAGATTACGTAGAAATGTCTACTCTGTTAGGCGATGATAGCAAATCACATAAATTGATGATAACCGTGCAGGGTGAATCTTTTTGTTTCCCTGGCCCTACTAAAAGCGTAGCTTTGTCTAGTGACAGATGGCTGACTGCCTTCCACATTCACATGGCCATATATATTCAGAAATATCCAGAGGAGACCCAAGCTATGTTGAAGTACATCAGCATTATCAGAGATTTAAATCAAAAGGGAGGAAACTGGCATTCATATGATGTCAATTTTATAACGTTATGGGTTAGCAACAATTTGGATTGGGGTACGGTCCATTGGGAGCTGTGGTTTCAATCTGTAACTTTCGGGAAGGGTTCTTTTCCTTCCAACAACAGACAGACAACTTTTCCTAAAATTAAGTCATAGCAAAACAATCCCTTCCAAGAGGTTTCTGTTTTAAATTCCAAAGGGGTTTCCAGTGTTTTGACCCACAATCGTGTAAATTCAGGCACGCATGCCCCCAATGCGGAAGCAACCATAGTGCAATCAAATGTGGCCAAAAAGGCAAAGACCTTCCCCCTCAAAACGGAACAAAAATGTCTCCCTACCCCAATAAACGCAGATAAATTGGAATACTGGCTAGAAGGTTATGATCCCCAGTTAGCTGATTACCTAGTTCAGGGTTTTAGACAGGGTTTAAATTAGACTATGCTGGGGGGCCTTAATTTCTTCTGAGTCTACTCTCCAAAGTGCTAAAACGACCCCAGGCTGTTCAGACAAAGCTGAATAAAGAATTGAAAGAAGGTAGGATAGCAAGACGGATTAAACGCGCCCCCTTAAAAAACCTACACTTGTCTCCATTAGGGCTGTGTCCTAAGAAAGTTCCAGGCCAATACAGAATGATTCATAACTTATCCTACCCTGCGAAGAATTCAATTAATGATTGTATACCTCAAGTTGCTAGCAGGGTTTAATATACCTCGTTAGATCAGGCTATGGACATTATTGTAAAATTAGGTGTGGGGTGTCAAATGGCAAAAACAGATATACAATCAGCGTTTAGAATTATGCCCATCCATCCTGATGATTGTCACCTGCTGGGATTTAATTTGAATGGGGCATATTACTATGACAGGTGCCTGCCTATTGGGGGATCTTCTTTGTGTCAAATGTTTTAGAAATTCAGTTGCAAGGGATGGGGAAAGTTGTCAGATACAACTGAGTTCATTTTTGGAATTGTGCGAGGATATCGGGGTGCCTATGGCGCAGGATAAGACTTTCGGTCCGGCGACATGTTTACAATTCCTAGGCATAGAACTAGATAGCTTGGCAATGGAGGCACGACTTCCTTGGGATAAGCTGTGTAAGGCACGTGAGAGTGTCCTCGCGGTATACAAGAAGAGGAATGTTAAACTCAGTTCGCTTCAATCACTACTAGGTTACTTAAACTTTACCTGTAAGGTGATCGTGCCAGGTAGAGCATTTTTGCGTAGGTTGTTTGATTTGAATTGCGGGGTCCGGGGGCGTAAGTCTCATCATAGAATACGGCTAAACAAAGAAGCAAGAGCTGACTTGAGGTTATGGTTGAATTTCATAATGGAAAATCTATATTGCTAAAACGAATGTGGCAATCAAATACCTCCCTCCATTTGTTTACCGATGCCGCGGCATCCACTGGTTTTGGCGTAGTGTTCAAATCAAATTGGTATTTTGGCATTTGGCCGGAGTGCTGAATTGAAGGATAGGTGCATCGTATTTCACACAGACAACATGGCCTTGGTGTATATCATTAACAAGCATACATCAAAAGATCCCATGATTATGATCATTAGGCTTTTGGTTGGAATACAATATCCAGTTCAGAGAAGAACATATTCCAGGTCGTTTCAACACGTCAGCTGATCTGCTTTCTCGGTTACATATCACAAGATTCCTCGCCCAGGCAGCCTGGGCAGACAAGTCCGAAACACAAATTCCTCCATGCCTTCTTCCAGACAACTTTCAGTTCACGTAGGCACAATGTTGGGTGTAGCACTCAGTGAGAAAAGTCAGTCCACGTATGCTAGAGCATGGAAACTATTTGTGGAGTTCTATACAATGTGTTTAAAGAAAGAACCTGAGTTACCGATAGCAGCAGCTGATTGGCCGCTTTTCGTGGCATATATGTTTCATAGGGGATTATCCCCAGCAATGATGAAAACATACATATCTGCTCTCGGTTACAAACACAAAATCTGCGGTATGAATGATCAGTCAACTACTTTTGTTGTGCAAAAATTGCTGCAAGGAGCTAGTCGCTTGCAGGGTCGCGTTGAAAATAGATTGCCCATAACCGAAGTGATTTTGCTCAATATGATAAGAGCGATAAGCTCGGTTATCAGTAAACCGTTTGAGCAAATATTGTTCAGGGCAATGTTCCTTACAGCCTTTCATGCTTTTTTCCGTATTGGAGAGCTTACCGTGCAGAGTCAGGGATTGGTATCTTCTTTGCAGGTGCAAGTTGTATCATTCTCCGATAACACGGTGCGTATCAACATTTCCAAGTTTAGGCACAATTCTTCCAATTCAACAAAAGTTGTTATTTTGGAACGCTCAAACGATCAAATTTGTCCGGCCACAGCTCTAGGAGAATTCCGCTTTTTTGTGATCGAAACTTTCGTCCAATTTTGAGATCAAAATTCAATCAAACCTTGACGAATATTCTCAGATTCATCCATTTGGATTCCTCACGACACAAGGGGCAAGCTTTAGAATAGGCGCGGCGAGTTCAGCAGCTCGGAAGGGATGGTCTGACGCGAAGATCAGATATATAGGCCGCTGGAATTATGATGCCTTTAAAACATACATACGTTTGCAGTTGTAAATCTTCAAAACAGAATGCTGCTATCGGTACGCCAACTCAATAGTAAAAGAAAGGTGATTAGTTCGTTAGTTATTGTAGAATACGGTGGTTTTAATTGTTTAATCGCATGTGCAAAAATGGCTGAAATTCCATTGTTATAGTTAGGTCACGTGTTCCTATTCGCATGTGCAATAGGAGTGCGTGGTTTATAGCGTTAGTTTTAGGTTGATAGTATTGTTATATTAGGGGTCTGAAATTTCATTGTTGTGGTTGTTCACGTGTTCCTATTCGCATGTGCAATAGGAGTTCGTGGTTTATAGCGTTAGTTTTGGGATGATAGTATTGTTATATTAGGGGTCTGAGGGTAAAAGTAAAACTGTAAATATGTAACGACAGTTTTCGTTACTTTGTCATTATTTCAATAGTTCATCATATATTACATATGTGTATATAGTTCCAATATCGGGACAACCTTTTGCTGTGTGCTATTTGTTTTCAGGCCACAGCCGCGAATCTCCTGGTACTGAACTGATTTCGCTCACGGCTGTGCGTGTGCAGACACTGGCAGACATTCGCGGAAGTTTGTTGACTTTGGTTGGAACATTGTGCTAAATAAAGTGTTTGAACATTCCTTCAAGAGCGTGGTCAAAGGAGAGTGCACGTCAGGGCATATAAACCCACAGGTTAATTGTTATAATGAATAGCCCATGTAAGTGAAAACTCTTGTTAATATAAGATGCCATCGCGTTATATACCATTGTTCTGATAAAACTTAAGTTTTGAGGAGGTTGGCTTGATTTTCACAATTCCGTGTATTACCTAAGGCTGTCGTCGGGTGGGGTATAGTGTTTCACTATGTTAGCGTTAATTTACCCTCACCTTTGGGGAATAAATTTGTCAATTACCTACATATTGAAATGTTCAAGTTCAAATGGGTAAATATTACGATATTTACTCATATTATATATTGTTATAAGTGCCGCTCGAAGGCGGTACTCATTTCATATTTATGTTAATAAACTTGTCCGCTTCGTGCGGGACTTTACAACAATTTCTCTTGACTTTTCTTCCCCAAATAGAACTGGTCACCATCAGGTATTTCTCGGGTTTGAGGATAAATACAATTTTACATCTTAAAATTCTTTATGCGAGAACCAGGGATCAAAATAATATTTAGTTTTTGTGATGCGTTGCGCTGCGCTTCACGCGGGGATCATCAGCCTCAGGTATTTCTCGGATTTGAGGATAAATGTACATTTTAGAGAACTCATATTTGTCATTGTACTATGTAATAGTTACTAACATAGTGTCGGAATTGTATTGGGAACTATTAGGACAGTTTGTTCGCGAGGCCCTGTCCGAGACCTTGGCCGAGGACGGGGCTCGAGGACAAAATGTCCTTGTATTTCCCGATGCAACGAGGAAAATTTGGAAGTAACTGACTTACATCTCACTTATTGAGATAAAATAAAAAGAATATAACTTTTAAAAATATGAAAATTTCTTTGAATGTGGCCCTTTCACCAGGTTATGAATGAAGTCCATAGTACTATTGATGTTCAGCTTGAGCAATTTTAGC
Organism: Gibbula magus; assembly: GCA_936450465.1. Taxonomy (NCBI): domain Eukaryota; kingdom Metazoa; phylum Mollusca; class Gastropoda; order Trochida; family Trochidae; genus Gibbula; species Gibbula magus. The sequence continues at coordinate 55,434,492 of OW388292.1, forward strand.
ACGTGCTTTTCATGTATCAAATTGAACGGACAAACTAAATGTTATGAAATCATGAAACCATGCAATCCATTGCAATTTTCACGATATGTACATTTCGAGGCGAGGTTTAAAAGGAATCAGTCGTACTTCTGTGTCAAAAAGTGTACTTGTATTAGCTATCAGGACTCTTTCACCAATATCGAAAATTAACATGACATATTTAAGAATGGTTGCCACGGACGACGAGGTCGTATTGGGATGTAAGTTTTATAAATCAGTTGACGGTTACCTTCACGCTCTACACCTGCTTTCTTCAAATGGTGTTTTAAAACAAAGAAATTCTGATGTTGATTATATTATATGTATATTAAGTGTTTTCTCCGAATCCCAACAAATTAGTGATATTAATATAATAGGTATCGAATCTTTCATTTGAAAAAAGGTATTGCTTCACAAAATTTGCATGAACATTTGTCTACTTTCAAATATATACATATATAACTTTTCAGATGGTAAATCTGTGTTAAATGTTGAAATTTATGACTACCAGATTAACTATCTTCCTAGAACTGTACAGCTGCATACCGAAAGTTTGTTCAGCTACTTGTGTATTTCAGTGCAAATATTATGCAATTTGACATGTCTTTGAAACATCGTATCAACGCGAAAATTACACCGATCATTTTGCATTTCTGCATTATAAGAAGACATCTGTGTGTTCCATAAGATAATCTGATTCGATACCACATGCTTACAGAACTTTCTGAAGTGAAATAGTGTCAATCTTTCAAAACTAAGTTTTTATTTTCTTCTGTGAAATATCCAGTAAGTGATCAACTTGGTCAAACTAATATAATATATTTCTACACAATGTATTTGTGTTGAAAATGTTCTCATTTAGTCGATATGAAAACTAGTATTCGAACATTATTTGAATTTTGAATGTTCAAATGTTGACCTCTTCTGTTTATTTCATTATGTCACATTTCATAAACATGCACCTCTGCAGTGACGATAATAGGAAACGTTTGACACTGATAAGTTTACTTAATTAGATATGGCTATTCGTCATTGTGTGTGATGTAATTTTATTGCATTACAATTAAAGCTTATTTTCATGATATTTGCACTAAGATACACATGTATATAGGTGATCAAACTTCGGTATGCACTTGAATAGATTTACGTAAATGTACGTTACATGTTAAATAATGTGAATTAAAATATTGTATTTAGAGTTTCAAAGAACGCCAATTATAAGGGATACATCTTCCTTTGTCATCATTAGTCGTTTTTTCGAGCGCAATCAGAGGATTGTGTTTGTTTGTTTACTTTGTTACTAAATGACAATCAACCTCGGAAAAATTGTCTTAATTATTAAGACTTAGATTATTCTAACTCGGGATATACTGTCATCTGCAGGACAGAATAAAAGCTGATTGTCGTACTAATTGAATCCGTCTTACAACTAGATGAGCGTCTGCGGGACACCGCAAAAGCAGAGCATCCCCAAAACTTAGGGTCTCGCCTTTCCCTGTTCCGCCTTCTCGTCAGCATCAATACAATGGGAATTGATTTTAACAAATATTTGTTCATTATTACTAACAACTAGAATCATCCCTGGGGTCACTTTTCACAAGTTTGTTCTTAAAACCTATTTCTGATTTCAAAATTGGATCAAACGGTTAACATGGCCTTTTCCTTAAACACATGACCTTGACCTTTGACCTTGAATATGTCAAAATAATTCCCCAGGTGTATAAGAAAAAAGCTATGTATATGGTGTGTTGATACCTTCTTGGAAAAAAGTTATTTAGTGATTTCAGAACTGGTTACCATGACCTTTAAATATTCATTGTATCAACGTTGTAATGATTCAAGTGTTAATAGTTGAGATAAGTCGTGACCCCGCTGTGACCTTGACCTTTTGACGGATTTTAGTGAAGGCCTTTTCAAATCTTGGCGTTTCTCAATAGTTGATATACACCAAATAAGAGCCTGACAGCACAAATAGTTTTCAAGTTATAGTATTTACAAGGATTTTTTTACCGATATCAGAGCTCATTACCTTGACCTTTGACTTTGAATGTAAAAATGGCTAAAACATTCCCAAGGGGTATACTAAGGAGTTATGTATATGAGTTCTCAAAATCTTCTTTGAACAAATTTATAGCCAATACAAAATGCGGTGACGGCGGCGACGAACAAATACGAACATATCATTTTGATGAATACCCCAAAACAGTTTTACCGTACAGTAGCTGTATTTAAACAGTAACATAGTATACACGTCTCAACAAACTGCTTGTACTCACGACTTGTACAGTCGACTCCTCTCCACCCCACATGGCACCCTCCAGAACACTGTCCAGTCTTAGTGTCACACACAGATGATGGTTGAATACACTGACGATCAGAGCAGGACTTGATACAGTTGATTCCGTAGTTGATACCTTGATTACATTCTGTGGACGAAAAATGGAGCGTACCATGTGAGTGAAATGAATGTGGCAATATTTGATATCTAATAATAGTCAACAAGCGATAAACACCTTACTGGGAGTTGACATCCTCTCAGAACGTGTAAGATTAAGGTGGGTGTTCACAAATGTATGTGATCAATACAATCATTAACCACATCAGCACCCATGCTGATATGTTCATAGTTTGAGCAAAATTTCCTCTCAAATAATTTATGATAATTCAATTAAATGGTTTGGTTTAACCTTTATTGAACATATATAAATCACAAGTGTGATGGATATCAAGTAACTAAATCATTCCTTTTTACATTAAAAAAGGTCACCAGAAAGTTCAAAGGTTAACCACTATGACTAATGTTAACTTTTTGATAATTATCAGATTTCAATGCACTGCTGTGTTTACAATAATGGAAAATGAAAATAATGAACCATTACCATATCAAACTCGAATAACATTAAACACAGATTTTCTTTCTCATAAGTGGAGAGCATAGATCACATATACAACTTTATTTTAAATTAGATGTACTATAAAGCTTAATAGGCATTTTTTGGATCACATTATATTACAATTAAATATCATTATGTATTTAACAATCAAAGGCATCGTGAACCAACTTTTTATTATGTTTAATTATAATTCATTGTATTCAAACTATCACTTGGGGTCATTGAAGTTGTGAAGGGCAAAAATCAAAATCGATGCTTTCTAAAAGAGAAATGAAATTGCTAGTTTGCAAAACTGAACTTTCTTTGAGGGATCCCTAAAAGCGTTATAAAATGCAATCGACTGTGTTAATAATTAAGTAACCGTTTTCCTGTTCAAATCACCTTCATAACACTTCTGAGTTCTCCAACCTGGTTTACAGTCACTTGGACAGTTTCCGGTCACGTGATGACAAGCATCATCAGAGCTACAGTTCCCACACGTCATGCTGCAGCTGGGTCCGTACGTTCCTGGGGAACATTCTGCAAGTGGACAAGAAACAGCTCCGTTTTATCATTATCATCACCCTAAAAATGTATCATATGAATATCATATCTATATCTATAATATCATATATTGTCAGGGCATTTGTTAGAGGAAACAAGCGACCCGATTTTAGTATGGAAACCCGACATTCCATTAACGATATGCACGATATAAATAGTTAGAACACTTATCATTGCAGATTTCATAAACTTAGCTAAGACTTTTTGAAAATTCCAACTTTGTACCCCTCACAGTTAACGAGATATAGGTACCCTCTCCCATGGGTTTTCCTATGGGATAGAATTTTTAAAAAGGGTGTTAACACAATAAAATGTTGTTTTTTTTCTTAACATCAGACACATTAAAACATATTTCATGTAAATTTGAAAACCAAACCAAGCCTAGTTAAAACTTATCCGATGAATTGATTCCAAGTTTCAGGCCCACAGGCCCACAGAACATATATAAAGTACACAATGCAAAATATGTAAAACACGAAATATTATATCAAGTAATATTGAATTGACTCTCGCAGTTTAAAAACATGAAAAAGATATTCCGAGAGTTGTGTACAGTATGTTTACATTGCACTGGTACACTACAAGAACAGATTAATTGCATCAGTGACTGTTGTGATAAAAGGGTATTTCTTTAAACATAAATACATAAAAAATAATCATATTTAGGAATAGTGGACATTTAAGATTTACTTACAGGGGTAAAAGGATAGAGACAGTTTCATTTTTAAAATATTTTTCTCGGAAAAGTCTTCACTCTTAAATTAGTATGGACAAAAGCAACATCAACTCTGGCACAACAAGCGGAACAAGTAAGCATTAAAAATATAAAATACATCATTTATCCTACCCATTGATATTGCAATTCAGATGTTTGAAACCACAGCTTTACCTATATAAACATATAGCTCCTTGGAGACACTCGAAGACCACGATTATATCACCAACATAACCAAATGTTTTCAATTTTGGACACAAAATTGATTTCTAGTAACAATGAGTTATATGGATTAGATGAAGCTGGTCGTATATCTTGGGCAACATATCTAAAGAATAATATTTTAAGATAAAAATTTGGCTACGCCTGGATAACAAGATACTGGAAATCCTCAAATCTTTATTTATCAATTAAAACAACGAATAATTGACTATGGTCAACAACGCTGGATCGAAAATTTCACTAAAAATTCCTAACTACAAATATATTTAACCAAGTCAGCATTCAATATTTAATTTTAGCTTCAATGCTTGATAACATGGCCTTCAGAGAAACTCTAACAAGATTCCAATGCCATAAATTAATGAGTGAAACTGGACATCATAATAATATAGAATAAAAGACAAATGATTATGCCCACAGTGTCAACGATTAGTTATTCAAATTTGAGGCTTTCCTTTGTTTATAGATAAATACTTTTATTACAATCCATCACATACATTTTTGCTAAAAATCTAACATGGATTTTCTCCAATGCGTTTTTTCCTCCATGGGAATATATGATAGATACATCAAAAAGTGTTTTAAGCAAACTTGAAATTAAGGTTTACTACTTTTCCATATGATAAAACAATGCGCTGACCATTGTTACTGTAATCATTTGAGAAGCTCATACATTAGAATAAGTTTTTTTGTCCGTCTAATTAAAGTATGGTATGTTTTAATAGATAACAGGGGTTGTCTGTGTATATGCGATTATGACCAATATTCCTTGTAAAGAGTCTTTGCAGATAGCAAAACATGTATATGTGTCTCTCGTGATATACATTTCATACATCTTTATAAGTTAAAATACGTAAGTAATAACATTATGTAATGTAAATGGTGGTTTAAAAATCGATATCTGTATGTGATAAAATAACTTCTTTAATAACTAAAAAATCTAATGTTGATATGGAAATATACACACGGGCATTTGACGTGCGAGATGATCCATATTCATTTTTTTTTTTTGTATATTTCATCTCTTTTCGACATCTTACATACTGCATTATGATGTATACATATTTAGATGCAGTCATGCTGTAAGTTGGTTGACAGTGAAATAGTAAGATATTTCCTACCCTGAAACCTGTACAATAACAGTTTATATTAATATAATGAAAAGGAATATCTGTTTGCCACGACAACGATGCATACAAAATAGCATCCAGTCATTCATATCCAACCGCTCGTTTGCTATATCTGTCTCATCCAGCTGAGTGCTTAAAGCCAAGGGCAATAACTCTAAATAAATTAATCCGATCGGTCCCAAAAAGGCACATGTGTATCACCGATGTATATCAAAAGCCTGTGTAAAGTTTCAGAAAGATTGGTCAAAAACTGTGAGAGGAGTTGATTTCAGAACACAATTACCCTTTTCGGGACGGACGGACAGACGGACGGACAGGCGGGCTGCGCCACGACAATAACTCCCTTGGGTTTCACCAGGGGGTTAACACTACGGTATTCACGGAAGACCTACGACGCTCATTCGTTGTACACAGCAGAAGTACGGAAATCCAAGGAAGAGTTACTGTATCCTTATGGAAAGCATGCGGTAAGCATGGAAGACATGCGCACAGAATGAGGAAAACCTGCTGTTAGCCAGAATGATCATGGCCACTGGACTAAATCTCGTTATTTCCATAACGTTCAACGTTTGGCAATGCGACCTTTCATTTGCGGAAAGGCATTCTTTCCAAGAGACGGAAAATCTCATTTCTACAGGCATATTTCCACAACTGGCAGAGAAGTGAAGCGTTCATGAAATACACAACGTGAGTTCACTTCAATAGCAAATTAATCACCAAATATGAGTCGTACATTGCAATGGATATTTTTTTTTTTGTTATGGGTTATAAGTATTATTTAGTTATTTTTACTTTATAAGACACAAATACAAGCTATTATTATTTGAAAAGATCATTAAATGAGGCATGAATAACATCACAGTTCAATTTTTTACAATTTGTTTAGTTTGGATCACATTATTAGCAATATTATTATTTCCATAGTGGCCATGCACATGCATGCACATGCATTTAAACCTTTGCTTCATCAAAGACTTTATAAAACGTCTCAATGATAAAAAAATGTCTTTACATTGACACTTACATTTCTATTTTTAATATTTGGTCATACGTTAATAAGTATTCAATTGCCATCATGTACTACATAAGAGGTATTCTAGTTAACAACATGTGTATGCTAATTTGTACGATTTTACGTTAGTGACGGTCTTATTTACCTTATCTCTTGTGAATCTAATTAGATTGTTCCAACTTTTTCACATACTGTTCAAAGAATATGTGTTTATAAAATAAAATTGAACTACTAATACTTCCTGTATATATAACTCAATAACCACACGATGATTACAAATATGTATTAAACAGTTACATTACTGACGCAAAATGTACATTAAATGATTACACAGGGTAAGGACTCGTACAGCAATTAATATTCGTTCATTTTGACACAGGTTGTGACACGCATTTATAACTATATTTGTCCATACATCATTATACATTATCGAGTATCCCCCTAGTTACAAATAAATACAATTAGGAAACATCTCAAGAGAGGAATTATTGCATTTGATTGAACTGTAGCATTTGAATATCATGAATATCCATATTGTATATTATGTAATGTAATATGGTGAATGCATAGATTACGTACAATTTTCAGCATTGGCTATTGATCAAATATTTAATCAGAGTCATTTTATGCCTTATCGGGATAAACGATAAGGCATAAAAGTTGAATATCAAATATAACTTTGGATGATCATGAATTGTTTAGAATGGTGTCCTTGCGGTAAGCAAGGAAGACATGCGCAAAGAATGAGGAAGACCTGCTGTTAGCGCAGAATGATCACGGCGCTGGCATGACTGCACAATTTCGGCAATGATCAAAGAATTTCACTTCAAGAATGGAGTAGCTTCAGGATAAGCAGTCAAAAATGGAAAAGATACAAAAACGAAAAAAAAAATTATTTCAAAACCTACACCTGAACTTCTTTGCTTGCTGCTACTCTTGCAACTAGTAACGAAAGGGTTCAACGCGAAAAAAACGAAATTGAGACGATATATCACAAATATATGGTATAATGGTATTGGAAATTACGAACATCTCATGTACAATCGTATCACTACCGTGTGTAACCGTGGCTGTGCCGTGTGAAACTGTATTTCATCAGTGTAAAATAATAGCTCTACAGTGGAAAATTTTCGTTTTTACTTTTTCGCGATTTCTCGATTTCGTGCTTGAATTTTTACACGAAATTGAAATGGCCCCTCTCAGCCATCATACTGATAAGCTACATGTAGCCATTTCAATGTCTACCAAAAAGAAAAATTACGCTCCCACATCCGAGGTTTATACATGTATTTGTGTTGCTCAAAAGGACTTTTCAATCAACATCTGGTCTTCATTTCTTCGGCAGAGATGTCAGGGATATCTAACGTTCATTATTCACATCATACGTTTCGCATACTTTATGTATAAGAAATTCAATCAATACAAATCAATGTACTAAACAAATAAATTTATTTGATTTTTATTCGATTAACTCCGATGGCGTTTGAAGCTGCCGAACAGTGATGTAACGGTGCATTAATGCCTCATCTGCAACCTGAGTGTATGATGGCCCAACCTTTCATCCTAAATTTTAACAACGAGAATAGCCTAATGCTTGTTGTTCTGTTAAAATATTCAATGTACAGTTTGCAGAGAACACAAATTTGTTATTGAATTATGTTTCATTAATCGATTGTTAAAGGTGACCTCGACACTTTTCACTTACCGTATTCCTTCAAATAGTGTTTAAAACCAAATCTATTCTTATGTTAATTAGTTTATATGACAAGGGTTCTTCTGAGTGCCAACATATAGTGATACTAATAATATAAGTATCAAACGTTAACATTGCCAAGCATGTTTTTTTTAAATATTTTCTTGTTAGTGATTCCTTCGTACAAATACGAACATACTATTTTGATGAATACCCCAAAATAATTTAGTTTTACCGTACATTGGCAGATTTAAGCAGTAACTTACCATACATGTCTCAACAAACTGACTGTACTCACGACTTGTACAGTCGACTTCTCTCCACCCCACCTGACACCCTCCAGAACACTGTCCAGTCTTAGTGTCACACACAGATGATGGTTGAATACACTGACGATCTGAGCAAGACTTGCTACAGTTGACTCCGTAGTTGATACCTTGATTACATGCTGTGAAGGAAACATACGAAAAATGCCACGAGGGTGATGATTGTGATAATACCATATGATATTGCTCAGACCATAAATATCATACTGAGGTTCACATTCACACAGAGCGTCCATAATATGATACTACTTGTGTAATGTATTAATGCTTGCTTAAAATTGGTTGTATTTCAACTTTTAGTGGAGATGTTTTGTAAAGTAAAATTTTCTGAATTTATATCAGTTGACACTTTGTATTTAACCTGTTACCTGCTGGTTTCTGTCTCTGTAAGCAAACAATTATACCACATACATTGATTAGTGTTCTTTATTGTTCCTTAAGTCTCCATCATCACGGTCCTCTGTGGATTATATACATCTGTCGAAATGTATAACTACATTAAAACTGTGTTTTCTTAGTTTAGATATTCTTTCAGTAATACTGGCCATGTTGTATATTGTCTTACGCATTCGGTAAGTACAAACTGGCAAGCTAAAGTAACCAATACACCCAAATTACTTTTTTAACATTATTCAATCTTCAATCATAGTCTCAACCAATGTCTTCTCCTTCTCCTTCTACATCTGGTTTGAAATATCTACCGAGCTAAAATGAACAAGCGCATAACCGGCCTTGGCGTTCATTTTTCATTTTTTTCATTTTTGTTTTTCATTTTTCATTTTTTACATTAATTCGCTATGACAACAGTGTACATAAACAAAATGCATATATGAGACACACAAATTACAGTGACCTTAAACCATACAGACAATAAGATGTAGTACATTAAGTACATTGTACATGTAGTACATTAAAGATATTCTAACCTTAGGGGGGTAGGTTTCGCGGAAATGATTCTGACAGCAGCAAAGAATAAAGACACAAAAGTATTGGATACATTATCCACCCCAAAATAGAAGAAAAAACGTTTTTAAAAAATATTTCACTAACACAGCCGCCAAACGTTTCATTAGCCAATCACCTGCTAGCGGAGGTGTGACGTGTTACTCAGGAGTCGTGCCTTAACAATTATCTGGCTCATGTTATTGTTTACATTATACACTCGTATAGCTGTGACGTATTTTTCGCTGATTTCACTTGTCTAAACAGCCTCAAAGTGATCGGAGTTATTAGAAACAATGTCGGCAATGTTCTGCTCAGTAGTTAAATTTACTTTGGCTGTTGGACACATGTTCCGATAATGCCGATTGGATCCCAACGTCAATCTACCGCCATTGTCTTTTCTTTGTATATTTTTGAAGTGTTAATTCTATAGCATTACTTCGTGTGTTTGTCTATCACTGATCATTTACCGCTATGTCAGCTAGAACAAGTTAGTCTGGTGATAACGAAGATTTGTATGAAGAACTAGCGGATGTACATTCGGGATCATCTTGCTAGCACCAACACATCTCGTTTCTATGTCTCACTTTTATCTATTCCATTATTTAACATTTGAAATGAAATGAAAGGACATAGGTATGATACTATCTCAAAGTATTTTGATTCTAGAAAGTGAAACTTACGATGTATAACTACGGGAATTATTTAACTCTCTTCAAGTACAGGACATAATGAAAATTACTTAACAAATTTAAGAAAGAGAAATACATGTACAACAAAAACTACCGTGTTAGGTTACTTTCTCATTCCTTGGTAATCCGTTGTCATTAATCATTATGGACACATCTGTTTCTTACTTCTATGGATTTTCTGCACTTTGGAAATTTCATTGGCTGTTTGCTTTGACCAATACGAGGTAAGTATGTTTGACACATTGCAAGCAATATACTAACAATTTACTATAAGTTCGTTAACACAACATCAATCGTGTCACCCTGCTCATGACATCAAAGGATTGTCATCTCGTTAAACCTTAAGCCCTATCTGACTGTTATGTAACATCCTGTAGCACATCCCATTCTGTCACACCCCCTCTTGCACATTCGGAATTGTACCGATGTTAAAACGAACACACGGCCATGGTAAGTTGATCAAATTTCGTTAGTTCCAATTCATTCATTTCAAAAATGGGAAAGATACATATTCCATATATTTATCGATGCGTTTTAAACAGTTAAGTAAAATCTACTTGCAATATAAATGTAAGGAAAATGGACCAGCAGATTCTCCTAAAAACATTGTTAGATATAATAATGAAGTGATGATTTCTTTTCCTTAGAATCTAAGTTTCGTGGTAAATTTAAACTTAGTTTAGAGACTGTTAGATATAACGATGTTTTAAGATTTTTCCTTTTTGTAAATTACCTAATCTTAATCTGATTGAAGATGAATACATGTTCTCCAGTTACTGTAAAGCATACCTAGACTAAGTACTATTCTTGGTAAATATTTGAAATATCCCATATCACAAAACAGTTTTCTAAATTTGATGTCCTCAACCAATGTTAATGTTTACATAATTTATGCCTTTTTTAAAATCATGTTAGGAAAATGATGAAGCCTTATTTTTCAGTAAAGCTCATGCGATGCTGTATCTATAAATGGATATTTTAGGTCAGTGGTATTACACTGAATGTAAGTGATTGTTAATGTACATGATTAAATATTTAACGATAGCCCGAATAATGGTCTCTAAAAACTGTAAACCAGTAACAGTTAATTATAATGCAATTATTTAATTGTCAAAAAAAAAAAAAATACCATGAGAAACAAACACAAAATCAAGCACAACAACAATTGAAATAATAATGACGTTTATAATTTTGACTTCATTTATTTCAAAGCATATTGTAGCCTATAAAATAACCTAACACTCCACTCGATTGGGAAAAGAACAAAACTAAAACAATCGATTAAATAGCGAAAAATGCTTCAAAAACTCCGAAATTACTCCCTACAGATGCACAAATACCCATTCTATTGGAAACTTACAATGTCAACTTTTTTTATTATGTTTTAAACGAATCATCGACGAAAATCGGCAAGTCGCCTAAGTATTCTATTGTAGTAACTTCTGTGTATGACGTCACATTGCTAAAGAAGGTTATGCTACACTGAGTGAAAACTGTTTCAAGAATGAGATAATTAGCAAGCCAATTTTACTCGCTTTGAACCACGATATCTGGCTAAGTAGTTGACGCTTCGAAATAATATTTAGTGTTTTGTTTACTTGCAAGTATTGTCTATATGAATAAATGAATTAACACCGAACAAAACAGAGAGGTTCTATTATCTTTAAGTAGAACAGTGTACTTTACACATACACATACACATACACATCACACTACGAAAAGTGGTGGAATCCGCTTTCCAGATCCTAGTGGATTCTTCCGGATTCTCCTTGATCAGCCAATATTTGGGAGAATCTGGAAGGATCCGGCAAATGGATTCTACCATTTTTTGTCCTGTGCATATGCGACACACAGGTGACAGTGACTTAAGCCATAAAGACAATAACATACATACATGTTAAATCACACTTAAACAGTATACAGGTATATAGGAACAAACGTTTAAGTTTTAGCAGAAAGTGAGTTTTTGTTCAATTGTTCAATATAACATGTAATTATAAGGATGACCAAAATTTAATAAATGCATCATTTTCACCAGAAACTAAATAAATGTATTTTGTTTTGTCGTTGTATTGCTTAATTTGGTTTAATAAAAACTTAAAATTTGGAATATTAATGTGTTTACTGTTCTTGAATGGTATGTCTTTAACAAGCAAAATAATAGCGTTATATAAGGATATATAGGATTGTTATTTCTTCCTTTGATTCCGATATTTATTATTATTGATAGCCTCAGCGTTCATATATACAGGCACTAGGTGTCATATAATGTTAGAATGCTCAGCTTGTAACCTGTATTTACACATTAACGAAGAGGTCAGAGGTTAAGTTTTTATCAAAAACCATAACCATTCTTGTAAATATGTCAATTGCATTGTCTCTAACTTCCGATGTCCATGATAATATATTACTTGCAGGTCTTATGATATCGTTACAGTGGTCACTTTTCTCCAAAGAGACATACATGTATTACTGTTTGAGTATTTTATTTATTTTATTTAAGTATTGATATGCAGATGTCCCTAAAGGTAAACGTGAAGCAAACCACCATACATATAGTGATACCTACCTTGTCTACAATCTGTTCCCTGGTACCCCACCTGACATCCACACTGACCAGTCACGTGATCACACTCAGATGATGAGACAGAACACTTCCTGTCAGTACAGGACAAGCTGCAGCCATCTCCGTAGGAACCAGAATCACATACTGAAAACATTCCAATTCAACATGTTTCTATTTTACGTGATGGCCAACTACATTTGTCGGGTACATGTCGGTTGCAGTATCAATATCATTCTGATTAAATATTAACTCTGTCAGACGAATGTAATATTTTTTTAATTCATTTTATTATTGTTATTTTTATGCGCTCTCAATCCTTTATGACAAAATTGGTGACACAACAGAAATTTCATTAATGGTTCCTTTTTTATCGAACATTGTATATTATAGCAAGCAAACATAATTTTATTTCAACATGTGCTTTTTATTGAAATATATTTTACTTACCGTAAACAATTGCATTCGTAACATTCAAGGAGACACAAATATTAAATAAAACTGACCATTCTCCATGAAAATGTACAAATTGAATATATATATGAGTTTAAACTCTCACTTTCAACGCAATCTATTTCTTTGTAGCCGCGTAGACATCCATTTCGACACTGACCAGTCACGTGATTACACTCAGTAGAGGGCTCCAAACACTTCCGGTTAGTACAGGACAAACTGCAGCCAGGTCCGTAGGAGCCAACATCACATGCTGAGGAGAGGAAGTAGAGACTACTCTAACAAGGACAATAGTAATATTTTCATAATTACATTTCATTCCACTATGTATCTACTGTTTCATTCGCAAATGTATTTTGGAAACAGTGCATGTTAGTATAGAATATAGGTAAACACTAGATTAAGAAAGTGAGTTCGTTGTTCTAGTAATATATAATTTTTTGAAGTGATTATCTATCTATTCTGTCTTTGACGGCATTTAGAAATGGAATGAATATATGAAGGAAATAATTTACGTTTTGTTTTGTTGTTTTTTTATCAAAAAAAAAATAATTTCGGAGCATATATGACTACTCCAAATAAAGCCAGACCCAAATTATTTCAGGGTGTTTTTTATAAATTAATTTCGCCTTTTATTGTTTACAATCTTGATATTTATGCATATTCACTCAATAAAAACTTTTTGAAGTTTCTGATGTGGTGTGATTTATTAGGTTTAAACAAGCAAACCGTTATTATTGTAGAATAACCAGATTGCTAATGTACTCCAATGACAAAAAATCTACATTCAGTACTGTTTCTTTTATAATGAAAATGATATTGATAAGCTTAATATGTTGATAATTTAAAAAATGAAAAAATCGATGACATATGAAACTTACTTTTTCTACAATCCAGTCCCTTGTACCCAGGCTGACATCCACCTACACACTGACCAGTCACGTGATCACAGGGAGATGAACCGTCAAGACACAGTCGGTTATTGCAGGGCAGAGCACAGGAAGGTCCGTAGGAACCGGAGTAACATTCTGAGAATAATAAAATATACTTATGGTAATATTTGATCTATATATCAGAGTAATGATGTGAGTAATAACTTACAATCAATAGTTTCTTTTACTTATCAGTCCAGTCAAGAAATATACACATTTTCATTGTTACACATTAATCACATCAGGATACACTGTACTTGTATGAACAGTTAATTATGTAGTTGATACTTTCGTTAAATTCTGTGAAGAAAACTTAAGAGTATCATGTGAGTAAAAAGTGAGTGTGGCAATATTTGATATGTAATAATAGAGAAGATAAGATAAGATAATTCTTTATTACCCGAAAAAGAATTCATTTTACATTCACAGAGTCAAAAGTAACAATATACAACCAATGAATAACAAAACACACATAGAAAGGGATTATGTACATCTAATACATATATAATTACAGTTGCTATTTAAAAGTCTAATACTATTGGGAATACAAGACTTCGGGGCACGGTTGGTCTTAAGTTTGGGCATCAGAAAGTGGCGGCCAGAAGGTAAAATGGAATAGCTTGTATTCAGTGGGTGGGTTTCATCAGCGATAATCTTATGGGCAAGGGAAAGGATACGGGTTTCATAGGTACTAGATATATTTAAAAGAGGGGTGTTTGCAATTTTAGAGCGATATTAGTAATTTTGATTAATTTGTTGTTTTTGGAAGAGGGAACCATACCAGCACTGAATACCAAACGAAAAAACAGAGTGAACAAAACAAGAATGAAAAGGGATAACAGTTTAACATCAACATTAAAAGATCTAAGTTTCCTCATGAAATATAATCCCTGTTGACACTTCTTGTAGATAAGAGTCCGTATTACTGTTCCAGTTTGATTTCTTGTCAATGATAGTCCCTAGATAGTTGTTGTCGATAAACGCCCTATTGGGGTGAAACAGAGAACGTATAAAAATATGTTTTAGATCCTATTTGCACTGCCGCTGTAATAATGACCAGATGGTATATCAGGGTTGATTGACTGCTGATTAACCGGACTCTTTAGGCGAAACACTTCTTACTTATAGCAGTGACGATGCTGATTCCTTATGTTAAATGCCACTTGTGTTCAGAAGAATGAAACTGTTTAGTTTGCCAGATGCCTTATCTTTATTAAAATTTTGGTTTTGTTGATAAAAGATATTCGGTATAGTTTCCTGTACTAGTCTTACATTCATTTACCCTGACTGTTTCAGTAGATGTAATATTACTATGTCAAACATTATTTGGTTGATGTAGCTGTCATCAAATCTTTCCACTATATTGCTATCAACAATTTAACATGTTCAACTTTGAGTAGGCGATTTAATTTAATGCATTAAAACTGATATTAAATCACATTGGTCTTATTTCAAGTGATTATACGATTCAGTTGCAGTTAGAGATTATTCATGTGTTTTACAAGAAAGGCTAGTTTTAACATAACATATTCCCATAGTATATTGCACAGAACATAATTCAACAGAAATCTGAGTGTTCATTTTGTTATAAAAGTATAGATCGATCTGGGATTTGTTAGAAGACACGATTTGCATATCAAAATATCCTAAAACGTATCCTAAAAATATCCTAAAAATATCCTAAACGTTTCATTTTCAAATTATAAGTTTTGAAATATAACCTAACAGTTAATTGTTTTTACACTATATCATATATTTCCCTCCAGGAACATGAGACTCACTCTGAGTACAGTCTTCCTGTCTCCAGCCAGCTTCACATCCATCAGGACATCTTCCAGTCACACGGTCACATGATGAGGTAGAGGGCGCTTTACACTTCCGGTCACTGCACAGTTTGTCACAGTTCAGACCGTAGTAGTTGTTGTCCGTACATGGGGGAAGAGCTGGAGAAAAAGAATTGTTTTCAAAATTTACGAACTTGTTTATTATATGAAGACAGGTTCATGTTTGGTTATATCTGGGATATTGCCGGGAAATTTAGAACATAACACTGAAAAAGGTTATATTTTCTTCAATATAAATAGTTTCGTTCACGTCTGGCAAACCAATCATATTGTATATTTATATGTATGTCCGACTTTATAACTTCTTCCAAATAAAATTTAGAAACCCATGGTGTAACGAGCAATGACAGTAACAATATTGGGGAACAACATTGAAAAATTATGATTAAGGGTGTTGTTGACCGTCTTGTCAAACACCAAATTTCATTCACTGAGGTGTAATAGTTCTTAAATGAAACATTGGAAAATCATGGGAACATCATACGCAGTTCAGTTACGGATTCAATGGGCATAATTAATACAATAAAATGGTCTGATAACTCGATTAACAATATTCTCAGTGGTATTCCCATCTCAATATTCATTATAGCAGGTGTAATAAACTAGTGTTCAAAAGAAACGTTGCCAGAATTTCAACAGAGAAAAAAATTTGGGTTTTTTTTGTGTCTTTGATAGACTTATTTTTATAAGAATTATTGAAAAGGTACTGCATCATGGTACGATACTTTAATTTTTACACGTCCAAACACCAATTGAGTGCTGAAAACGGCATTTCGAAGGATTTTCTTTGGACAAAATGTTTTGCATTTAATTCAAAAACTATGAATTGTTGAAAGAAAGTTAATATTTTGGACACTAGTTCACAGCGGCTATTTATACAACTTGAATAAGAAGAAACTCTTCCCCATTGACAGCTTTAAAATCAAACATTGAAATCCGAGAAACAAATAAAGTGCGGATATATAATTATTCTTGTATTTGTAGCTACAGTTATTTTAGAAAGTTAACCTAACGGCCGCACGAAACGGCCGAAACATACCCTCAACAACTTCGCAGCTGACTTATTAAGTTAAATATGACAGATAATAAACAAAGAAGGAAAATGTAGAAAAAGAACGGTAACACGAGAAAAAAATAATACACTTTGACCCTGTACCTCACACTTTCCTAAATTGTCATCCTTTTCACAGTGTTTTGGTCTCACAATCTGCCAAATGTGTAATCAAGGTAAATGTGAACTATTCGTAGACTAAGAATCATCATGTGATACGGTTATGTGAGCTTGTGTGTGTTTTTGGGGCGTACATGTATGGTGTATTTGTAAGGCATTAGTCATGCTGCATAAACTTACAGTTTGCATACTTTAGTTGAGAAATAATATTTTTGTTATCATGAACTGCTTTGGGATTGAATACTCATGGAATTCTCCTAAAAGTAGTGAATACCATTAATGATTATATCAACGTTTCTGTGTTGAAGGTTTAATTCTCAAAATCATATACTGAGGGAAAGACAAATTGATTTATCAACTTACTTTATCTAAGTTCATTTTTTGAGAAAAAGGTCATTACATTTTGAAATCAACTATGTCTTGTGTACATTGCACTTCTGTCCATCCAGACTGACAACTTACCTTGTGTACAGTCCACCACCGTCAATCCAGACTGACCTAAAAGTAGTGAATACCATTAATGATTATATCAACGTTTCTGTGTTGAAGGTTTAATTCTCAAAATCATATACTGAGGGAAAGACAAATTGATTTATCAACTTACTTTATCTAAGTTCATTTTTTGAGAAAAAGGTCATTACATTTTGAAATCAACTATGTCTTGTGTACATTGCACTTCTGTCCATCCAGACTGACAACTTACCTTGTGTACAGTTCACTTCTGTTGATCCAGACTGACAACCAGTCCACTCCCATCTATGTACACGGACAACCTACCTTGTGTACAGTCCACTCCCATCCATCCAGACAGACAACCTACCTTGTCTACAGTCCACTCCAGTCTATCTACACGGACAGCAGAGACGTTTCAATAATTTTAACCCGAAAAGGAACCATCAATTCTAAAGATATATAAAAAAAACATGAATAAATATGGGTTTTTTTGTGACACCATAACGCATGCATATGATAACATTCTAAAATAGTCAAGCTCTTTTTTTCTTATTTGCGCTTCCATCAATAGTTTCACTGCACACTCACGTTGGTAATGTAGCCGAGTCTTACCCTTGGAAACCACTTACTCTTTATGAACGACATTCAATCTAAACTCACGGCAAAAGAAGCTCTTCACAAAATTGTTGGTGATATCAAAGTTATCAGATATATCAGATAAACAATTTAATATTTTTGGAAAATAAATCATTTTGTTATAGCTTCTTTTGTTCGTGACTTTACTTTTTAAAATCCTGGAAGATGTTTAGCCTGCATAATGTACATAAAACAAACAATCAACGAATAAATGAGCAAACATTAATTTCTAGGTATTTCCGAGGGTAGTTACTTAAATAATCGCATATTCACCACCTAAAACCATAACTTCCTCAAAGTCCAGAGTTAGTCCTGTCATTGTTCAACTGTTTCCATTTCATCAAAATTCCTTTGTTAACCCAATAACATTACACTTAGATGGATAATAAATAAACACTCTTTTGATAATATTATCACTCAAACGGCAACTCACTAAGAACCTCAACTTCTCCAAAGTCCAGAACAGGCCCAAGTCCATCGTTGTCTGTGTCAGTGTACAGTAGGAGGGAGCGCCATCTATCGGGACATGTCACAATGTAAACATCAGGTATATCACTTCCACTTGGATCCCCAGTAACAGTGTGACACAGCTGACCTTGATGTGTAGGGTTTGAGTCGGGGAATGAACTTGTGGACGTGTACAGCTCCACTCCGTTACGTCTTGAGGTGTCTGTAAATATACATGTTCCTAATAAACAAATTACAACCACAGCAGGAGTTGACATGATTGTCAGTATCTCTGTGTAGCTTCAAGCACATTGTTAAACTCTTTTTTTTGCCAACGTTTTTCCTTCACACTCGTCTACTAATTTAAGTTGCCTGATTGCGTCGTCATTGTGCCCATAACTATCAATGAAAACAGTTTGATAACTTCCAGATGCACAGGAACTGTGACTGTGAGTCAAGACTGGACCAGTTTCCTTCTAATACAATGACCATGGTTTTATATATGCTCCGTTACTCTCCACTATATCACCCATGGGAAACCGTATCAGAAAAATCTGTACTCAAATTACCCGCCCTTGCACTCATACTTTCAATCCAACCTAATCATATTAGCCTTATTTGCCATTTATGCCAGAGATAATCCAAAAAGACAATTCAAAAAGGTTAATCTATATACTGAATAAACTTGTTTCCATATAGTATAGCCTCTTAGTTCAAAGGGTGTCTCTTTTTGTCCTTTTTGTAAAACTTCAAAATAATTTGAGTAGCCAAAGGCTGGCACCATCTAGTCTTTGAATCTAAACACATACCAAGTGTCATTAAATAATGCTGAATAGATTTTTAGACAGAGGTCGGAAAAGGTCCTTAAAGCCCATGTGCACAAAGTTTTTAATTGTATCCATGGGGACAAGAAAAACAATTGAAATCAGAATAATTTAAGTAGAAAAAGACACCACTCCACCACTAGGTCTAACCACATACCAAGTCTCATAAACAAAAATGCTTGAACAGCGTTTGAGATATGTCCTGGAAACGAAAGCATTTCGGAAGAACAGACTAACGGAAGAATGGAATTACGGAATAACTGACTGAGGCGAAACATATATATATATAATACTGTGTACTTATATCGCGCTAGCCTCCATACACCAAGTGCATGCTCAAAGCGCTACAGACATTATTACCCTGGTATAAGGACCAACATCGTTCCTTTTTTTTCATTCTCAACTCCCTTTGGAGTATGCAACCTGGGCTGCCAATTACGGCGCTCCAAGGTTATCTGTCACATTGCCTGCACTTCCAAACCAGGTACTCAATTGTACTGCTGTGTGAACATAGGCACATTTCGAATAAAGTCCCTTGCCCAAGGTGACACCACGAGCCTCTCAACTCATGTCTCAGTGTGGGGCAGGGAATCACCCTTCAAACTCTAAGTTTTCATTCAGCAATGAGGCACGCCCGTTGTTGCTGAACTTAACTGATAGCGGTCGACTGAACTATGCACAGGACCACGTGCCATATATCACCTGAGAAGTTGTGTGGGGTACATAATTTGTTTATATTGTAAGGTTTTGTAATTGTTTTGTTTGCTATATAAATGTACCATATTTTTGTTATTTCCTTATATTCCACCTGATGAAGGAGTGAGTATGTACTCCGAAACGTCGTGTATTTTCACATTAAAGAAGTTGTTATCAAGAAAATCCTCATGTTCTTATGTATACCACTTCTAAATGCCCTTCAAAGATCTAATATTCTCATTGAATATTACTGTGTAATCCAACAGTCCTATTTTAATACATTTGTGTTGACAGTTCAACATGATAAACTATCGAGTTTGGCACGAATATTAAGCTAGTCTTTTTTATTAACTAATAGAAAAACTGAGGGTTTGATACTTTTTAAATAGTGTTGATCAATCAACTAGTGTTGATATATTTGATATCCGGTGATGCAAGAGTGAAATATACATATATATATATATATATATATATATATATATATATATATATATATATATATATATATATATATATATATATATATATATATATATATGTATCAATAAAATCACGAACTCAGTGACATCATTGCAGTGTTAGCTGTATTTTGCATGAAGTCAAGATTTGTGAGACAATAAATTGACGACATATTTGCATTATGACCATTTGATAGTTTTAACACAGTGTTAGCATTCAATAGTTTATTATAATGAAATCCTTTTTCCTTTTTCCGGTTCAACGAGTACAAGGATATCTCCTTACCCTGCTGATTATAGTCAGAAGCCATATTTTAACGCCGCCTAGTTTCCTGACCAAATATAATGCAATTAATAAAGAAATGAATAAATGAATAATTAAAGGTCAAGATTTAACTTAACAAATCGTATGTATGGGCTACAACACGAAAAGGGGGTTATTTCTGTTTGTTTAAGACCCATGTAACTGAATGGAAGAAAGCATGTGTGTGTTATATGATGCCTTTGCAGGTACATATATGATGTAACTAACGACTGCTGGATAGATAAATCTTGTCCAATGAATGAATGATGCATAGGAGGAGAGAGGAGAAGACAAAATAGTTTATTAAAAAGTGCCAGCCCTCTGTACAGAGTGCGCCCTCTAAGGCCTATGAGGCACATTCTAAAAAGCAATAGTAAAATCCTTAAAATAATTAGAAGTTATAACACGTCATTTTTCATATCATACCCCATATCAGCCCGAGGGCCGCAGGTCAGAGTGCTGATATGGGGTATGGTATAAAAAATGACATTTTGTAACCTTTTTATCATATATCATCACATATTTACATACATATTAAGAATTTGATGTTTCCATGTGAAAATGTATAATTTTGGGGTTAGAAGATGAAATACTATTATGTTTTTTTAAAATTATGTGAGCCGTGCCTCTTATTCAACTTTCAAATTGATAGTATTTTTAATTAGATAAATTAAAAGCGTCAACAACATCCTTGTTTGAACGCTACTCTGAAATGAACTAGTTATTCTGACACTGTTTCGCTTGTGACGTTACTCTGTGTTAGCGTGCCGGTAATCAAAGGGAGATCACTCTGACCTAACGTCACCCGGGCCGATATTGATATAGATTTGCGGACCAGGCTGATATTGCTAATAAGGATTTTCGGACCGGGCAGCGATATGGGTGCGGTGTCCTAAACTCTATCACACATGCAAAACATCCAATATCTTTGATTGGTATATGATAATAGATGATATTCATCCACCCGTACCTGGACCTACATACACATTCATACCTTTACACCAATGTTCACTCACAGACACACTGCTGACCACCCATCCACACTAGGCATATATACATCCTCTCTGACCAGACATAGCTCCAAAACCTCCACCCAATGATAGTTACTGATACTCTTTCAGTCTACACATTGGCGAATGCTGTAGATGATTAATGTTATATATATATATAGATGGTGTTTAATGCCGTGTGTGAACTATATTGGAAAGGTATTCATATAGGCAATATGCCTGTTTACCAATCCAATCATTTAATTGAATAAATATTGTTTAAACCGTTTAATATAAGAATTGTGTATGGCAGATGAATGTCATATTTTTGAATGTTATAAAGATATCAATGCTGTATAGATGAATAGTTTTGTAACCAAATGTTGTATAGAGAAATGAATGTTAAATATATGGATCTTGCATTATATATGGACGTTGTATAACTAAATACTATATAACAAAAGAATGTTGAATATATGAATGATTTATATCGTGCGCATGATTCATGTATAGATGAGTGCTGAATAAAATGGACGTATGATTAATAGATGCCGTGTATGAACTATATTGGTGTTGTATTGTTGTTTTGATTTACATGGATCCCCTAGCAAGAGTTACAATCACAACTAGTAGTACACTACGGGGTCCTCCTCAAAACCCTGTCGTGGAGACTCTCTCTCTAAGCTGCGTTCGACTCGGGGCGTTGATGGACTAAATCTACATGAGGCTGAGTTGTAGTCTAACGCGCAGGGTGTAGACTGGTCAGTCTGGCAGACTAGCCGAGCCTGTCGGCTGTTCACCTGTCTGCTTTGCAACAAAAAGCACATTTGAATATACACTGTAGTGCTCGGGTGACCAGGCCAGACGGGAGTTTCTTTGTCCAGCGCTAATTAAGAATCGAGGAGAGGGCATGTATTTGAAATTACAAATACATTTTATAAACGAAATATACTTATTTCTAGAGCAATTTTTTTTAGATTTTAAATAAGTAAAATTTATGAATTTATGTTTCTCATTTCACTGTGTCAAATTCGAGAACTCGTTTATAGATGTTAAATGGTGTTTGGTTGGACACAGATAGGGACGTTACCACTGATGCAAACTTTCACTGTCAGGAGACTTTGCCGGAATAATTGAATATTCCCTAAAATAAAAGAGTAAGAATAGGACATTTGATGGGAGTAACCTCTTTGTGAAAAGAGAAAGAAATACAGAGGTTATGTTTGTATTGTAAGACCCTTATAAGGAAATACATATTATCTCTAGACCACTCTTTATTATATCGTGGCCACGACTTCCTATTGACATTTATTTATCGTTCATTGTACTAATTGGGATATATTTGAAAACAGTTGTAACAACTTAAATGACCTCACAAATTCTGAAACTGGTTATATAAATTTCTGTGTAGAAAATATTGTACCTATTAAATGTGTTAAATTATTCCCAAATAACAAGCTATGGGTTAATAAAGAGTTCAAAACAGTGTTGAATGAAAAATGAAGGGCGTTTTGTGCTGGAGACAAAGTTAAGGTAAAAGAGATTCAGAAAGAAATAATTGCTTTGACAAGAAAATGTAAGGAAGATTATAAAGCAAAGGTTGAAAGACAATTTTCTGTTAACAACTTGAGGAATGCTTGGAGTGGCATCAAAACTATTATCGGATCAAACAGTAAATCTTGTAAATTGGAAACTAGTGATGATCTATTGTTTGCAAATGAGTTGAATTCATTCTACTCTAGATTTGATAGTGGTCATTTTTCAGAAGAAAGAAAAAAGATATCGGAATCACTCCCACCATGTGACGTGTTAAATATTTCAACAGATGATGTGATCAATTCATTTGCTAAGATAAATAAATATATCTCTCATAGGTAAGGTTAGTTATGGATTTTTTCACTGATGCAGCAATTGCTAACTTCAACCATCCGATGATATACATGTGTACGTTGTTAAGAAATATTTCTCATAGACTTACTCATTATTTAAACCAAGCATTTTTTGGCCAATATGGGATGAAAAGATCATATTTTTTATTTCATTTGTAGAAGCCATTTGTACAAGTATATAGTTTAATGCTAGAACTTACAAGACCCTGTATCATTCAATCCTTTCCTACCCGAATAATGGATTATCACATTTTAAAAAAGTTATAAGTGTAATATATTATATTTTGAAACAGTTTGATTGACCACAACAATCGTACTGAATCATGATCAGAAAATGAGCAATATCCTGCCTACAGGATGCATCTGTATGTATCTATTATGGTAGGTTCTGTTGTATCCCAAGTACGGATCTATCCCATCTTAAGATGGGATAGATCTCAGGGCTATCCCAACTGTGGATAAATCGCCATCTCAAGTTGTGATAGCATAACTTTTGAGAGAAAAAAATGACTTTGATGAAAAAAATGACTTTGATGAAAAAAATGACTTTGATGGAAAAAATGACTTTGATGAAAAAACTGACTTTGATAAAAATAAATCTCTATCTCAAGTTGGGAGATAACAGAACTTTTGATGAAGAAAGTGACTTTGATATAAAAATGACTTTGATATAAAAATGACTTTGATGAAATAACAGACTTTGTTGAAATAACAAACTTTGTTGAAATAACAAACTTTTTTGAAATAACAAACTTTGAAGAAAAAAGTGACTTTGATGAAAAAACAGACTTTGATGAAAAAAAACGGACTTCGATGAAAAAGTGTCTTTGAAGAAAAAAATAAGACACAGATTATAAATAGGATGGTGATGAAAGAAATTATTTTAATGAAAAAATGACTTTGAAGAAAAAATGACTTTGATAAAAAAATATATACTTTTATGAAAAATAAATGATTGGAACTAATAAACTGATTTGAATAAATAAACTGATTTGAATGAATCAACTGATTTTAATTAAAATAATTCTTTGATAAAAAAAATAAGACTTTGATGACAAATAAAACTTTGATGATAAAACAGTTTTTGATAATGAAAATATGACATATTACAAACAGGACTTTAATGAGAAAAACGAACTTTAATTGACATGTACATGTACGTGAAATGTAACACATCCAGTATATACTCAAATATATATAAACAGAACCAGAGTAGATAGCAAACCTGAAAACTTCGTGAAATAATTGACTCCATTAACCATTAAGCTATAATATGATCTTAGTGGAATAATGATTGTTTGCATGGATATGAATGTTTCCTCGTTTGATGAATCCAAATTATTCTGTAGTGGGGTTCCTTGAAAATAACATCATTCTTTGTTATCCCATTTGTTTCAAGAGCTCAATAATTTGTTTTGTTTATCAGCATATACTATTCCCATAATGAATGAATATTAATATATATTCCGAAAAGTGATTATAAGATACCAACTCACAGTCTGTCCTGAAGTAAATCCTCACTGTAGCGTCCTGTACTTGTCTCTGGAGATCCACCTTCCACCAGGCCAATATATACCCTCCACCTGTGTCTATAACGTTCTCTGGGCCATATGGAGCAGCAACAATGTTCCCGTCCACAGCCGTATGAGCACTGAAATCCTTCTTGACAGAGCTCATTGAGGCAGGTTTTCCTTGACCTATGTTAATCAGAGACCCTAGAATAAGGAAACCAAAAGTGTATTTTCATGAAGACACTCTTTGGAGCGATTGTGTTTATCTTATATATACGGTTAACAAAACGGTTCTGTATAATCAAGCTTTGAAATTAGATATAATATTTTGTCGGACATGTTTTTAAAAGGCAAACTCCAAAAGGCTAAATAAATTCCTCATATTTATAAATAGTAAGGATATGCTGCTTAACTGATAGAGAACAGCAGAAAATATCGCTGAAATTGCAACAAACTAATTGCCTCAACGAAATCGAATAGTAAAATAAAATAAGTAACTAATAGAACTAAAGTATGGTCAATTGTAAAATGTTTATGTAATCATTGAATACATTCCTTTGAAAATATGTCATGTAAAATTTTTGTTTCATTATTGATCCATAATTGAACTAGTTCTTTTTTAAAACAAAATTACGTTAACATTATGATAGTTTTGTGATCATAGTTTGGTGATACACGTCTCAAATAGTTTAGTTTTTTTACGAAAAGGCTCCAATAGTTTAGAAACTGAGACGAAAAGAATTGTTCCTGTCGGATTTGAATGCGCCCGAACGCTGCCACCTGAATCTCTAGAAAAGTGGTGTAATACAAAGCAAACCTAATGGCGACTTCAAGTAAAAAAGGTCAATGAACAGTTGAATTGCAACAGATGACAATAAAGTGGATGAATTGCACATACAACTCTTCAAAAGGACAATAACTACCGGGAAACATATATTAGAATTCAATATGGATGAACAAATCATCGTTCGATTCATGAATTATCTCATTAAAACCAACCTGGTTTGTAAAATTAAATGCGGTGTTCTGGGAATGTTAGGATACATTGAATGATTATATCACCCAATACTAAGCAATTGTTTATTTATTGGCTAATTCATTGTAATATAAATCCACCAAATGAAAACTTTATGAAAATATGAGGGAACAAATAACTATTGCTCCAGGAACGAAACCAAACTTTAGAATTAATTGATCGTAAACAACATGTTTTATACCAAGTTGACATTCGTACACATATGCATACGCATGAAAGGAAGATAGCCAGACATAAAATGTTCAATCCTCTTTTGTTGAGAAAACGCCTATAACCATAGGACCTATGAATAAATTTGATATTACTTGAGTTCAATCTGTTCATTAAAGACTTCTTCTCGCTGTAGGTAAGCCAATACCGAAAAAATTACTGTTTTTGTTCATTTAAAGACTTTTATTGATTTGGACAGTTTCATGATTTTTGGTTTGAAGGTTCATACTGCTTTAACGAGTGACCTTTGAAAGAATGTCAGTTAGTAAAGTGTCATCAATTCACTGGATGGAATTAATCGCATTTCATATACAAATATTGACTTTCATTTCCCATTATAATCGAACTTGAATTTTGACACCACAATACAAAGTTATCGTTAAAGCTGTTATCCAAAGACCGTTAGTTTAATGAACTTTCGTTTCAACTAAGCCACTTGTCTGTTCTAACTAATATCACCAATTATTTTGCTGACATGCTGTCTTCTTGGGGTGTCGCTTACTTAAATTCTAGAATATTAAACTTAGTATCTTGAAAATTCATATTTCTTTTTTGAAAATTCAACTTAATCAGGGCCAAGCTACGATATTATCTAGCACTTTTTGTCTTGAAGATTCAACTTGATAATTCGAAAATTGACGATCCTATCTCAAATATTCAACAGAACATCTTAAAAATTTAACTTAATATCTAGAGTATTCAATATATTTTCTAGAAAATTCAACTTATTTTCTCGATTAGTTATAAGGTACAATCTCAAAGATAACATTTTTTAATTACAAGATTTGAATGTTGTAGATATTCAAGTTTTAAAGGTTGAAATAAGGACATTTAAAAGTGTAAAAACAATTTATTATGTTGTAAATTCAAGGTGTAGAGCTGTTTTATTTAGCGAGGAATTACAATTCATTTCAATTCTGGTCCGGAAACGAAATTTTAAAGTATGTTTCCATGGAAACGGCTAAAATTAACATTTTAAGAAGTTGAAAACCGCAAAAGGCACATCAATACATGATGACTGTTCTACATACTAAGTTTCATTGTGCTAGGCCATACAGTTTTGACTTCTGTTCCGGTATGAAACCTGAACGCACGGACAAAGGTCATTTTATATCACCCGGCATTTTCCTTGTGGCGGGGACTAACAATATTGAAAATCGCATAGCGTAGCCCAAATAGCAGTTATGACTTTCTGTAATCTAAGCTTTTAAAAATCAACATACAATCGACAAACTGTCATTATCTTATTAACACATAGTGGTATAAGTAAATAAGTAAAATGTGAATTTGCTATTTATTTATCAACAATTATGAATACTAATTAAGTATGCATGGAGGTTTTGATTTTCTAATTCGAAAGGTTTTCTTTGAAGTAAAATGTTTCATATGTTTGTGCTTTAACCTTTCAAAATATAATGTTTACAAAGTTTTAACCAGGTCAGGAAAACGTCTGCTTTATTTAATGTTTTAATTTGGCAGAAGAGGGAATGCAACTGACAATTCGGAGAAGATCATGAACTATATAGAGAGCATAAATCACCATTAGTTTTGCACATGATTAGGTGCGTTTTGGCGTGCATTCCAGTAGCAAGAACTTGTTGGTTTTAAATAGGAGAATGTCCTCAAACTGGCCACGTGCAAAACTATTACACATAATGTTGCTATACAGATTGATAATGTGGTAACTTAAAAGTCTTAGTGTCATCATAAAAATAGCGGGATAAATGTTAAAAGATAATGTTAAAGTTTAGTACACGAAGGTCATCATGTAATATCAATTAGATTGCTTCGCTATTTTGTGGAATTTTCAGGTTCTTTGACAATAAGGTTTCAAGAAGTATTGCGGCAATGTTCAAACAATGTTCACTTTCTAATACTTATCATGTACAAGCACCTATAGAATTGTTTATATTCAACAACATATTCAAACTAAACCTACCTGAAACTATATGTAGCAGGACGATATGTGCATATACAATCCAATTCATCTCCATGATGTTACTTCAAATCACCCAGGAAGCACATACAGGGAAGTAAACCGCTGTACCGGTAGTCAAGAGTATAGATACTGTATATGTAAATACCATCACTCAATGTGAACGGGATTGTTATCTCGATTAGATTTCAAAGTCCACTCCACGACAACGGCGTAGTTCCTGACAAAGGAATAACACATCGCTGTTGTATCACATTTATTTATTTTCCAACTTATTTTTTTTTAATTTCAACACTTGAAACCTCATCCTGATCTGTATGACAATGGCAATCAGAGAGGTATGATTGATTGAGTCTGTATAAATTGGGAATGAGAACTATGACATTGGAAATGAATGTGAGTACTTCTGAAGACTAGTAACAGTATACTTACTTTCAGCTAACGCTATCACATCTACATCAAGTGTCAGCACGTATGTTTAGGTTACAAAGATGTCAATACTGACGAAGCATGTTTATACAACTACTTAGAGGTATCATACCAGGTGGTTAGTTTGATACTACATATTAAAGTTTCACAAGTTCAGTAATCGTCAAACACTCAACTTACATCTTACTATTTGTAAATATGCCAGGAGGAAGTCAGGATATTTCTATTGAAGTAACTGTTTATAATGTTGCACATTTACATATGTGCATTTGGTATTTCAAAATACTATTGTGATATTTTGAAAAAGTGCAGTAATCTTACAAGGAACAAGGAACAAGGAAAATATCAAGAATGCAACACTGTATGTATGCCCAATACAATGTATCGTGAATTGATATTGATATGCAAATGCGAGGCACAATAATAATTTTATAAATTGTTTCCTGTGATCATGATACATTTTTGCATCCCTGAATCCGAAGTTCAAATGTACGGAAGCGTATTAGTGTCACGGTGAAAAAAAAATCTATCAAACTATCTCCTACGTAGATAGTATCTCCTACGTAGGACTTAGTATCTCCTACGTAGGATTTAGTATCTCCTACGTAGGACATAGTATCTCCTACGTAGGACTTATTATCTCCTACATAGGACATAGTAAGCCTATCTCCTACGTAGGACTTAGTATCTCCTACGTAGGAGTTAGTATCTCCTACGTAGGACATAGTAGGGTTATCTCCTACGTAGGACTTAGTATCTCCTACGTAGGAGATAGCATGATAAAGCACTGATCACTTCGTTTCATACTTATCCACGAGTTGTGGAGACACCTAACGCATCTTGCGTTTCTTTTTTCATAATAAACATAATTATGTTAGTCTGATTAAAGCATGTTATTTCGAGGTTCCGTCTTGATTTTCAAAAATAAAGTATTGTTCACTTGAAATGTTATTGAGAGAATAACGTCTTTAGGTTACTGTTCCCTTAGTGTCCATTTCGTTAGTGATAGCACTGCTAGAAAATTGGGGGTATCCTGATACAGTATACCTCATGAAACCCTAAGGGTTTAATGAGGTATCCTGCTCAGGATACCCTAAGGGTTTAATGAGGTATCATGATCAGTTTACAGGGAATTTCCTGAGCACAGGATACTTCAGGAAACTCAAGGAAACTCCAGTATATGAACGGAAATTATCAGCGCTATAACATAACGAGGACTTTGTATTTATTCACCAAATATACATAGTCATGTTACATTTCATTGTTAAAAATTAAGATAGTGTGTTAAAAATGTGCATTTTGATCTGTTAGTTGAATGCTTGACGGGGCTGGGGGCGGGGGGGGGGGGGGGGGGGGGGGGGGGGTGTCATTATTCAAATGAAAAGGGAATTATTTATACATGAGAAGCAGTTTTCAAAATGATTAACTCGCATTTCTAAGAAACAAACTGAAAACTTTGTTTTTAACATTATTTTGTCACTGTTTCATAGAAGTCAGATGCTTGTAAGAGACATCTTGAAAGATTTGATATACGAATGAAGAGGAGGATTTTGCCACATGTCTTGGCAACTTAACAAATAATGATACATTCACTGATTTTACCTTCTTTCTATATTCGTTATGAATATTGAACGATAATGTTACAATTAACAGTTCATTTATTTTCTCAATGATAACATCTAATAACATTTCAGAGGGTAGCAGGATCACGATAAACAAAAGCATATCACTTATTTACTTTGTCAGTATTTATTATAAGGTTTAACAATATACGGTTCAGAAAAACAAAATATATGGACAATCAAATTTATAATAAATATAAATGACGCTCAAATTACAGTCAGCAATTTCATTGATTTCAATATGGTTTGCTGTTACCTAAGAGGTTGGTTGTTGTTTAACTGTCGTCCATTCAGGATAATAAATGTTTTCATTGAATAATATTTGGTAATCAAATCAAGTATCAAATATTAGGAATTAATGAAAGAAGCTTACCTTATCACCGAATCCAACAATATGAATATCCAGATACACAAGAACACAAATTGTAAACTTATAAATCCTTCAATGTTAGAACTTTGAACCACAAGATTGCGAAACTTGTCCTACTTCAACAAAAGTCTTTTCGCAACTGGCAAAGTTTGCAAACAAATTGTTCTCACGATTTCATACTTAATTTAATTTCATTGGTTCCTTGGTTTACCCATTAATTGTCATTGGACAACTAGATTGAGAAAAAATAGTGTTCATGTTGTTACACTCATGACACTGAGACAGAGAGACAGACAATTGTCTCAGTACCACCTGCAATTGTTTATTCAAGTGACACTGACATTATCTGGTCAGGTGGCTTACCGGGAAGCAGACATTTGGTATTACAGTTAAAATCCTTTGATGCTTGAGAGATGATGGCTTGTGTTGTTATAACGGATAAACTTTTTTGATTATACCAATGCTGAACTACTTAACGAAATCGGCCGGTCACTACAGTGACTTAATTGCATTGTCTTAAAGACAGAGCAACACACAGACAAGTAAAAACATGTCATAGAATGAAAATTACATTTTTTATAGCAGTACAACATATTCAGATATAATCAATAAAGCATACTCAACCCCTTTTGATAAAATTAGGTATAGGTTTATATTAGATGGACATGAGTGAAATATCTTGTGTACAATATATTAAGGAAGATATCACTGTATAATATCTACATCACTTGTTCAATGTATTTATTTGCTTGCACAGGTGTCCAATAAATAAACATACCCCGTATCTAGAAACTTTCTAGTGCGTATCTAGAAACTTTCTAGTGCATATCTAGAAACTTTCTAGTGCATATCTAGAAACTTTCTATCAAACACTTTCTACATGTACCATGTACCATGTGCCATCTGGACATATTTTTGCAAATCACTAATCACACTTCATCCTTGGGAACATGACACAAATATTTTTCATAAACCCCAGAGACAACAGTAGGACCCCCATGTTGCATCAACTGTTTTACTACATTTAATCATCCGTAAAATCATGGTGAGACCTGAACGAAATAAAACATTTTGTGTCATTATAACTGTCCATGACCTGTCCATGTGTATGTCACTTTGATTTAACTGTATTTTGTTAGGGAGCAGCATTAACATAAGCATTATTTGCTTGTTTGCCAATCCCGTTTTGTTTTTGAAATAAAAATATGTTTAAACCATATAAAACTGATATCAATATCACGTATAAAAAGGGCGTACTTACTAAATCCTGCGTACCAATGTTCTTGGCCTTTCAAATGTAAAACAGTGATTCACTGCGTTGGTTATGCTATCTTTTTAATAATTTGTATTGAACTAAAGAAGTGTCTCTGGGTTTAAGGTTGTCTGCTTAGCTCAATTCGAGAAATATATTAAGTTTGCCATATTTTGAATCCTTATTTGTAAGTTTATTTTTCAAATGAACAATAAATGTGTCATTTGAATGATGATAACAGTATACATGTAAGTACAGGTAGCAGAGTATTTATAGTAAGGCGTCTCAACGAATATGAATGTATTTGTTCCTAAACTGATTGGAATATCAAATCAAGTGACTGATTTTAATTCATTTGTTGTTACTTACTACATATGAACAGAAACAATATTAATAAATCCGGAGAGACTCACTAATGCAAGACGATTTATAGAAGGAATGGTAGCTGAAAGAGGGCATTTTGTCATAAGCCACTTAATGCATTTTGAAAATGAAGTATTACATTTTCAGTAAGATGTCATCTTGCATATTGGTTAAAATGTGTATGTGTTTATTTCTATAGATTAAGTAATGAAAGGGGTTGAGTGATGCATGTCAGACATAGGGGCAAGAATGAGCTAAGAAACTTCGTATTGTAAGTGGTTAAGAAACTATAATCCATATCACACGTTGTAAAACCTACCGAATTCTAAATGCCCTATACTCATTTAATAAGAACCATTTTACCATTACCTGTTTCCCGGTTTTTCCTAGCCTAACAATATTGATACAAGTAATGAGCCTACATAAGATGTGTATTTAGATCAAAGGTTAATTGCTTTTTCAGGTTATTAAACATAAGTTCTGATAATTACACTGAGTCAAACATACATTTTCATACTTAATAGTTTTATCACTTTAATCGGGACATTTTGATGGTACCATTTTGATTTTTGTCCTGTAAACCAGAGATTATTAGAGCGTAAAATTAACCTCGCGTTACCGACAATTACTAATGAACTGGTTGTCGGCGGTCAGCTCGTTAAGAGAGATAAAACACTGAGGCCGCCAAAGAGTTTTACGAGACACGCGCATGAACAGCAATGGTGCAATGTATTTCATTTATACGTGTATACCTCTAACTAAACAGTCATGGCTGGTGTATATGATCAGCCAGTTTCCTGTCATCCCAGGTTTTGAGGACACCTGTTCAGCAACTCAAACGTGGTAAGCTGTGGACCCGCCGTTGTGTCATTCATTCAATGGTAAGATTACATAATGAAGTATACAAGATCATTGAAAGAAGAAAATGGTGTATATTTGAAAGATGGTGTTTTGTCAGCCATTTATTTATGTATTTAGGAAAGAAGTTTTATGTCTTCAATAAGCTGATATCTTGATTATCTCATGTAACGCCGATGGAGAGAATTAACATTTGAATTTGAACTGAAAATCACATATTCTAAATGTCCATCAATCATCTACCATGCTTGATTAAACTTATGTCTTATTAACACTGCATGTGCTTATTGCGCAATCAAGATGAAAATTATTACTGAGGGTGATATATGTATGACTTTATATTTGAGAACTTACTTGAGAGCCTACATAAGTTGTAGTCGTTGAACCAAAGTTATTAATCATGTGAGGTTAGAAAAGTAAAACTTCTTATCACTGAGTAGGAATTCGTTTGTTCGTCTAAAATACATAACAGTGATATGGTAGTTCACACATTATTAGTATTTGGCATCTCTCTCAACCACAATTAACTATCAATGAACGTAAATCCCCCACAAAACAATACATCCACAAATTTGTATTTGATTAAAGTTATTTGAATGAGTAGACCTTTGGTCATTTGCATTCATTTGCTCATATTACATTGTTCTTTTATGATAAAACACAGTAAGTATTGGATCCGTTTAATGAGTAGAATTCATTTGTTTATGGGTATTTAAGAAAGCAGTTTGATATAAATATCCAACCAAGAACCCATACACTTAACCAAGGCAATAATATTGTATTTGTGGCGTTTGTCAAGAATCATTCACAAATAAAACGTAGGAAATGTACATTTAGTACCCTACCGAAACATGTTTGAAGGGGTATTGAAACACCAAAACAAACTAAAATACCAAAGTAAAAATAAACATTTTGAAATACATTTCCATACTCAATTATTATCCCTTTAACCTATTTTCAACTCAGTTTTGTAACGCCATCGGAAACTTTGTCTTGAAACCACTAGATCAGTAGCGCGGAACAATAAGCTTGAGCATGAACTGATAAAATACAATCACAGAGGCCGCACAAGAGCTACATAAGAGACAGACGTGTGTACATCAGTGTCGCAATATATTGTTTATATACGTAGACGTATATACAACAACTTAAATCACCGGCTGTTGTACATGACTAGACAGTTTTCGTTCATTGCACTGGATGAAAAAGTCCTATTTAATCCGGAGTAAATATGGATTAAAGATGTCATTTAATCCCCTTTACTCCCCTTTACTCCGGATTAAAGACACAATTTACAACAGAGTAAAGGGGAGTAAATATCACATTTAATCCATATTTACTCCATATTTACTCTGAGATTAAATATTTGTAAAGGTGATTAAATAAGATTAAAGTTTTGTAAATATTCAGACCGGTTTTTTTTACCATGTTGTAATAAAAATAAAATAATTTCATCAAAACGTAACTTTATAGAAAAAAGTTGCTTTGAACATTGCTCACAAAACATTACTCTAATTAAAAACTATTTTGATGAAAAGAAATGTTTTTAAAGAAAAAGTGACTTGAATGGAGAATATGACTTTGATGAAGACAAAAATTATATGTATGAAGATTTTGACTTTGATGGGAAAAAAGACTTTGATGAAAAAATTATTTTGATGAAAATATTTGCTTTAATGGATAAATTAATATTAATTGCAAAAAGTTACCTAAATAGAGAATACATTTTGATGAAAAAAGTAACTTTGATGAAAAATTTTACTTTTGATGAAAAAAAATTACTTCAATGAAAAAAAATGACTTTGATGAAAAAAAATGACTTTGATGAAAAAAAATGACTTTGATGAAAAAAAATGACTTTGATGAAAAATGTTACTTTGATGGTATATTTTACTTAAAAGAAAGAAATTACTTTGATGAAGAATTTGACTTTGATGAAATAATTGATTTTAATGAGAAAAATTACTCTGATGAAAAAGTTAACTTTGATGATAAAAATGACTTTAATGGAAAAAATTACTTTGATAACATAAATGTTGTTAATTTTAAAATTTAATTTGATGAACAAATTGTTTTTGATAATAAATTGACTTTAATGAAAAATTTACTTTGGTGAAGAAATTGACTTTGGTAAAAAAAACAAAAAACACTTTGATGATAAAAATGTCTTTAATGGAAAAAATTACCTTTGATGAAAATATGACCAATTCGGCATAATGACTAACATGATTTAGTAACTTATACAGATATTATAAGTATCATCTCATGAACATATCTACTTACATAAAAATGAATATAGATGGATCTATTGTTTGGCAATTGGTGAACCAAATCACTTTATTAGTTACCATTTACAGCAGTTTTACATTTTTTGCCAGTCAGAAAAAGCTGAAAATATTACAGAATTCAACTGCGATAGCAACATTTAGCAAGGTGACGGGGACATATTAAAGGAACCATAACGTTTTGATTATTTAGATTGCTATTTGATTGTTAGACATTGTTCATTAATGCCATATTGTAACATTGTAATCACTTTGTGATTCGATATAACAGTTCAGATACACAGTTATGATAGATATAGACAGACAGGCAGACAGACAGATATATTTTATCATAATGTCACAAGTTAAATACACATTGTAAAAAGCATGTATAAAAGACATAAACTATAAATTAAACAACGAGCCAAGATTTGGCTAATGGGACACTTTACAAGATAAAACAGTGTACAACATATTCGTAAATATAGGTAGGTAAAATAGCAATGATACGGGTTTATAATAGTAATTAAATAAGTAAGTAAATAGATATAAGAATGATAAATTTAATTTCAATCTATAAACCATATTTCTTATGGTTGTACAGATGCATTTTATGCGTTTGGGGCTTTTTTCCGTTAACATTTTGATAAAAAGAACTAAAGGCCCCGTTACATTATAAACATCTTGATTAAATTACTTCTGAGGTCGTTGTAAAAGTGGAATTCTGAAATAAAATGAACTTCAGTTTCCACATTTTGACAAAATCTACAAAATCTACGCTCTAATGGTCTTGGTCTATATATATATATATATATATATATATATATATATATATATATATATATATATATATATATAGGCATAGCATGTATTTGAAAGTATTAATATAAAGAGTTGATTTAATTGTGCTCTATGAGTATTACATCATGTGCGACATATATATATAGGCATAACATGTAAGTGAAAGTATTAATATAAAGAGTTGATTTAATTGTGCTCTATGAGTATTACATCATGTGCGACATATATATAGGCATAGCATGTAAGTGAAAGTATTAATATAAAGAGTTGATTTAATTGTGCTCTATGAGTATTACATCATGTGCGACATATATATATAGGCATAACATGTAAGTGAAAGTATTAATATAAAGAGTTGATTTAATTGTGCTCTATGAGTATTACATCATGTGCGACATATATATAGGCATAGCATGTAAGTGAAAGTATTAATATAAAGAGTTGATTTAATTGTGCTATATGAGTATTACATCATGTGCGACATATATATATATATATATATATATATATATATATATATATATATATATATATATATATATAGAGGCATAGCATGTAAGTGAAAGTATTAATATAAAGAGTTGATTTAAGGGTGTTATATGAGTATTACATCATGTGCGACATATATATATATAGGCATAGCATGTAAGTGAAAGTATTAATATAAAGAGTTGATTTAAGTGTGTTATATGAGTATTACATCATGTGCGACATATATATATAGGCATATCATGTAAGTGAAAGTATTAATATAAAGAGTTGATTTAATTGTGCTCTATGAGTATATTACATCATGTGCGACATATATATAGGCATAGCATGTAAGTGAAAGTATTAATATAAAGAGTTGATTTAATTGTGCTCTATGAGTATTACATCATGTGCGACATATATATATATAGGCATAGCATGTAAGTGAAAGTATTAATATAAAGAGTTGATTTAAGTGTGTTATATGAGTATAACATCATGTGCGACATATATATATAGGCATATCATGTAAGTGAAAGTATTAATATAAAGAGTTGATTTAATTGTGCTCTATGAGTATTACATCATGTGCGACATATATTCACAAGATACTACGTTTACTCACATACCATATAGTTCATAAACAAAGATGTGATCTTAGCATACACTCTTTACATGATGCATAGGATGTAAGGATTTGTGAGAAGCTGATTTAATGTCCTTTTGAGATATGACACGACTTGCGACAGATATTCAATATATATTCCATGATTGTGTGGCAATTTATTTGAGAGAAGTTTATTCACATACCATATAGTTCATATACAAAGTTTTAACAAATATTTTAAAATACATATTCAGTACCTGTTGCATTGAATGTAATAAGATGTTGATATAAGTGTTCTATTTGAGTATACTATTCCATTTGCGACAGGTAGTTATGAAACTCATGACGATTGATTACTTATCGCACTTCAATGAAATTCTATAACGCTATACATGACAGCCGGTAACCTCCCATCACAGCACCTTCATCACTGGACTTTAACTCGGGACGTTTCACTACTCAATGTACTAGCATGGTAAGTGTCACACCGATTGCGATATCTGCACTATTAAGTGTTAACGAGAACTGATTTGTTATACGATTTTGGAATAAAAAATACTCCAAGATGATAGGCAAAATCTTTTTGCTTTCAAGATTGTATAAAACAAGTTTACTGGTGCGTACCGTTTTCTTGTCTTTGGAAGCTAGACATTCTTATGCATTTGTATAGGATCTAATATCCAGTGACATTAATATTACCTTAATGTATTGTGAACTCACTTACCTACATACCGGTGTAGTTTAACTATTCCTCGTTAAAAATGATGCGTTATATTGATTCAGCTTAAAATAATGATAAAGGGAAATATATGATCTTGACAAATATCTTTCTCATATTTTGGTTTATACCATCACCACACTTTAACAATTTATTTTAAAAATGTTCATCGTATAGCCTTCAATATTTAATATTAATACTTTATTTCAAACAGAAAATATCGCTACCTAGATCAAACTATCCATATGCTGTCACCACGTGTTAAGTTGTACACTTATTGTCAATATATGTAACTCTTGTTAACCTTATTATGCTCTGTTAGCAGCCAAGCCAAGTAGCCTTGAGTTTATAGAAATATTCAGTATCATCATAACTAGTGTCATTATCCATTAAATAAACCTAATATTCAAACCAACTAAGGGTACTTCTTAATGCTACAAACCGGAAATAATGTAAAGCGTGTGTTTAAATCCTATCAGATTGGACTAGAATAATGCATTTTAAACGTCAAGAATCGTATGCACAGCTAATTATGAGAGACCATTAGACCACAACAAGGTTCTTAATGAATTAGATTTACAAATAATATTTTCCAGGATGCTCTGTTTATTATAATATATCAATTATGTTTGAAGTAATAATAGTGGCATTATATATTTACAATGCACTTACCATTGAATACATGTGATTTGAATTCATTCAACTTAAAAGAACAAAACGCGATAAAGGCAAATTTTCACAATCACATGTTGCGTAGACATAGGTATTGTTCGTCATAATTGTAGATTAAATCTTGATACCACTAGGTAATCAAATTGGCGCCACCCAGTCTGGTGTCGTTATATATAGAAAATGGCGGGAGGGTACAATTAAACATGGTGACAAAACACAATTATCTCTCCTACTTAAAATGTCATCACAAAATTCAGTTCTTGACTGTAATGGAATATACATGCCGTTGAACAAATAACGCCTTTGTCTGACAATGCAAAGCTAAAGAAATTAATTTATTACCCCTAATTAGCGGCAGCCAAATGAGATTCACTGGCATTACACAACTCAATACACGCTGTGCACGGGCCGTGATGATCACAACTCTTTAATTAAGATATTCTGTTCAGACACACAGACATAGGTTCACCTCACATAACAAATATATATAGATATACAACCATCTTTTTGGGTTATGAGAGATTGGATAAAATATAAACATGGAAAGTTATATATAATGCTATCTATTTGAGTATAAATGTACTTACATAAGAGATACATCTATCCAAATAAAATGCAAAATATAAACTCAGTTTCTGGCAGTAAAACAGATATTGTAAAAAAGTAAAACTAAAGGTAAAACCTTTCTTGTTATAAATGTTACTGATTTGAACAAATGACATAATTTCAAGATCAAATCAACATGTAATTTGTATTTTAAAAATAAGGGGCGGGTAGCGGGTGGTTAACACCTTCGGCTTCGGATCCGGAGTTCAAACCCCGCCAAGATCACAGCAGCTTTGTCTGCAGTAGAGAACTGTTCTATACGCAGTGAGGTTTGTGTGCAATGCTACACTGAATTTCAGCGTAGTACCATGGTTGGCGGGCTTTCTCCCTGCCATAATACTAGCAGCCGTGAAATACTCTTGAGAGGGGCGTTAAACTCCAAATCACTTCACGTCCCCCTTTTTAAAATATTTGCTGCATAATACACATGCTATGGTGAGATACTAACAGAATATTCGGAATTATCTAGATGGCGGGAGGGTATAATTAGAACATGGTTCAATGATGACAAAACACAATTATATCTCCTTAGTAAAATGTCATCAAAATCATCAAAATTCAGTTCTTGAATGTAATTGAATATACATACCGTTACACAAATAACGCCTTTGTCTGACAATGCAAAGCTAAACCGAAATTAATTTATTACCCCTAATTAGCGGCAGCCAAAGGAGATTCACTGGCATTACACAACTCAATACACGCTGTGCACGGGCCGTGATGATCACAACTCTTTAATTAAGATATTCTGTTCAGATACACAGACAGACGGTTAAGGTCTCACCTCACATAACACATATATATAGATATACAACCACATTTTAGGGTTATGAGAGACTGGATGATATACAAAAATGGAAAGTTAATGCTATATATTTGAGTATAAATGTACATACATAAGAGACACAGATATCCTAATAAAATGTAAATTATAAAATCATTTTCTGGCAGTAAAACAGATATTGTAAAAGAGTAAAACTAAAGGTAAAACATTTTTTGTTATAAATGTTTATGATTTGAACAAATGACTTATTTTTTTTTAAATAACGGGCTGGGTAGCGCAGTGGTAAACGCCATCTACTGTTCCTCTGTGTACCCATGATTTCTGTCAGGTATATTTCCATGTCGATATATCAACAACTCTGGCATAAATGCTGTTGTATTAATGTGTTATTATGTCTAAAGCTCCCTAGATTCTCTACATTGAGTTTGTTGTCATATGTCAAATGTTATCATCGATGATATATATCGAGCACAACTGACAGCTACTGAAAATAACTAATTTTCCCCGTTCTGTATAGTGAGAATAACTACAATGCACCAAGACAGGCGTGCGCGGAAATCAATGTAATTTTGGAAACTTATCTAAAGAAGACACAGTTGGTTTACTAGTGGATCCTATAGATACGTAAAATGGGTGCACAAATGCGGCTTCATGTACATATGTGAAACCGTAACTCAACTTTAAGTAATTGTGTGGCCTTTTGGGATATATATTCAAGTCGAGTGAGATTATGTGAACTCAAATCATCACATATGGTGTTTTGGCACATCAGATTTTATGAAATATACTGGGGTGTATAGTTGAACAACTCCTGTGGGTGCGTGTACTGATGTTATTGTGAAAATAATGCGCTAACGAGAAATATACTATAAGTTTCCTATTAGTCAAAGGGATTGAAGAAATTGTAACACTGCATATGAATATCCTTTTCTCATTGTATGTAACGCCTATAGTAATTTTAGAAAAAATAATTTATCTTATAAGTACACCGGAAACCCCACAATTCATAGCTGTAACCTCTTGTTAACCAATACTGTAAATAATACCTGTGCTATATGCCAGTAAATATTGCAATTCCGTGAAACTAAGATGTATGTTACACGAGCTGATAGTCAATATGTATCCTATGAAAACAAGAAATTCAATAAATGTCATCGATGTCGGAATACGAAACCAACTGCAAATGCAATACCTCGCTCTCAAACTTGTATATATGTTGTTTATTACTCGCGGGTAAATCAAATCAACGGGTACCTTTCATTATTGCAAAGTTGTTAAATCAGTAAAAACAAATACCATCTGCTCCTTATTTCACGTACTGCATTACACCAAAAATACTCCTTTAGTTTAGGCAATCGTCAATCTTGCAACGTTTATAACCTAAAGAGGTTCTGAATACTCAAGTGTGCATTCTCTAATGTTTTTGTGTATTCGGCTTATGCCTTCTTAACCGTCGGTCATTCTCACCCTTGTTAACGAGCCGGAGCAAATTCGACAGTTAATGACTTACACCTGTTTGGTATCTTGTTAATGAGCCCTAATTTAGTTAATCAAGAAGGAATGCGGAAATGACAGAGAGAGAGAGAGAGAGAGAGAGAGAGAGAGAGAGAGAGACAGAGAGAGAGACAGAGAGAGAGACAGACAGACAGACAGACAGACAGACAGACAGACAGACAGACAGACAGACAGTTGATTCAATAAAATATATGAGCCACCAGAACAGAAGGCTATACAAGATAAATATAAATTTATATGTATGAAATATACAAATGTAATAAAATAAGATAACCACTCTTAAATTCAACCACCATCTGTCCGTGCACCCCCACATCTCACACTTCCTAATCACCTTAACAACATACATAAATTATGGATTTTACAATGAATTATTTCTTCACACACACACATAATTGTTAACAAACATGGACACATATACACAAACTCTCATACTCAACCTGTACATTGTTGCACAAGTATAGTTCATAACCCCCGGGTGAAACCCAAAAGGGTCTATGTCGTGACGCGAATCCGTCTGTCCGCCCGTCTTGAAAAATGTACCTGTGTTTTGAAATCAACTCCTCCCACAGTTTTTGATCAATCTTTCTGAAACTTAAATTTACACATGCTTTGGATATACATAGGTGTTACGCATGTGCTTTTTGGGACCAATCGGACCTGTGTATTTAGAGTATTGACCCTTGATAAGAGCATTTGACTTTCTCATTTCAGACCGTGGGTTAAAACTGAACTTATAGCTTGGCTAAGACGTTTGATTTATCAATGATATGTCTTTGAAACTTGATAAATGTGTTTGTCAGGATAGGCCTATGAAAATGTTGTTTCTGATGACACACACTGAGGTCATAACCTTTGACCTTGTGACCTTGTGACCTTGGTGTAGGATGTATTTTCTGAAAAATGTAACTATGGTCATCGGGTTTTTAGTGATAGGCCTTCAATATTTGACATGTATATTTATTGTCACTAGATCATTCAGACCTGAATTGTCATACTTTACAAGGTAATCAAAGAAAATCTCATATGAAATGCAGATCAAGATAATAAGATGTAATCTAATCGTAAATTACACTTACATTTAAACTGCTTATATGGAGGGAAGTTTGTGCATAAAAACCCTGGGCGTTCATGTTGCATCAGGCCACTCTAGTATTGCATTGTGGTGATACTGAATTAAAAGTTACTGATTGTTAATCGTTTATAGACTTTTTGCAGTACACGTATTTAAACTACTCACATATGACAACACCTGCAGCTCACTCAACTGCGTTCACGTATAGATGCGGTACAAAATCGTACACGAAAGTTTTCCTTGATTAACGAAAAATGTTTCAAATTATGTTGTGTGTTGTAATAATATGACTTAGTAATCACCGATGAAGTGTCGCTAGATTATTTTTAGACATTTACATTTGTATGTCATTTAATTCCATTCTGTGTAACATGTGTAATTTTTTTTTGAAAAAGTGATTGTTCTTTTAATGAAACAGCAGTTTAGAGCACATTTCTTCATATTCATATGGTTGTTTTAACTATTTCTGAAAAGAATATATTCTTAACGTAAATGTCTCAACATGAAAGGAAGGTAACATAACTTAAATTTTTAACTAGCGATTGCATCGGTATACATTATAATCCTGTCTGTCATTTTGCATAAATCACAGCAGGCTAAATACTGAGTGCTTTTTAGGAGGCTTGATTGATCATAATTAGGCAGGTCAGTAGTTCCAGTTTTTACTGTAAGTCACGCATTTATGGTCCACTTCATAACAGCAAATCTGGTTTAGCAAGGTAGCAATCAAGAATATTGTTTCTTTACTGATATGTTTGATCCTTGTAATGTTAAATAGTATACCCTTAATATAATGTCACCTGCTATTTTATTGTAACCAGGTTGAACTAAAGGAAACACTTTCTTTCTTTGCATGTATATGTTTGGAAAAAATGAAGACTATGTTATAGATAAACATTTGCACAACTGTGTGTTCAGGTGTCACTTACTCCCATGCTTTCCC
The DNA here is from genome assembly GCA_936450465.1 of Gibbula magus. NCBI lineage: Eukaryota > Metazoa > Mollusca > Gastropoda > Trochida > Trochidae > Gibbula > Gibbula magus. The sequence goes on from OW388292.1 coordinate 55,478,381, forward strand.
TTACATAGCTTACGCAGTCACTAAACAGGATGTTCGTCGGGATTTAATTGTCTATACACTCAACAGTAAAATTTAGCTGGTGTTTTCTGTACTCAACCGCAAAAGAAACGTCACAATACAATATACAAGATAATTCATTCCACGAGTGATACTCACGACTGAAACAGAGATACATCATGTCTTCAGAAGGAAAACTTAACTTAACCTGAACTTTTAAAACATTATCTTTGCATATTTCTGAGAAACACTCTTTTAACAATTGGCAATTCTCAAACTCCACGTTTTCGAATATCCTTAACTAGATGAGATAGGAGAGTCCAAAGGGGCTTTTTTGGCATTTTTATGACATCCTACAGTAAAGACGGGTCAACAAATTTAAGTTCAAGAAGGTTATTCATGTCGACACCATATTTTATTGCATTTTATGTAGTTTCTACATTTTAAATGCCAAAAACATTTTGAAAAAGCGATTTCAACACTGCAAATGTATTTGACATTAAAAGAAAAGTATCATTCTCTAACGTATGAATTTGTTACTACTTCTTCAATAAAATGTGTCCATCATAAACATTCAAAATCTACTTTCTCAGACAGCAACATTTAGGGGTTGGTGACATTTCTTTTGCGGTTGAGTACATGATAGTCTTACACTCAGACTCTGAAAAAAGTATGTATTCTGAAAATATCACCATTTTATCAAATATTGAAAAGGGACTGTAAGAAATGGAATTTTAAGAGAGCCTCATTTTCAAAGTGTTTGATTAACCTTGAAAAACGGGACATTCACAGTGTAAACAGCTAAATCAACATCGTAAATAGTATTATATCATATAGATGGCGTAGACGGTCTTCTGATGATTGACATTATAACCAGGGAAAATATTAATTTGTTCCAAAATGCAATTGCTTGTACTGAAATTGTCTATTTCATAAAATGTTATCATATTTGCGGGCTTCATGTTTTGGCAAGTAAATATTATTTTATCCCACCGGCATGCAATACTGTGGGATATATAGTCGTGTCTTGTCCGTCTATCCGTGATTATGGATACAACTTTTATTTTCTTGAATTAATAAGTAACTCAATGAATGTTTCATATACTTATGACAGGAGAGATCGCATTTAAAGTAAATTTGAGTCTTTCATCCGGTAGTGATCATTTACTCCATTATATAAAAACTTAAGATAAAATATTTATTTTTATGTATTCAACTTGTAAATTCCCACCAAAGACATGATAAATATTTACTTTTTTTACACCTTGACATAATTCAATTTAGGGAGTGTTTCATTGCTTAAACGAATCAAGTTTATTTATTTAACAACTCTTTTCATTGATGGACAGTATTATTAAGCCACTGCTTACACTTCCTTCCCGTTATAGAGCTTTTTATTTCCGTACATTCCGTTTAAAGACAATATATTTGCAAATATTGAATCTCATATCAACATGATATTAACAAACATTTAATCTTGATTAAAGATGATATTTACAAATATTTTATCTTAATTAAAGATGATATTAACAAACATTTAATCTGAATTAAATAACATTTTTACAAACATTTAATCTGAATTAAATAACATATTTACACAACTTTACAAATATTTACAAATATTTACAAATATTTACTCCGGATTAAATATGACTAAATATGATATTTACTCCGGGATTAAATATGACTAAAGATGATATTTACTCCGGGATTAAATAGGAGTAAATGATTAAATATCATTTGTTTTCCCAGTGTTGGGAACCACTTGTTATACTCGTGTATCAATGATACCGAAACATGCGTGATTAGCAGGGTATTCAAAGCACTGTCGTGGAGCTTCTCTAACTTCATGATACTGCGTAATTAAACACTGGTTTTGATATCGTCAACCTAATCTTATAGTTCTTTAATTGCTACAAACATGACAAATCAAAAGTTACGTATTCATTGCGGTATAGTATGAAAATCAGCGTGTATATAGATTACACTATTGACCAATTGTGAGCGCACGAATATGAAATATAAGCAAATTTGAAAACGTGCATACTATTTATTTCATTACATTTGTTTCGTATTGATAAGTATCCACACTTATACATGAGTGTAAATACGTCTGTGACAATGCCATTAAAACCCTATTTCCACAAAGGTGAAGATTGTTGTATGTAAGTGTCACACAAAAACTGACTTATGGGGCCCTATAAAACATAGTATACAAAAGAATAAACACATATTTAAAAAGAAATACCATAGGATAATGTCAATAACCAAGGGAGACAGTATGAAATATACATGTCGTATCGTATCGATGTTTAAGTTGTAATGTATAATATCATTTAAAACCGTTGCCGTCAAACAATAAGAATCTAACCGTAAAAACATTGATTAAACATCGTATTCATCATAAAATATATATTGCCGTCACACATCCAACAAAAGCCATTTTAGTTTGTGCATATTTAGATAATTATAATCTACAATGTATATGAGAAATAAATGAATATTCAAAACAAAGTACATGTATTGTAAAATTTAAGAATCGACGGAATACTTAATTATCATATTCTATAACATGCAGACACAATTTGGAAATTGCATAGTTACTGGACATTGATTTTGATTTCTCAGTATGGTATAATAAATGTAATTTGTGATGGGATATTTGAAATGAATCAAGTCAATTCAATTCTTTATTATTTATAAGTTGTATCAGTGTATACAGTACAGTATTTTAGTGTCTAATTGCCATCACTCATCCTGTGAGGAGCCCAGTCGCGCTATTAACGAGTTAAATAAAATATGCAAGCCTGGATATACTAGGATATGTGTGTATTGCAAGGGGGCAATCTGTGCGGCTATTACCATAAACCAATTTACGGATGTGTATTGTCGCCAATACTGCTTATTCAATCTGATTAAATTTACACGTGTGTAGTTGACTCAGAGATATATTCAAGTGGTCACTGGAATGTTCAGGAGATACGGTTCACTGACTTCATGGATAAACCCTAAAGTTTCTGAGATTTTTGAAAAAGTGGTATATATTTATTTTGATTTCATTTGAATGAAAACCGGAGAGCATATTGGTTGAAGGCTTATTCAAATTTGATAATTCTGAGGGGAGGAAAATTGTGTGACAAAAGGCTATTCGTAAAAATTGTCCATCAAAATCGTAAGACATCTTGTATAAAACAGAGAGAGACCAGCCGAAATTGTAAACAAATCAAATGATTAAGAACATGTGTAATGTATATTTTGCATACGCCTCTTCACTGCTGTCAACAATCTAAATCTAAAAATTGGAGACTTATTTCAAGATTAAATAGATAGTGTTCGGATAATGCAAAATTGGTGACTCGATGTTAAAATACAATATTTAATCTTATCTTGAATATATAAATAATCGAAAATGTAATATGTTTACTTGCATCCCCGACAGTATTTTTAGTATTTATTGTAATAGGGGAATTGTTATAACAGTCGCGTAAAACGTAACGCTTTTCAATATCCATCCAGTGGTTCTTGAACATAAATATTGGTTACTAGTAGATGAAGGAGAATGAGTTCTATGGATATACAACTTCTTTAATGCAGGAGTGCGACGTTTCGTGGTAGCTTGATAACAGTTTTAGAAACTCGTTCTCCTTCATATATATATTGAAATTGATTTTAAAATTTTACAAAATTAAGAAAACAATATGTATTGATGACAGCATATAAACATCTTGTTTGCAAATCCTTTTCTATTTACTGAACAAGATATGTTAAACTCTATCCCATAATATTGACATGGATTTGATTATCCGTGAATCGGTATTATGTTTTAAACATATTTATTCATGTTAATTATACATGAATAAGGACATGCAAATAAGCCAAAGGTTTATCTAAATGCCTGTCCTCGTCAAGATACAATACATACAATATAAATACGGATGGCATCATGAATACACACACGCACATTTCATACAGTGATTGCAATGTCAGAACAGTAATGAATTATTAGATCGGTATTATATAGTAAAACAGATATCCACTTGTGTAACTACGTTTAATTTTTCATAGAATACCTTATGACAAAGCTAAAGTTGACTTCCCAGATAAACCGTTACCAGATGTTGATTATATGAGTTGACATAAATAAGGCAAGTGGCCCAGATACACTTAGTAATAAGTTCACCAAGCTAGCTGCATAATCAATTTCCTTGCCCCTTATATATTTACATTTACATAAATCATTGTGTGGGTATATATTTCCTCCCTTATGGAAAGAAGTTTCTGTATATCATTTGCACAAGAAAGGCAGTGTAAATGAATATCAAAATTATAGACCTGTAGTATTTCCTTCCTGTATTTGAAAGATGAGTTTTCAAACAGTGTTCAACTTTTTTCGAGACAAAAATGTCAGGGTTTATGCCAGGTGAAAGTAATGCATATCAACTTACATACCTCTATGACATCATAGCAAACGCTTTAGACAATTATTATGTTAATGGATTTAATTTGAAAACCGTTCTTTAAGGTAAAAATGACTTATCTGATGAGACTAACTTAACAATTGTGGATTCTGTTGACACATTTATTGACTTAAGTTAACGTTTCTAAATTTAGAAAGCACGTGAAGTTTAACCAAATGTTATATTTGTTAGCATGCAGCACGTACATTTCTTATTTATTATTATTATTTATTTCCAAAAAGAAATCTGGATTGGCGAACAAGCCATAGGCTTATTTCAACGCCGCTCCAGTACAATGAAAGCAAAAGCTGGACGCAGAAACAATATATATGGAATAATTTTTAAGCAAAAGACAAATCAGTTAATCCTCGAATCTGTCTATAATTTTATTCAAGAGTCACTAACATTTAAATCATCCTATTCAGCATGTGTCCTTTTAGATATTTCCGAATTAGTGTTTTGCTTTTTGCCTTTGTGTAATCATTTGATCACTGAATTTGTACATTGATCTTGAATTATAAATTGTACTTTGATATATTTAGTAGAGCGGCACTACATAAGCCAATAAGTCGAAGTATCATCCTTTCAGTGCATTACTGTTTTACCTAAATGGTTATTTTACTAATTTCCTTGTGAAAATTAAATGTTGAAAATTAATGTTATTCTATTACATGTATTCACCTTTATTTAATGTTGTGCTTTCTCAGTTTTGATGAATGAATATGTATTATGTACTGGAGAGGTATTTATAAAGGTGTAATGTATGTGGTTTAAACATATTTATTCATGAAGAATATGGTTTGGTAAAAAGCAAACTGTTGCTTATATTAACACACGAGAACTGGACATAAAAACAACCAGCTATAACATAATCATATGGTTTAAACTCATTATTATTCAATAAAGAATCTGTGCACATGATTGTTGTTTATGAACATTCTCTACATGTGTAATGTATACATTCATTCTGCTTCGAATCACTACCCGCTCATACATTTTATTGCATCAACATGTATAAATTACGTTGTTGTTGCATTGGGTTTAAAGTCTGCTTCCACTCGTAAGGTGATTTCGCCGACTCGGATGCCTTAATTTTATTATAGAAATATGGGGTATGTAAAATTTGGAATAATTAAGGACAACCAAAAAAAAAGAGTAGTTTACATAAAGTTTCTAAAAGGTAAAAAATTTGGAAATTATGCCAACGGGTAAAGTAAAGTGAAATTTTGAATTTTGAATAAGGGGTATATATAAATGATAATGATAATATAATAAAGAAAAAATAATAAATAATATAATATAAATAAATTAAAAAAAAATAGATAAAGTAATAGTATAGTTATTTGGGGGTAATATTGTCTCACTTTGTGATATGGCGTAGTACCTGCAAAGAGATAATAAAACATTTTTAAGTGTATGTGAAACATGAATTTATAGGTTTAATATTTAAAGGGTTAGGATTGTCCTAACCCATTGTTTTGTATATGGATTAAAGAAGAATATTAAATTTTATTTATTATTAAAGTAGTGTTATATAGGTAGTAGTTATGATTTTAGATTTAATATTTAGTATAATAATATTGTTAATTTGATAATAATTGGTACTCATCTTTTGGTAAAGGTGGTATTGCCGGTCTTCTGTGGCGTTGTGTATCCACCGTTGCTTTCCCACGGTGCTGCTTCAGCGTTTAGCGTTCTTGGTTGCCTGACCCTAGGATCTTGTAGATCCCTCTCCCCACACAGCAACATGCGGAGAGGAGACGCTATATACAGGTTCATTGTTCACCGACCCTTTTCTCCTCCGGTCGTGGGTCGCCATGACCATCACTTACCAGGATTCGATCAGGTAGGGAACGAAATCCCCATGTATATATAACCCTTACCTGTCCCCCTCTCTCCTCCGGTCGTGGGTCGCCATGACCATCACTTACCAGGATTCGATCAGGTTAAGGTCAAGGTATTACGTCCGTCAGTTGGCTCGGAGATCGCCCGGAGGGTCGCTTCTCCTTAGCCGGGGCCTGTGTCGTGGCTCCTTGAGGTTGCACTTGTGCTTGTGCGCTAGGAGATCCCCCAAGGGTTCGCTTCTCCTAATTGTTTTAGGACGCTGGCTCGTGTTTGTTGTATCCGTGGCTTTGGTGTTCCCCATAACGGTCCTGTTGTATCAGGAGTGAGAGATGGTAGAAAAAAGAAACCCTTCTAGGGAAAAAAGAAAAAAGACCATGTTATATATAATGGTATACCAACAGTTCTTGTGGGATGTTGGATTCACTAACAGTTCTTGTGGGATGTTAGTGTATTATAACCTTGCTCGTAAGCAAGGTTTTAAATTGGTTACCAACAGTTCTTGTGGTATGTTGGATTCACTAACAGTTCTTGTGGGATGTTAGTGTATTATAACCTTACTATACAGTAGGGTTTTAAGAATAAGTTACCAACAGTTCTTGTGGAGTGTTGGATTCACTAACAGTTCTTGTGGAGTGTTAGTGTTTTAACTATAGTTGTTTGTATAACTTAGTTTGTAGTAGAAATAGTGATAAACTTTCAAGATTTTTGAGATTGGCTAACAGTTCTTGTGGAGTGTTGGCATTAGTTATTGTTGGATATTGATTCCTGAATTTTTCATGTGTTTTACATTCCAGGAGTATGTGATGTATTGTTTCTTTGGTTTTACATTGTTGGCATAGGTTGTTTGGAGCTTTGCCTATTTTGTGTAGGTATACTCTGTTACGTACATTGTTTAGCCGAAGCCTGGTGATGGTTACATCTACTTTCCTATCCTTGTGGTAGTTAGTTGTTTTGGTTGTTTTTTTTGGTTGTATTTTGTAGTATTGAGTGTTGTTCCATTTTTGTTGGAATAGTGTATTGTATTCATTTGTGCTGGTGGCCTTCACCATGTTTTTAACCTCTTTTTTGGTATATGGTAATTTAACTTTGTGGTGATGGTTAAGACCTGCTTTGGCTGCGAGGTCGGCTCTTTCGTTGCCTATTAAACCTATGTGGGAGGGTACCCATATAAATTTAATGTTATTGTTTTTGTTGATAAGATAATTATAGAGATTGTATATTTGGTGCAAAAGTTCATGTCGGTTATTTTCCGTTTTGTTTGCTATTGCTTGTAGTGAGCTAAGTGAATCAGTGAATATCGCAATATTCCTGTTTTTGTAGGTAGTGCTTAGCTTGAGTGTTTGGAGTATTGCCGTAAGTTCGGCTGTGAAAATTGAGGTATTGTTTGGAAGATTGAAAGCTACTACTGAGTCACCCATATGTGTGAATGATATTCCTGCTCCTACTTGTCCTTCGCTGTTTTTGGATCCATCTGTGAATATTTGCATATAGTCGTTTTCGTTATATTTGCTGTCTATATATTCCAATACATTAATGAGATCCTTTGGTGTTTGTTGTTTTTTGTCTATTTTGTTGACCAAGTAGGTATCAGCTTCGATATCTGGTATATCTGGTGGATTGAGTATATGCTCTGAATATGGGTTTGTGGTGATTTCCATTTCTCCGATATGGTGTTTATCTCGGTGTTTTTGGGCTATTGTCCCAAATGGGGGTGGCAGTCTTTTGGTTATTTGCCAGGTGATATTTTTAAGTTCTTGTATGCAGGGTTTATGTTGTGATCTAACAATATAGTTGGTTATATTGTCTTTCCATTCTTGTTCTATGGGCAGTTCTCCTAGTTCATGTCGGACTAGTTCCATTGATGTTCCTGGTAAACATCCCGTTATGGCCTTGTAGGCTTTGTGTTGTATGACTTTGAGTTTGTTTATATTAGTAGCATTGGTGTCGCACCATGCTTCTGCGCCATAGTGCAGTTTTGATTTTATTAGGGATTTGTATAATATTAGTAGAGTTTCCTTATTGCTCCCCCATCTAGTATGTGAAAGCATGTTTAGTATGTTTAGATCTTTTTTGCATCTTTGAACTAGTTCCTCAATATGGTTGTTCCATGTAAGATTTTCATCAAATATGATGCCTAGGAATTTATAGTTGGTTACTCTTTGTAGTGGTATAAATTACTCTGTATGACACATTAATAAACAATATATCTTTCCTCATTTTGAGTGAGACGCTCAGGGTTCATTCATCCATAACAAGGCTACTGGTCACGCATTTAGCATTCCCGGCTAAGAACCTTTTGATCAAAGGGGATCACAGCAGGAGGGCTAATTAGTGTCACAGTGTGTATCCACTGCGATGAGTGAACTGTTCTGCTCTAAAACAGGTTACAGCCCCACAGTCAAGTAACCATCTAATCCCCTCTTAATCCCTGTCAAAACATACAGATGTGTGACAGGGTGAGGTGTCACCATGACACAAGATCAAAGTTAATCTGTTTGTGTTTAAAGATTAAAAAGAACCAAATATTTAAGAATACATTACAAAAACAACTAACAAAAATATATATCATATATCAACATAATATATACTAATATATTATATAATTTGTGACTTTTTTCTTGTAACATGTGTCCCTACATTCAACTCTACACGGCAATATTATAATTGTAAATTAGTTCCTTATTCAGACAGAAAGTAGTTAGCAAACTTTGAAACCGATAATTTAATTTCTTTTCATATTATCAGGTCCTTGTTATAATGATTTCAGGAAAGCTTATATTCAACCTTGATATTTGAATAAAGCTAGTTGTTTAAGAAGTGAAATAAAATTATATTCTCTGCATTGTCCTCAACCTATATGTTTATGATCACTTTGGTTTAAACATATAGCAGACTAGGAGAATTTAACAATAAACTAAAACAAAAAGCCACAATGTTATGTATGTTTGTGCCGTGCCGTGCCTTGTTGGCGTTACCTATATCCAGATATCTATTCTGCTGACATCATAACACCTAGTTTTGTTTGGTGTTTTTGTTTCTTATAATATTACTTGTCTTGTTTTGTTTTGTTGTTGAATTTGTAAATTTATGATATTTTGTAAATTCACCATGACGCATAATGTCCTGTAGTCTGGAGCTGTATTCACTTTAACTTTTAAAGTTCGTTTACCAATCCATTTCATGTATGAAATAAATAAGTTTAAACCATATTTAAACGTATTTTATTTCATAAACATGAACAAATTATTGGCGAACAAGGCACAATCCGCTCCGGCACATATATATTTTTAAAAATCATATTTTGAAAATCATTCTAAATTATCTAAATAAATATAATGGAACGAAACTGCAACAAATTATCAATTAACACTTATGTACGTATATCTATAGTTTGATTGTCTTGATTTTTCATTTGTTGTTAACATGTTACCAGCTCTTGTGAATTTGTTTATGTTTTATGTAGTGGTGAGGCATTCACATAAGCAGAGTTTTGCTTGTTTGCCAAACCACATTCTTATTGAATAAACATATGTTTAAACCATATATTTTTAAAAAGCTGGTTACAAGATAAATGAGACAGAAAAATGAAAATTAACATTTGTATAACATCAGACATGAATATTGTTATGTTGTTAGGTGTGACTAATAATGAAGTGGGCTGCAGCTCAGAATTTAATCATTAACTACAATAACTTTCAAAGAAACCGGTTGCTTTTACTGATAAACTGATGTAATGAGTTCAAAATATTATTGTAAGTGGTGTCCTTCAAGGAGCTGTTATCATATGATTTAAACAGTATTTATTTTCCAGATGGTACATGGAAAGGGGGATCGATAAACAGGGTTACCCCTATATAAATATCTCTCCCCGTGATCATATTATACTGTTGTTATGTCCTAGCCTTGATTGTAAAAATACATATTTGATCTTAAATGGTAGTAGCTTCAGCAAGTAAACAGATAGCGAAGTACATGTAAGTTTTCGTTATTGTGACCACATGAAAATCTGGACGTTTCCGAGATATGTGATTTAAACATATTTATTCCATAAATGGATCCGGATTGGCAAACAAGTTGACGCTTATGTCAATGCCGCTCTGGGATACAAAATACATAAAATAAATGTCATGATGAATGTACAATAAATTGTATTACATGTCTGAAAAGAATAATACACCAATTTATGATATATGTCTATTATAACGGTGGGTAATCCATAATCCAGGCTCTTCATTTCTCATAGCAAACGCTTCTTATGAAATATCTATTAAAATGATGTTGTGTTTTTCTACATTCATGTATGTATGATTATATTTATGATGTAATTATCCTGTTTTATGTTCTTTTCGGGAGAAACAGTTATATAGGGAAAACCTGTTTGTTGATTCCCCTGAGTACATGAATAAATATTGTTAAAACCATATAAAATCTGAATAAGTTTATTTCAACATTTACAGGAGAGCTGTAGTCATCTATCAAGAGACATGAGCTTTGCCTCAAGTTGGTACCCATATTGACCACACTAATTAATCCATCGTTAATCCCTCGTCTGGGTGAATCTTGTTGACACTCTGAGGTGTACAAACTAAACGGGCTCTTTGTTTGTTATTTAACATTGTGTTCATCTCTTGTGAATACCATCCGTGAAATGCAGACGTCTTTGTTAAGTGTCAATTAAGATACTCAGACAATACTAGTAATTCACTTGTGACCAGCTAAGCAGGTGTGAACTAGTCACCTGTAAAAACACACACGGGTGGCTTATGGGCCTTATGTTGCCTGTCAATAGAATCACGTCACAGCCAATGGATGATATACTGTTTTGAGTTATCCAATGAAATCAGTAACTGTTAAGTGAAACACCAATGAGATTTGAGCTGAAATCCGGGATAATCAATTGGGCAAGATGTTAACCATTTATCTCGAGTTACTACACGTGTAAACACCTAAGAGTTTCATCAATGGTGGATACACATGTTGTGTAGTGTTAATACCTGTTTTTGATTTGGATATTCATAGTGTTCTTTCGGATGCGCTTTTTTAAAAGGTGAGTTTTAGGTTTTTCATAAATCTATCACGATCCAGACAACAATTATAAAAGAACTTGTATAAAGAACTTTAATGCAGGTAACTTAAACTTATGCATTTGATACTGATACATATGATAGGGAAGCAACAATGACAAAGAGCCACACATATCAAACGTGAATTTACACATGCTTCAATGTATAATTTTCTCAATAAAAAGCGTCTACATGAATCTAATGTCGTCTGACAGAAACAACTAATGCCAAAACTGTATGACAGGGTTAAACATCGTTCGTCTGTGGTATAATTTGCAGTATTATGTGTAATATTTTAAAATTTCTAACAAATTCCGATAGTTTAATATAGTTTCCTGAAGTATCCTGAAGTATTCTGACGTATCCTGAATCATGAAACCCGGAGTATCCAGAACAGGATATTTTTGGATACCCCGAGTATCCTATGGTATACTGATACTGAAATTCGGAGTATCCTGGTCAGGAAACTTCATGAAATCACTTCTGTTTCTCATGTGTAGTTTGCGAATATACTGTTACAGTTTGTTTCAAATAATTATAATTATGTGCACATTATTTTTTCTCTCAGATTTGTCATTTAGTATTAAAGATTATACAATATTGTGTTACGTTAGAGGGTAAAACATCCTATTACACGACCTGTCAGGACAGAAAACGGTTATCCGTATTGGTAGAAAATGGGGCGACGTATAAAGTGAGCATTTTATGGAACTCTTCTGTGTGAGAGATAGATTTGTAGATGTCATGCTATTTTTAGAGTTCAGACAGATTGTTGACCATTCCGTTATAGTGTTATATTAAGAACTATATTATTGGGTGATTAGTTCTCGCTACGTCAGTCAGAACACTTGTACCACATTCGAGCGGCCATTTTCATTTGAACACTTTAAAATGGCCGCTCGAAGGGAAATGGACTCGAGTGGCTTAACCAAACCATTATTCGTTTAGAACTCTTTTTATTGATTCAGGAGTATTATTTAGCCATTGGTAACACTTATTAACCTTTTTGTGAGAACACTTTATTTCAATTCATTAGGAATAGCGTGTTCCAACGCCTTTAAAGGGTTGACAACATAAAACTTTGTTAGGCATTGAAAGAGGTCCTGGCATAGGATTGAACATATGACAAAAGTTATATTTGTTGCTTAAATGAGGCACATTCTTACCTATTTGATATGTTTATTTGTCTTTTTTACTTGGTCTCAGATTGTTTTACAAAAAGTTTGCTTTGAAATCGAATAACCATATTTTTCAGACCTGACAAAGGAGTAAGCACATAAACTCATGTGCAAAAGAAACGTCCCCACATTTTGAAAACAGTATAATATGAAATAATGATGTCGGAGAAAGTAGATTTTCAATGTATTTGGTAGCCACATGTTTTGTATAGAAGTATTCACAATTTCATACATCAGAGTATAATGGTACGTTTTTGATTAAACGTAATTATTTATACTTACCTGTTGACTAGACCTACTTTGCCTTACCTCCCAGGGGTAATGCTATTTCAACCTTAATACAGACGAACTTGAAGAATGGAGAAGGGGTGCGTAAAATCCCTTATCCAAGGGCCACTAAGTCTAGATGGTCTCGTGACGTCACTACCTGTTCATATCACTCTCCGAAAGTCCCAAAGGCAAGACAGACCAAGTGGGGAGGATGGGAGGGCCTAGAGCGTAGGTCTAGTCAACAGGTAAGTATAAATAATTACGTTTAATCAAAAACGTACCATTATTTAAATACCTATCTGTTGACTAGACCTACTTTGCCTAGAATCCCACCGCAAGGAGGCGGGTCAGTAGGTACATGGTAGTGACGAGACCAGCGACTAGCCCTGAGTGTAAGCTAACCTACGAGTCCTCCACCTTGTGGTGAGGACAAGGCACAGCCCGGGAGATACCATCTCTACCGCTAAGCGGATCGAAGAGACAACCCTGCCACTCAACTTCCGATCAACACACCGCCCCCCAACCCCAACAGGGAGGGGGGGGGGGGGGGGGGGGGGGGGGGGGGGGAGGTAAAATGAAGTTAAAGAAAAAACCAACAGACACGAGAGCTAGTAATGTAAACCATGTTTATTTACAATAAGTCTCAAAAGCGTCCAAGAAGGATGACCCCTTCTTGGTCTGGTTGGGGGACCACCTTCGTCTGCGCGAAGACCTGTGGACCCAGCCTAGAGATGCCTTCAAGATCTGCCGTGGAGACATCTCGTAGGTAATGGTAGGCGAAAACCTCTGATAAATGCCAAAAACACCCTGCCATGACATCCGAAAACGCGATGTTGCAGTGATAAGCCATTGTGGCTGAAACTGCTCGGATCTCATGAGGGATGGAACGCGAAGGCGGAGGCAGGTCAGCGGCCTTGTACGCATCAATGACTGCCGACCTTAGATACACCCCCAACGCTCGCTTATCAAGCTCCTTGGTGCTCCTCGGTGAGTGAGGCAAGAAACAGACGACGCCTGCCATCCCTCAGCCTGCGGGTACGCTGCGTGTACACCCTCAAGGCTCTCACCGGACAGGAGAGAGATCTCCTGAGTCAGAACCCAGAACCGTGATAGAGAACGTACGGTCAGCTTCATAAGCTGCCTGGTCCTTACAGACAAAGTCGGGAGCCAACTCAAGAGAGGTCGATCCCCCCTCCCTGACCTCATAACGTAGAAGGTCCGCCTGCAACGCATGGATTTCCGAAATCCGCGCTGCGGAGGCCATAGCCCCCAGAAAAAAAACCTTGCATGTGAGAGGGAGAAGGGACACGTCGGAGCGCGGTTCACGTATCGGAGCGAAGGTGGTTGGGCACAATGGCTAAGTCCCACTCAGGTGGACGAAGCCTGGACCTGCCGTCAACCAAACGGAAAGTTTTAATGAGGTCCTTGAGGACCGACACATCCAACCCTGGCGATCTCTTCCTGAGGACAGACAGGATAGCAGACATGTTGGTGTTGATTGATGGCTCGAGCCCACGACCGCGAGACTAGACTAGGAGTCTCGCGCTCTACCGACTGAGCTAGCCCGAGACCGCGATGTTACAGTGGTAAGCCATCGTGGCTGACACTGCACGGATCTCATGCGGGTTGGAACGCGAAGGAGGAGGCAGGTCAGCGGCCTTGTACGCATCAAAGACCTCAGGTACACCCCCAACACTCGCTTATCTAGCCCTTGGGCTCTCCTAGGCGAGTGAGGCAAGACCAGCCTCAACAGCTGCCTGGTTTTGTAACAGTTCCAGACTTGTTGCAAAATCCAAAACATGGGACGATGAACCAGTTCTTAAATAACAAACTGAAAGAATGCAAAGATTCAGAGGGGTGCCGAACAGGAGACACAACCCCCTGAAGACTGCCACGTTCCGTTGCCACTGCGCTTCCAGGAAGAAGTACCAGACCTACGAATGGCCGAAACATACTCCAGGAAGTCTGAAGACGAAAGAATGACACCCTCGTTACACAGGTCCTTGCACTTCATACAAGGCAAGACCTAACAGACTTCCTACCTCCGCAAATGTACAAAATGCAGAGTACGTAGTGACGCAAACACCGAGGTAGTAGAGTAACTAGGTGACTGATAGCCGAGTCACTGACGAGACCCTCGAGACACTACCAGGTGATTGACAACGAGTCACTGACGCATGTAAGCTAGGGAGGTGAGTGAAACTCAAATCACTTAACAGGTGAGTGACAGACGAGCCACTGACACGAGTAAGCTAGACGATGTGAGTGACAGGAGATACAGCCGAGTCACTTAGTAGGTGAGTGACAGACGAGACACTGACGCGTGTAATCTATCACTTAGAAGGCGAGTGACAGACGAGCCTATAACGTGTGTAGTCTAGGCCAGGTGAGTGACGCTCAATTCACTTAACAGATGAGCGACAGGCGCGTCACTAACTTGCGTAAACTAGACGAAGTGAATGACACACGAGTGAGTGAGTGAGTTGAGGTTTAACGCCGCTTCCAAGAGTATTTCACTTATATCGCGGCTGCTAGTATTATGGCAGGGAGAAAGCCCGCAACGCCATGTGGCTATGCACTGCGGTGAAACCTGCGAGCAGCGGCTGGAACTAGCGAACCATGGTTGGTATTACGCTGAAAATCAGAGTAGCATTGCAGCCAAACCTAACTGCGTGTAGAACAGTTCTCTACTGCAGACAGTTGCCGTGCCCCTGGCGGGATCCGAACCCCGGACCTTTTGATCCGAAGTCGAACGTGCTAACCACTGCGCTATCCCGCCCCTGAATGACACACGAGTCAATGACGCGAAAAACCTACATAAGGTAGTGTAAGAACTAATTCCTGACACTAAGAAGCAACACTGCCGATAGCTTAATTACTCCAAAAACACCAACACGCACTCGTCGCAACGAAAATCCTTCTCACACAAGTCCTTACACTTCCTAAACAGCAAGTGAGGATCCTTGATAGTGGACTTCCTACCTCCGCAATTCGTGCAGAAGGCAGAGTACATATTGAAGTAACAACGTGAGTGATAGTCAATCACTGACCCACGCGCGTAAGCTGATGAAGTGAGTGACAGGATCAGTTAACACTAACGTGGGCGAGGTGAGTGACAGTAAGGTCACTTACTGACAGGCGCGTGGTGAATGACAGTCGATTCTTGACGCGAAACGCAAAGTCTTAGAGTAGTGTAAGAACGAAGTTCTGACATAGGAAGAAAACAACCCTTCTGATAGCTAATTACTCCAAAAACACCCAGAGTGTAAACTCACAAAAACGTAGAACGAAAACGCTTAAGTGAAAACACGCAAGGCGAGACGAGAGAGACTATCGAAAGTGTTGAAGGCAGAGGCTCCGAACCCGATACCGGGACGAGTGGAGGAGGGAGCAGAGGGGGTGACCACGAGTCACTTCCTCCACTTCTTTTGCGGGGTACGACCTCCGGCGCCAGGGGGGACTTGGGGGACTGACCCGTGGATCCACGGCCACGACCTCCCCGCCGAAAGTTCGTTTTCGCTTTCTTGGGGGAAGGTTGGCCACTGCCCTGGCCTTGCCCCTGACGAAAACTGGTCTGCGGACGCTTTGGTGTCGTTTGCCTCTGCGTGACGAGCCGATTAGTGAGGTCTTGCTGTTGGGCCTCCTGTCGTGCTCTCAAAACCTCCGGGATACGACCACCAAACAGAGTTTCAGCGTGAGCAGGGGCATGTCGAAGGAAGTTCTTATGATCGGGGTTGAGACCTGACCGGTAGAGGAAATTGTCTCTGCGAAGCACTGTTATACTCGATGAAATTCGCGACGCTGACAACATGATCTGCGCAAGGTCCGCAGCCACATCACCAAACGCTTTGAACAACACAGGGTCCCCCGCCTCCATGCCCGCCTGCTTAGCACAAGCCAGCATCGGCTGACATGTGAAAGCCACGTTGTTCCCCAAGCCTAACACCGAACGCGCCTCCCTGTCAAGATGAGAGAACTGTGCCTCAGACACGCGGTGAAGCAGGTTGGTGGTAAACAACCGAGATGCACCCTGATCAAGGGGAGGCGGAACAAGCTGAAAAGGGACCGGATACAAGGGCAGACGCCGTCTGCGCTTGTCCGGCACCACCAAAGGCGGAAGCAGACGATTGGGCATCGCAGATGATACGACTTGCTCCATATCCTCGGTGGCCTCCAACAGGAGCCTATGAGGTGGAAGGGCAAGACGCGCGGGAGGTACCTCGCCATCAGGGCCAAAGGAAGCCCTCCTGGCCGCCGACGTGCGCGGACCCGTCACGCTGACTTGGCTAAGTGGAACGTCCGCGAACGAAGCCACTTCGGATAGCATAGCTATTGCGTCAACCACTGGAGGATCCTCCGACAACCTCGTACCCTCCGCCTCCGTTTCTATACTGATGAACGGAGGGTTCGACACGTCCACGTAGCGGGTGTCACGTTCCGGTGAGTCCGGCGAGGAGTCACGTAAGGGTGACATCACCGTGACACGCCGCGCAGGGGTGCGAGGGGTACGCGAAGGAGTCGCGGGTGCGGAGGCCCTAGCGGACGAGGAACGCGCACCCTGAGGTATGTCTTCCGCATAGGGCTCACACGGTTGCGTAGTCGTAGTGTGAGTGGGTAAGTTCCGCGGACCCAAACGCGCATCGAGCAAGGAAGAGACCATATCCTTGACGGATGCCAGAAGGAGGGACGGATCGACCTTGTCGAACCTAGCCTTCTTGGACTTCTTCTTCTTGCTCTTGGGCGTAGTGGGTCCGCCCACCTTAAGTCTAAGCGGAGACAACCGTTTGTCCGGCGAAGGAGGGGACAACGGGTGAGTCCGCGAACGAGAACCGGAACACGACGGCGGAGGGGGGGAGCGTAACTTCGACCCCCCAGCGGGTTCGGACAGGTTCGATTCCCTGTCGAATTCATCCGCCCGTTCCGTGAGGACAATGTCTACATCCTCCACCGGAGACGGATGACGAATGGGAGACAACTCCCTACGTTGAGCTGACGACGTACGCTTCTGTGACGCAGCCCTATCGGCCACCGACTTGCGTATGGCGGAAACGTACGCGTGGAAACCCGATTCGGAGAGAAGAGCGCACTCGTCGCAACGGTAATCCTCTTCGCAAAGGTCCTTGCACTTTCTACATAACAAGTGCGGATCCTTAGAGGCGGACTTCCTGCCTCCGCAGTTCGTGCAGAAGGCGGAGTACATGGCGAACGGTAACGATAAAACGCGTAACGTAAGCGAAGGTAGAGACAGTCGAGTCACCTACACGGCGTAGCACAAACACGAGTAGCGTAGACGAGGTGAGTCACACACGTGAAACACCCAAGCGGCGGAGCAAAAGCACAACAACTCTGACGATATGCAATCAAGAGAGTTGAAACAAAAACTCTGAACTCGAAGAGCCCAAAGTCAAAAACAAGTAACCACCCGCCAAGGTAAACAAAGACGAACAAGCCAAACCAAAAACTAGGCTAAACACTTACAAGATAATTCAATCTTTATTCACATAACATTCGTGCGTGAACCAAACCTTAAGTGACTGGCGTAGCGAGTCACTTGAACCAAAGTGAATCACCCTAAGGGTGAGTCGCGTAGAATCGACCTAAGGCGAAGCCAAAGGCGAATGGTAGGCGAAAGCTAGCAACGGGCAACGCGAGTCACTGACGAGGAGTGTATCCACTGCTCCTTAACCAAGCTAGTGACTCACCTAAGGCGAACAACTAGCGAAGCCAGTGACAGGCGAGGCGAGAAGCCAAGCGAGACGCGAAGCACTTGAGTACGGACCGCAGGCGAATGACAAGCGACAAGCGAATGACAAGCGAAGCGAGTCACCCGCGTAGGAGAGATACCACTGCTCCTTTAACCTACGCAAGTCAAACCCACAGTTCCCTAAAGTACAGACCGATAAGCGTATGACAAGCGAAAGCGAATGACAAACGAAGCAAGCCAAACGAAATAGGAGAGATACCACTACTCCTCTACCATACGCAAGACAAACACTTAACAGTTAGCACTAGAGTACAACCGACAGGCGTATGACAAGCGAATTAGGAGTGATTCCACTAGCTCCTTTACCGTACGCAAGTCAACAACCCACAGTTAACACTAGAGTACAGACCGAAAGCGCGTGACAAGCGAAAGCGAATGGCCAGCAATGCAAGTCAAACGATTAGGAGAGATGCCACTACTCCTCTACCATACGCAAGACAAACACCTAACAGTCAGCACTCGGAACGAATGGCGAATGACAAGCGAAAGCGGATGACAAGCGAAGCGAGTCACCCGCGTAGGAGAGATACCACTGCTCCTTTACCCTACGCAAGTCAAACACCCAACAGTCAGGTGAGAGAAAACAAAGAATCACGAGCTGCACGTGCGGCGCATGCAATCCACCTACTCCGGATGGTCGCTAGCTAGCACATGTCAACAAGGCCCCTTGAAAACTAACACCTACTTGAAAACAGATTGCAAACACAACCTGCACTATCGAAGAACAAAGTTGAGGATATCTCTTGAACTAACAAGAGAAAAATAGCAAGTTAGCAACACAAGTCGCTAAAACCCCAGTCACAGAACAAAACACGTCTGCCTTGCTCTGCAACTTTTAGGAGACTGATATGAACAGGTAGTGACGTCACGAGACCATCTAGACTTACCGGCCCTTGGATAAGGGATTTTACGCACCCCTTCTCCATTCTTCAAGTTCGTCTGTATTAAGGTTGAAATAGCATTACCCCTGGGAGGTAAGGCAAAGTAGGTCTAGTCAACAGATAGGTATTTAAATAATCCTTTTATTTTTTACATATCTTCAAATACACATGGGGTGCTAAAATCGCTTTTTAAAGATGTTTTTGGCCCATAGTATTTAGTATTTAAGTTTAAAACATTGAAAAAGATGTCCTCGACATGAATAACCTTCTTTGATTTAAATTTGTTGACGCGTCATTACTGTAGGACCTCACAAAACAAGCCAAAACTGCCTTTTTGAGGCTTCTATATCTCGTCTAGTTAAGGAGATTCCAAAACGACCATTTCTTAAAACTTGTGTTTCTCAGAGTTATGAATAGATAATGTTTTGAAAATTCATATTTAGTATTGTTGGGTTCTGAAGACATGATGTAACGCTGTTTCAGTCGCATTTATCGCCCGTCGATTGAAATATCTTGTATTTTGTATGGGGACGTTTCTTTTGCACGTGAGTTTACTACGAGTCGAGTCGCCATTCCTGTACACATTTACGAAGTTCTTATTTAGAAGTCTTCCTTCATTTCACTTCATTAAAAAATTTATTCGAATTATATGTAAATAAATGAAAGTCAAATAAAAACAACCTCATTTATTCAAAATTAATTGCCCTATTTCACTTCAAACCTACAAAATACCATTCAAATAAGTTAGATGTAATTAGATGTATACACCTCATATCAGCAGTATTTCTACTGTCGTTCTAATGACGACATGCTATATATGACAATAAGAACACTTAACAACTGAGGTAGATTTTAAAATTCGTCACTTCAGATGGTTAATTTACCCATATGGTAAATATACTTGTCAAAAAATAGGTTAGGTATATTGGAAGTTTATTATTGATATTTAATCAGTGTGTAAATGTGCAAATAAATCAATATAAAAAATTCATAATTTACATTTATCGCTAACTATTCTTCTCCAGTACATTCATAACATTCAAGAGTACAGAAATTCATTAACGGTAATTAATTATGGAAGCTGAGATCCTTTATTGTTGAGTAATGGTTTGAGTGACGTCGTGTAACAAATGTCAAACCCCAGGTTTAAAGTGTAATTAGGTCGCTAGTAATGACCGTTTTCATTTCATGGAAACATTGACTGTTCTTGAATTATTGAAGGAGTTTAAAACTGATATTCCAAAACATATATAGGGAAACCGCAATCATATCGCAATCAATGTAGAGATCTACCGTGAACTTTTGAATTGATATCAGTTTATTAAATATAATCGTTCAGTGCAAACCTATACTGGATTGCATAACACATGATGACTCAATCAACTCTACTTCTAAAGATACCAATATATAAAATACTTAAAGGCGCTCTAGCACGTTTTTCTTAATGAAAACATTGATGTCACGAAAGGTTAATAAGTCTTACAAATGGCTAAATAATACTCCAGAATCAATAAAAAGAGTTCTTCAACGAATGTACACTTTTCGGTTATGCCATGCGAGTCCATTTCCCTTCGAGTGGCCATCAGCTGTATCAATACCTAAACACTCAAAGAAGAGTTTTGAATATGGGACCATGATAAAATAGTCAATTGTCCTACGTAGGAGATAGTATACCCTACGTAGGAGATACTATGTCCTACGTAGGAGATACTAAGTCCTACGTAGGAGATACTAAGTCCTACGTAGGAGATAGTATGACAATTATTTTTTTCATCGTGACACTAATACGCTTCCTTACAAATGTTCTATTTGCACCTCGTGCTTTGTATGTACATATTGTTATTTCATAGGTCCCTTTACAGACACATTTACGAATAGTGCATGGGTATTGAGTTTTGGTCTATGTCGACTGACATTTGTCATTCATAACCGTGTTTGAATTTTGCTTTCGCTCAGTAAATTGCAATATCTATTGGCATAATGATATGGAACTTATTCTTACACATCTTCTAACCTAACAAGCTATGAGATCTATATAATATATAGAGGATATATGTCTTATCTTGATTAATACCATGTTTATCTCATCAAGTGAGGTAGAAACGTTATATTTTCACGAGTGGCGTAGCCACGAGTGAAAATATAAAACGTTTCTACCTCACGAAACATACATTGGTATTTTCAACATATCACAAAATGCATAATGTGTTGAGGATCTTCACGATCCATGCCCAAAAGCGACGTCCTTTTGGGGTTATATCAGGACTTAACAGTGTTGACAAGCTCTTTTTTTTCACTTTTCCACTTTTCGTTATGAGGTAATCTTCTAAAATTCTACATGCAGTTATGTTGTATGTGAGAGTGACAAACTGATATTGGTGTGACCTTAACTGAGTCGAGACATCCGAATTATAGCGGCATTTTTCAGTATAGCAATTAAACCAAAGTTATTCAATCTCTATCAATAATGAAGCATCTCCCCGTTTCTAACAGAAAAATACCAATGAACTTTAATAGTTAAGTGATAATACAAAATCAAACTAACATCAAAATATAAAACTCTTAATAGAGAAAACAGATATATATAGAGGATATTTGACATTTCTCATCGAATACCACGTATATCTCATCAAGTGAAGTAGAAATGTATATTTTCACGAGTGGCGCAGCGCTCTTCTTCACGAGTTGAGATATACATGGTATTCGACGAGACATGTCAAATGTTTATTTATGAGATTTAACAAACCATGCATATAGTTGGTAAATGACGTTCATTTTATAAACGGAGCCTCTGGGATGGCCTTCCTTTCCACGGCCATCCTATGACGTCATCCTATTGTTACGATGATGTCATATGATTGAAAGTGTTATTTCACTGAGTAGAATAACATGTTATTTCACTCAGTGAAAATACAGATTTTATTTTAACCAATAAATGCCGTATTTCACCACTGAAAATCGAATAAATACAGTACATGTATTGACACTTAGAAAAAATAATATTGTGTTGTCTTTGATCACGTGAAAGTAAAGTTCGTGGTAAGTAATAGTTACCAGTTTCCAGATTTTAAGAAATATTAAGTCACATTTAGTAAAAGTACATTCAGTCTATCCCTAATAATAAAGGTTAAAATAATGTGAGCACAATACTGGGATATTATGAATAATTATGTTATATAGCATGTCGCAATTATTGACTTCCACAAAAAGGAATCATAACTTTCGATGATTGGAAAGTCATTTTAAAGAATCAGATATAGGAGCATTCATGGTTAAGTCCCCTATTTTCAATTGCAACTACATGTGTCTCAGCCATATTCTGTACAACGAACAACACTGATGTTCTTGAATGTTCATAGTTTTTCTGTTTTCAAGAAGTCCTACAGTGAAGACCTGAAGCCATTTGTCTCAAGTAACACTTAGGAAAAAAAGACGGCTGTAAGTACATACAGAAGTGGCGTCAGGAATACTCCGATCATCGGGTACTGACTATCAGGTTTCAGGCCTCACAGAAGTATTGAGACATAACACGGATATATGCACCATATCAGTTTGACGATGTCCGTGTTTGTGCTCACCTGAAGAAAGAGGACAGTTGGGAGTAGCAGTTTGTTTCAAAGTTTAATCCACTTAACAGTGACATCTTTTATTGTCATTTTCCTATCGGATCCATAGTTTACCACCTTCAAAACTGCCTTGGATAATACTATGCAGTCAGCCATAGTGTCCTTATAAACAAAATGAAGTCGGATATAGTCACTGTAGTACTTGAAGACATCTTCAATTCAAAGTCCTAACAGTGTCTGTTTCAAATAATCTCCAGCGAAATGAGGCACTGTTCTGATTTGGGTGAGCAGTGAAAAGTCAATGTTCAACTGAAAGACATCTAATATGGACCACTGTTAACCAACTGTAAGTTATACCATAGATTAAGATTTGATCTAATCCCTCTAAGCCAAATTCGAATTTGGTTCACAGAGGGAAATTCGTAATCCTACATAACAATACTAAATGCCATGTAGAGATCTGTCAAGGTTACAGTTGTTAATTAGCTTTGTGGGATTACAAACTTTGATTAACTCGACGCTGCATTTGAACAGGTTGTTTAATATGATGTTTGGTAATCTTTTGCCTGATAGAGAACTTCTTTTACTATTCGCGAGGCTTAGTCAGTGGCTGGGTTGTCATCTTTGTGAGTTGATACTATATGATAGAACTATCATGCACTATCCCTCCTACTGAAGGCACTGACTTGTTTGGAAGATATTTCTAGTTGGTTTTATAATGGGATATTAAAGTCCAAAAACACATTACGTTTCCTAAAAGGTACTAGAGGACAGAAGCGATCGCTTGACCTAACCTCAAGACGTCTACCAAATTATGATTTGACCTTTGACATTTACTTATAGAAATAGAAAATACTAAAAATTTAGAATGACCAATGTACTGATCTTAATATATATTATCTTTAATAATGTTATTTGAAATTCGAGTTTTGAGAAATATGATAAAGCCTCCTTCCATTTCTTGTTATCATTTTCAGTAAATGTTTGCTGAAATAGAGACATACAAACATTGACATTAAAACTATTTTTAAAAACCGTTCACTTTAATTTCTAAAAGTAAATTAAATTGATGGATGTTTAAATTGACGTTTAGACATAAAACTGTTATGTTATGTATAACCAGATAAATAAAAAAAGTCAACTTATATGTAATACAAAAGATGGAGGTTTAAAGTACCTAAGATAAAAGAGATAATCAGGCGCAAAAACTTTCAGTACTTAGACACTTCTATAAGAAACAAATGCCATGGGCCAAACAAATTGATAGAAACCTTCCAAAAATGGGCTGCCGAGATATTTTAGAACTCAGTTGTCACCATTTGAAGAACCCAGTATTTCAAAGATAAGAAATCCTTTCTATGTTGACTTGGTTTCATCCTGGTTTGATTTTCTACAAAATATCACACCACAAACAGATACAGACATTTTTAATCAAACGATCTGGCATAACTGTAATATCATGATTGGTAACAAAAGTATCCACTATCCGGACTGGAAATCAAAAGGAATACACTTTATTAATGATATTTTGGATGAAAATGGTTGCTTTCTAGATTTCATAGAATTCAGAAAGAAATATATATGATATTAAAGCTTCATACAATATTACGGTTTGACACAAACGACAAAAGCATATATCAAATCATTCAGAACTATAGAAATAAAAAAGAAGCTATCTTTCCTCTAAATCTACGACACCTTTGCAAAGAAAAAAAAGGATCAAAATACCATTATTCAATTCTGACTGAGAAACAATGAAAAAAATCAACATGTCAGTAAGTGGGATAACGAGCTGCAATGTAACATTTCTGTCGAAATATGAACCAAATATAACATCATACCGTTCAGATGCACCACCCATAGAAATCTGCAATGGTTCCAATACAAAATCTTTCACAATATCCTACCAAACAATACCCATTTACATAAAATGGGATATTTTAAGACTGATAAATGTTTTGCTTTTGTTCCAACAATACAGATACAGTGAAACACTTGTTTTCGGAATGTGATCATGTGCGACCGTTGTGAACCAAATTGGAAGGTTGGCTTAGAGAGAAAGCACAAGTAAAAATCTCTTTTAATAAAGAAAACATACTATAATATATATATTTATCATCCAAAACTGTGTTCCACAGGAGATATCGCTTGTGTGAGATCAAGCGATATCTCCTAGGAGATATCTTTTTGGCAGTAGATTTTGCACAATGCCCTGTCGCCGTCAAATACATGACATCACAATGCTTTTACATCATCGAGTAATGACGTCACAATGCTATGACGTCATAAACATGATGACGTCACAATGCTATGACCTCACTGCACTGGAAGTAAAATGGCAGAGATGTGCTCAGAGATGTACATTATTTTCACTTAAACGTAATAAGAATGATTTTGGATGATAAATAGAATCTCACCCTCGTGTCTTCTGATATCAAATATATCAACACTCGTTGATAAAAGTAAAAATATCCTCGGCAAGCCTCGGATATTTGTAACTTTCATCAACTCGTGTTGATATATATTTGATATCAGAAGACACTTGGGTGAGATTCTCTATCTATTATAATGTTACTAAATGTGCAGCTGACATGACAAATAGAGTAGATGTGTTCTATAAATTCTGGTCCTCATGTCATCTGTTGTAAATATGAATGTAGTTGTGTGATTGATACCTGTAAAAATAAAAGTTTTAAAAATATATATACTAATACATTTTTAAAAAATAAACCCGTTATGATTAACAAACATTTCTGTATTCAAAACAGTTTTAAAAAATCATGTGTTTGAGGAGGAATGAATCTTCACACTCAGAATATGAGATGAATCAATTAAATGTATAAAACAAAATCTTTCATACAGGTATATTATGTGAGTGCAAACGGCTGATAAGTGACCTTAAATGAGTATTAATTATTTAATTTCTAAATGTACATTAAAATGGAAGGATGTTTAGTTGATGGTTGATAAATTGACAATTAGACATGAAACTGTTATAATATAACAACGAGTTATTTAAATCATGTGTTTGTTTATGTGTTATATGTTATGTGTTTGATATTATGTGAGTGTAAACGGCTGATAAGTGACCTTAAATGAGTATGAGACATCCACTTTATAGCTGCATCCAGGACAGCAATTACTTTATCACCAAAATAATAATAAATCACCAGATTTTACAGAAAATACTATTTTATTTAATTAACAAGCATATTTTAATTAATAAAACTGTCATTATCATGTAAAGCTCTAAATAGAGAAAATAACAATCCATGATGACACTAACACAGTGTTGTCTCTTTGACGTCTATGATCACATTAACATACATTTTACAACACATTATCATTAAATGGTATAGATACATTGATGTTTCCAAAATTAACTTGATAAGTAAACATCAATTCAATCTCGGAAAAGAGCTAAATTATCAAAATAATAATAATTAATAAAACAATAAAATACTGTCAGTTTTCTCTAGAAACACAGCTATGGTTGTTGAGATAATCAATAAATAGACAAGTGTCAGGTTGCTCTATCTATATTTCATCTTCTAACAAAATTGAAATATTCGTGCTATTGTGTCAAAAGGGAATAAAACATATAAGCTAAGATAAAAACAAATAATCATCTGCTATATTACATTAAAAAAGGGTTTCTGAAATAGTACCTTTCTGAAAATAAAAGCTCAAATAATGCTTCAAATTTTGTTAATGTTCAATGAAACCAAGAACTCATCACATTCATAAAGACCACAATCAACACAGTTGAATAGTTTACATCCATAGCAAGTGTTTTTTTGATATGTATGAAATATCAACCACATTCTCGTATGAACAAACAGCAAGGCATCTGACTAATCACACGTTTTACATTTATCGGTTAAAGAGTCATCCATTGAATATGTATTTGCCTAAATAACATATGTGCTGTAGTATGTACTTTAGTTATATGACCTATTTAACATTATTAACCCAAATTTGTAGTTTAGTTTGTTAATTTTTCAAAATTGTGTTTGACTGATTGAATTGCGACAATCGCGGTGCATTACCCGGTTTTCAATCAAAAATCACTACTTTAAACTTTATATCGGTTCTATACTGAACCGATAACTATTAAAATAGTAATTTTCGGCGACAGTCAGTACTTCTCGATACATTGATACTGTTTAAAACGTTTTGTATGTGTTACCCCCAACGATAAAAGAAATGTACCTGATGTACTTGTAATCACCTGATCTATAGCAAATATACTGAAAAGTTAAAACGCGTTTCTATATAATAAACAAAGAAAAAACACACCTAAATATAAAAAATAATCCATTGAATGCGTTAACTACAAAATGTACATTTACATTCTACCATAACTGTATTCAATGTATTAAATAAACATTACATATATACTTGTTAAACTGATGGCAAGCGTTTATAGAAATAACTTTTCAGTTTTAGTTGTTAGTTTGAGTATTCAGGGTCCCAATTGCCTAAATATTGTGTTCACAAGATTTTATATTTGACATTAGTCTAAGAGGAGAATACGTCAGTAAACTCCAGGGAGTGGACTCTCGTTTGCACTTGCAGCTAAGGTTCACTCCATCTGGAGTTCATGTTTTTTAATTAGCCAAAGAATATCGGATTTTTAGATTATTTCCTAAACAGAATGTCTATTATTTATTCGTGGCTTCATTGTTGCCAATTTACAGTCTCTTTAAAGTATTTATTGAGGTGAAAGTCATTATGCATGTAAGCTGGGAATATACAGCAAAAAATCCATTTGCATTCTGAATATCCTCAGTATGAAAACTGTAAATGAACTTGATCAAGGAAATCATCAACTACGCAATCAAGTACAGTAATACAATTTTAGTCTGAGGGATATATTACGATGGTAAATCTAGAATAATTCCAGTAATGACATTTGATGTAAACCATTAAAGCAATTTTATGTAGAAATATAAACAATCACATGATAAAGACATTTCTCATGTAGCGAAAGATCAAACTCTTCATGGAATGTCACATGTTGGAAGAGATTTACATAATTGCAAAGATTCACATGTTCATGGATTGTCACATGTTGGTAGAGATTCACATGTTGGCGTACGTGCTTGCTGTCAGCTGGGCACATCTTCTTGCAAAGTCAAACAACTGCTTCACGTCGTCCTGGAACAAAGAGCAGGAATTCAAAATGAGAGTATGGTACTCTTATCTTTGATAAGGCGTCACAACGAGGTTAGACTACGTGTATGAGTATGATGGGTTCTTTTATCAGTATATTTCTGTACCTGTGTGAGTTTGATGTCCGGGAAGCTCCTGGTGAAGCTCCTCACTTGATGCAGGACATCCACTGTCTCGTCCTCCTGGATCTCAGACATCAGGTTCCCCAGCATACAGAACATCACAACAGTCTTCCTGTCTGTGGAGCTGGAACAGAGGATAGTTAGTAATATATATATCACACAGAACATCACACTATCCTTAACGTTTGCAACGCCTGCAAATCTAATAAACTGAATACAATTTATTTTGTGAAGGGTTTGTTGACTGGTACACATATTATTAGTGGAGTATTGGTGTATGCTAAATACAATGCATTCAAAAACAATTCTTCCAGTTCTTATTCTTATTCGTAATAATATTAATATATACATGTACAATAATTCTAAAACTGTAACCCTACCTGTATACTACAGCTCTCGTTGAAAGTTCTGATGTCATCAGTTTGAGGAGGCTGTGTTCCAGGAATGAGGCTGACAGACTCTGCACAGACACAGGCTCGTGGAACTGGAGGAGTTTCAGGTCCTTTGTGCTTTGATGAATCTGGACAGTAGACAGAATTTTAGTTCCATAGAGAACTCAAACGATTGCGGTCTTAATTTAGACTTAGTGAATAATGTTTGTGAATACGTACGGGTATCTGGATCTGTAGCGTAGAGAGACTCAGGTCAGAGGTCAATATAAACTGATCTTTGGTTGTCAACTTCATTTCATCAATTGTCTTCATACTTCCCTTCTCACCAACCAGCTTGTTCTGCAACATTATTAAAACACTATTTAAAATTGGCATATCAAAATGATATCCTAAGACCTCGATTCATCCAAATGCATACTGATGAGACCAGAGACCATTGTAAACAAATCAAACCTGGGTTTTATCAAGGACGATGACGAAATTAACGTTGTTCTCCTCCACCAGCTTCCACAGCAACTTCTCCTGACCCGGATGTGGGGACTCAGAGAGTAGGTACCCCCTCACGTTCCTCAGAGACTGTAGGATAAGATAGTGTTACTGTTGGATAACAGATTGTTATGTTTTGGATAAAACATGACCCGTGGCCATTGATGCTGTGAAACACATCAGAAACACATTGTTATTATGATAAAACACATTGTTATGTTGAAGAACATTGGTACTTTGAGACTAATGAAAAAGCAATTCCCTTGTGACAAAATTTTTGGTTTCGCAAAAAACATTGTTAGTTAGGACAGTCGTGAATATAAAGTAACCAGCTTGAACCTTATAACATTTCAAGTTCTTCAATAAATTCGGGTACATCATAACTATAAACACCGGATAAATAGAGAAATACAGAGGAACTCACAGGAGCTGTTCTGACAATGAAGTCCTGGTTACCGTCCACCCACATCCGGTTCATGACAGGGGCACCTGTTCAGTATACAAATATCAGATGTTCAGTATTTATTTGTCTTTATTGTGAGGACAGATAAATATGGTGCTCCTAAATTAATTTATTTATTCTTGGGGAAGTAATATGGTGAGAAGTTATAAATCTCTACGGTGGTGACAAACACTTCAAGTTCAAACTTATATTCTAAGAATTCTATATATCTTATTTATTCCTTCAAATATTGTGTTTATTCTGCAATATCTCTCACCTGCGCTGTGTTCAGCTAGCATCATCTGAAACAATGAAATTAAGGTCACATCAGTTACTTTGACTTCGTGACTCACGACAGTCAATAAAAGTTTACCTTGGAATCGATTCATATTACTTTAGTGCACTTTTTCACACTATAAAGATTTGAATACCGAATAAATAAATATTTGAATTACATGCAAAATGATCTTAAAACACAAAATAAAGTCATAGTTTAATCTTATGAACTATGCCTACAGTGATCTTCCCATTCAAAAGGTACATCCCTTTTTAAATGAATTGCTAAAGATTACCTCCCTTGGCCTGTTCTGGATTTACATGTGAGTTATGCAGAGCTCTCCATTTAAGTACTGACGTTTTTTTGCCTTCCGTAGTTTTAAATTCCATGTTTTAATGTGAGGTGATACTGTTTAGCATTACTTTAGACATTGGAACAACGTCAGACATAAGTAATGGGAGGCAAATACCACTGAGGTGTCGAATATTCATATTCGTATTGGTTTGCATATGACTCTGTGTTTGATGGACAAGTTTGGTATACCTGTGTCAGCTCCCTGAAGGTCTTGCTATCGAAGTCCATCTGTGCGTCCATGCCACTGTTGGTGTAGAGTGTGGTGAAGTCGTCCACGGTGAGATTGGTGTTCCCGTACTTGGTCATCTCCACCAGACAGTTGAACACACACTCGTACTGGTGCTTTAATGGTAAATTAACAATGCTGTATTTTAGGGAATGTACAATTTGGAAGACTGCCAACAATGCTTCCAGTACTAGTAGATTTTTAAAAAAAGTTATTTTAAAAGCACAGTGTGCTTAGGAAACAACTGATATGGTCCATAGGTAAATTTACCTGACGAAAATGCAGAATTTAAGGTTAGAAATTAACACACTAATAATTGGATATGATTTGAACAATTAATCAGAACTGTTGAAGTAAAAAAAGAAGATATGTCAGGCAATCGTGCAAATATATGGACAACAATTTTCTAGATACTAAACACCCACCACGGTCTGTATCATGTTCTTCCTCTGTCCTCTCATTAAGGACACGTAGCCCTGCACATCCACCTTCCCCTCCTCTCTGGCCTGGTCCAGCAGCGAGTCCACAGCAATGTACGTGCCTGTGCGTCCTATACCAGCACTGGGAACAAACATCATGTGTTAGACTAGAAATAATCAGGAGTCTACAGCAATGTACGTGCCTGTGCGTCCTGTACCAACACTGGGGACAAACATCATGTGTTAGAAAGACTAGAAATAATCAGGAGTCTACAGCAATGTACGTGCCTGTGCGTCCTATACCAGCACTGGGGACAAACATTATGTGTTAGATAGACTAGAAATAATCAGGAGTCTACAGCAATGTACGTACCTGTGCGTACTATACAAGCACTGGGGACAAACATAATGTGTTAGAATCCTAACCTTCCTAACATCGCTCACCTGCAGTGCACAAGTAGTGGTTCGTCCGTCCGTGTGTGAGTACGTCTCATCATCCAGATAAAATTGACGAGAGCGAGAGTGTCGGGGATGCCGTGATCAGGCCATGTGGTGTAGTGGTACTGGAAAACTCTCCGAATCTCTCCAGTCTGAAGTTCGAAGAGGTCCAGGTCTTATTATATGTTTTAAGAATATTGAAGAGCGAAATGACAATAGACGAATATGTTGGTACATCAGAGTTTGCCTTGTAAAAGGTGTTTCTATCATAAGGATTTTCTATATCATTCTATTCACTCACTTCCTTACACTGGACATCCATGGTCCTGGCGGTGTAGTTAGCACGTGTGTTGGTGTCCTTCAAAGTAACCCGGAAGTGGTCTGTGGTCAGCAGGTCATTCTCCGGCCAATACTTGTAACACTTTTCCTGAGAAAAAGATAAAATTTAAATTGTCATGTGATCACTAGTTTTCCTGTTAACTAATGTTTACTGACATCATCTCCTCAAATCCTTATCCTAAACATACCGTTTTAAAATTAGTAATAAACATTAGTTGATGAGTGTTTTGGTTCTATATTCTGGACATTTAATCTCACCCTCATATCTTCCACAAGTCCAGTCAACATGACCACGAAACGAACTCTCTGTTGCCAGATCATCCTCCAGAAATCTCCAAGCGTGATCTTCTTAGGAGCTGCAAAAAAATACGCCAATTATTGATTTCGAGCTAACTACAATAATATTTTGCCAACATCACTTCAAATCAACGGATATCAAAAGGTTATTTATACATCGATCCATTTACAACAGGACAAATTACAAGATAAGTTTCGAACAGTGTGCAGTGGAGTTACACATTAGGGAAACAGACCAAACTCAGCTAAAGACTGTTGGTAGACAACGAACCTTGCGCTCCAATGTATGTTTTCGTCTCGTTGATATTCTATTAAACAAAATATAAAATAATCTCATCAGTACACCTTGTTAGTTGCATCTTCAACAACTCAAACATCACATCCTTTTATACCAACAAATAGCGGAAGGCGGTGGCTTGTTTCGTAATAAGAAGATGAATGAACAATTATCAAAAACAAACCATTAACGTTTTGCTTAACACACGCCTTATTTTACATGTTAAAGCGAAGTATTGAAAGTCATGATTGTAATTGATAATTCATGAAGTCTAAGAAGCAGTTTTGGAAACAGCAAGACTGCTAACATTTTGAAAGATTAAAATAAATCTGATGTTTTGCCTGATAATCAACAGGTTTCTGTACATGACCCCTTGGTTAGTATGGCATCACTCCATATGTGACATGTATAGTTTATGGAGAGATACGCTAAATAAACAAGCAGCATCAATGTGACACAGATACAAACACCGAGCAGTGAATGGATTCCCATAAAATCACATGCAATACATTGGACGAGGTAAGTGTAGTATAAAACATGAGGAGATTAAAATCATTCTCTAGTGTTCTGCTGCTCAAATAAAATGTCGAAAAAGACGTAAAAATATCACCACTGACGTGCATGATGCTCGCGTTGATGTAGTCTGATCCGGGGACGTCTTGGATGAGGGAGAGACGGACTCGGTTGTGATCATCTGCAAGTGGAGATCATCATTATTGTGGAAATCTTCAGACTTTAGAACGTGTACTTTAACATGCTGGTGAGAAGTATTCCTGTTGCGAACAGTTTAAATACAGGAATTTGACTAAAGACTCACACGGATAGTAGCCTTGGAACTTATTCTTCCCCTTGTTCTCTTCCTTCTGTGAGTCAGAATATGTAGCAGTGAAGCCTGTTGGTAACCTCTTTAGAAAAACAAAGATTCATATAGTCGCTGAGTCTATAAAGGAATTTGAGTTATTTAATGAAATTATATGTAATAATCATATTTCGATTGTGCGTTCATTTTATGCTTCATGTCGATTCCTTGTGCTTCAACTTCATGCTTGATATAAGAAGTGAATACGATATCTTATCAAAGATACGTAAAAACTCCTTGCTCCTTTCTTCTGTAGCTATACACTGTCGGCCAAAATAAGCGCCTACTTCATTTTCCTTAAAAAGAAAGATGAAATAACTACTAACATATAATTAATGGTGGTCTCCACGTTATGCTTAAACAATAATTAATATGAAAATCTATTGAAACTGTGGAAAAACCGTGATTCGAGTCAGTAACATTTATGAAAACCCCGCCCAAAGAAGACCGCTATTTCCGGTTGATTCACTGGCGCACCATAACCACGTACATTTGTAGCGTCATCACAGCTGTAATGCGAATGCGTGCCTGTATTGTTGCTCGTGTTTGTATGCAAATCTGTTGTAAATGTTTTTCATACCAAGCACTGATCGAAAAAATGAACAATTCTTTTGTCTCATTTAAACAATTGCCATTCGTTTCTGACATGATAATTTGAATATATAATGCAGAAATGGTGCAACCTCATAATGCTTAAATATATTTTTATTTGTTTCCATTTTTTTGGTACATTTCCATTCACTTATCACAGAATTGACATAAAATACATGCGCATATAGATACACATACATGTGTCATTCAGATGTCACATTTAAGTTATTATACAGGATCTTTAAAAGTTTATGGAGAGATGACCAGAAGGTGTGAAAGCTTGCATATTTAAAGTTGGAGAATGCAATGAATTTGGTTTTTTGTATAGGTTGTATAGGTTTGAAATTTGTTTTCATTTTCTTAATACTGCATCTATAAAGCATCAATTTTGTTACAATAATTATTAGGTTTAAAGGGTTATTATTAATTCCCTTAAATCCAAACAGTATATTTTTCTTCATTAAAATCAATATTTCCTTCAATGTAATTTGCAAGCCATTCTGTTAATTGTCTCCATATGATTTGTGTATATTGACAGGCATAAAGAACATGCGAGATGGTTTCAGTTGAATCATTACATAATGAGCACATAGAGGATTCCAAGTATCCCATCTTACATAATAATTGATTAGTACTGAGAATATTGTGTATGACCTTAAACTGAAACCATCTTAGTTCACTATGTGTACATCTCTTCGCCATAAGATTGATATTTGTCAGTGTCAGTGTATTCATTTTGTAAGTGATCTTCCCATTTCGAAAGAGTTTTGATTTTTAAGAATTTTGGATTCAATAAAGTCACGTAAATTTGAGAGCTTTGTTTGTTGGTTATTATTGATATGTTAAAAGGGAGGATGGGTATAAAATGGTTTTAACACAGGTGTTAAAGTTGCGAAGAAAAGAAGACACTGAAGGAAGGAACTAGCATAACCGTTTACCAATACACAGAATTCAATATTTTCAAAAAGTATATTCACAATTATCTCTGAGAGATAATCTAACTTTCAACTTGGTCGATGTGCACTCAAAGTATTGGCATCATTATAGAATCATTCACATATATTTTTGTAACATTTGATGTTAAGTCAGAGAAAACATGGGCATGGATTATGTAAATATTCATTCAAGAACATTCAGGGCAAATGACGAAAACTGTTTATCTTCGAGGGCCAATCAGTTGTCTTTCAAAACTTTCACTTTAACTATACATATTCAAGCGAAAATTAAGGAAGGACAGAACTCACATTATACTCTACTTCAAATCCTCCCTCCCTCCTCTTTATTTTCTGTACAGTAGCTGCCAGGTCCTCAACAGCCACTTCTCTGATGACCTCCTCATCGTCTATGTTGTAGTAAGGTTTGGAAGACGGAGCCTCGTCCTCGTCCTCGTCCATGATCTCTTCTGATTGGTCATCGTCTTCGTCACGTGATGGTTTGGGAGGCAAGGATGTTTTCTGTGCTACCTTAGCTGTTTTCTCTCCTTTTATCGGGTCCACGGTAGCCATGGCAACATTTATATACACGTTATCTGGATTAAAAATAGTATCTATCAGGGGTTTTGCTTGAAAAGCATTTCACAGATTGCATGAACATTATCTAAAAATTAACTTACCAGGGGAAACCGTTTTCCTTTTTCTTGAGGAATCTAAAAAAAGATATTAAAGTATTAAGTTTGAAGACTGCATTTCACAAGGAACAACACCTAATGGCACCATCACTTATTGTCACTTCAGATGAATACGAGACAGCATCAGATATTGGTCTGTCTGTGATTCAAAACTTTCAGACTATTACAATGATTCCTAAAATTCATTAATAGTCCTTCATAATGAAACCCACAACATATCCAAAAGTAATCATTACCAAATTCTGTGGAGCTACAAACACATTTTAGTGTTAATTCAAACATTTTTATCACTCACTTCGAATTCCCGAATCTCAGATATAACATGTTAGACTCTAGATTGCTGAATAGAACATATACATCACACAAGATGTTTCATGTATGGCAGTGACACTAAGGGTAACTTACCAACAATTGAATGATGTTCAGGCGTGTCTTCACTTTGATAGCGTTTGCTTCTTTTTCTGTAAGTTTAGATGTTGTAAATCAAAATATTGCTAAATGTATATGACTTTGATTGAATAAATATTCTTCTTTTATACTGGGTTGCAACATATATGTAAAGTATAAAGTAACATAAAAACATAAATCGATGTAAACTAATTTACCTTCTGTAGATTACGACAGCGACGATGACAATAATGATGACAACGACAGCAGCAGCTGCACCAGCAGCAACAGGGATGACAATATCTGTAGTTTCTCCTGTTGAACGTTCTGCGAGAAGAAATATATGCACATATCAATTTAAAATATTATATTAACTGCAGGTTAACATAACTGTTGATTGCTTTTGATTTTTTTTTGCTGCTTTTATAAGAATTCCTTGACAAAATGATATAGTGTGGATGTATCTGGTCAATACAATCATTTAACACATCAGCACAACAATTATTTGAACCATAGAGTTTTAACCAATAAAAGTCACAAACATGTCATATAGGTAACATTCACATTTTAAGCTCAAAGTTTTTAAGTCCAAATATCGGACCGTTTTTGGTCAAAATTTCCAAAATTACTTAAATGGTATGAGTTGGCATCACTGAACGGCACAACAGCAGCATGTAGGTAAATTTGAAGGTTCGAAGTCATATTGTTTTTTTTAGATATGCTCCGGTTTTGGACACATGACGCATGCACGGACGCACGGACAGGCAGAGCGTTCTATACCATCGACTACATCACATCAACTCAAAGAAAAACCACACAAAGAAAGCTAAACTTTCTAAAATAGAAGCCCGAGAAATTTACATGTTTATGCATGCATATCACGGAATGGACCAGGCAACCTGCACATAACATGTCAGTCTATAAAAATTGAAAAAATCATATTTGTATAGCTTGTTGAAAGTGGTATTATAAAGGAACATACGAATAGATTGTTGTTGTCTACGTTCGAATTTTTATACTACTTTTAGATATAATGATGTACATTTAAATCAAATACACTAATAACGTGAGCATAATGTTTAATTATAATTCATTGCATGTGTTTTTTTTAAATCACTAAAGGTTATTGAAGTTTTGACAGTTTTATAATGTGCAAATGATGAGGAGCGGCAAAATAGGTGCTTTTAAAAAATAAATTGAAGTTGGTGCTTTTTTTACTTCAGAATATCTAAGTCGGTCATGGTTATACTGAAATGTCCTTGATGGATCCCTAAACGCATTATATATTGCTGTAGACTGCGTAAATAATCATTTAACCGTTTTCTTGTTGAACTCGCCTTCATTACACTTCTCTGTTTTCCATCCTGCTTTACAGCCGCTAGGACAGTTTCCGGTCACGTGATGACAAGCATCATCAGAGCTACAGTTCCCACACGCCATGCTGCAGTTGGATCCATACAAGCCTGGGGAACATTCTGCAAGAAACAACTCAAGTCAAGTTCTGTAGAATTGCTTTAGACATGTACCATAGAAGAACGTATTTTATCAGATCATTTGTTAGACGAAACAGTGCAACTTAGGAAGCACTGTAAAAAAAATATCTAACATCGAAACGTAATAAATGCTTTTTGATAAGTTCATGTTACGAATGCCATTACCTTGTGTGCAAGTCTGCCCCGTATATCCGTCCTGACATCCCTGAGAACAGGTTCCATCTGCAGGACAGTCCGACTCTCCCTGACAGTGACGTGTACTGCAGGAAGTGCAGTCAGATCCAAATGTTTCAGCAGGACACTCTGTAAGTGAACACATCCACATTTAAATTTTGTTGCAGAGATAAACAACAGCATTGAAGAGGATTGTACAGTTAAGGTTGATACAAACCCACAATTGCATGATGGGTTTCCCTCTAGATCTGGCATGTTTATTCCTGAAACACAGTGCTCAAATAAACTCCATAACAATCTTTTTTGTTAATAGTGAGTATTGTCTCAATGTCACATGAGAAATTTTAACGAGTCTTACCATATAATTAGGATGAACAAGTTTTCAATTTGCAGTATCCGATAGTTTTTTATGCTTAGCTGCACATGACAATTGAGTCATGAACCCCCAACGTTTGGAAATGCGACCTTTCATTTGTTGAAAGGCGTTCTTTCCAAGAGATGGAAAGATCGCATTTCTACAGGAATATTTCCACAACTGGCAGAGAAATGAAACGTTCATAAAATACACAATGCGTTTTCATTTCAATAGCAAATTAATCACCAAATACGAGCCATACATTGCAATGGATATGGTTTTTGTTATAGGTTATAAATATTAATTAGTAATGTTGGCTTGTATAAGACACAATTACAAGATATTATTATTTGAAAAGATCATTAAATGAAGCATGAATAAAATCACAGTTCGTTTTTTACAATTTGTATAGTTGGGATCACATTATCAGGAATATTATTATCTCCATAGTGGTCATGCAAATACTTATGTCTTTACTTCATCAAAGACATTATAAAAAGTGTCAATTCTAAAAATTGTCTGTACATTGACACATACATTTCTATTTTTAATTTTATAAGTATTCAATTGCCATTATAAACTACATAAGAGGTATTCGAATTAACATCATGTGTAACATTGTACAATTTTACGTTAGTGACGGTCTTATTTACCTTATATCTTGTGAATCTATTAAGATTATTCCAACTTTTTACCACCAATTCATATTTTATTCACATAATAATCACTGCATATTCTCTATAAATTAAAATTGAACTACTTATCCTTCCTGTATGTATAAGCACATGACAAATATTATTACACAGGGTAAGGAATCGTACAACAATTAATATTCGTCCATTTTGGCACAGGCTGTGACACGCATATATATAATTATATTTGTCCATACATCATAATTGATCTTGTTGATTATCAAGTATCCCCCCAAGTTACAAATAAATACAAATAGGAGTCATATCACGAGAGAAAATATTGCATTTGATCGAACTGTCCATATCCATATTGTACTTATAAATTATAAAATGTAAAATAAAGTATGTGGTGAAAAATATTGAAATACTACTGCACTGCAAATTTTCCGCATTGACTTTTGGTCAAATATTTAATCTATGTAATGGGCATATGTTTAATTGAATCAGCTGTCAAATCAGGGAATAAAGGATACAGTTACAGCCCTTGAAAGCCACATTTAAGAAAATGAGGTTAAAAAAGGCGTTGCTCTCAAACTTTGTTTTCACAGGTGGACACCAAGGATACATCTAGGGTTTCAGGTCACTGATTTTTAGTTTTATATGGTTCATACATATTTATTAATAATAAATATAAAATCTAACTGTGGATGAATTGTTTAGCGGTAAGCAAGGAAGACATGCGCACAGAATGAGGAAGACCTGCTGTTAGCGCAGAATGATCACGGCGCTGGCATGACTGCGTAATTTCGGCAATGATCAAAGGATTTTCACTTGTAATTGTGTATATAAACCAAGGTTTGACCAAGGAAAGGAGTACCTTCGGGACAAGCAGTCAAAAATGAGTCTGTGCAAGACCATTGCTGGGGAGAAGAACTGGTATTGGAAATTACGAACATGTACAATCGTATCACTACCGAGTGTAACCGTAGCTCTGCCGTGTGTAACCGTATTTCACCAGCGTAAATCATATCTCTTCAGTGGAAAAACGAAGGCGGGAAAGATAAGGAAGACTTGCAGAAAACTAACGGTAATTTTACGGCAATTACTGAAGGACTACGAAACACTTACGATTTGCGTTTGTCTCCCACGGAAGAATTGCAGACTGGAAATTCGTGCGATTGCTTTTGAACATGTCCAAAAGCACCCCGTATTTTTTCGACCACAGAAACTGACGGTAGGACTACGGTTCTTTGAGGACTTTGCAAGAAGAATTACAGTGTTATGAAGTAGAATTACAAATACTCGGGGAAGACTTAGAATTTCTCACATACCAGACATGTTTTAACCATAGTGAAAGGGGGGTATTGATTCACTAATTGCTAAAATGCTCTATGATTATGTGACATTTTAATTGCTGCAACATGTCGAATATCTTGACAAATCGATAATAAAAACGTTTACAGGCATCCATATTGTTAGGACGAGTTTTCAATAGCATTATAAATGAAACA
This sequence comes from Gibbula magus, assembly GCA_936450465.1. NCBI lineage: Eukaryota > Metazoa > Mollusca > Gastropoda > Trochida > Trochidae > Gibbula > Gibbula magus. The sequence continues at coordinate 55,518,275 of OW388292.1, forward strand.
GTGGAACCATTTATGTCAATCCTTAGGCTCCTCTTTGCCTTTCTAACTATTTACACTTTTATCCGAGCTTATTTCTAGTTTTGCACTGATAAGCTACATGTAGCCATTCCAATGTCTACCATAAAGAGAAAAGACGTTCCCACATCCGAGGTTTATACATGTATTTGTGTTGCTCAAAAGGACTTTTTAATTAACGTCTGGTCTTCATTTCTTCGGCAGAGATGTCAGAGATGTCTAACGTTCATTATTCACTTCATACGTTTCGCATACTTTATGTATAAGAATTTCAACCAAAACAAATCAATGTACTACACAAATAAATTTATTTGTATTTATTCGTTTAACTCTAAGGACGTTTAGGGCTGTCGAACAGGGATGTAGCGCTGCAAGTACATCACCAAGCATTAATGCCTCATCTGCAACCTGAGTGTATGGTGGCACAACCCTTCATCCTAAATTTTAACATCGAGAATATCTTAATGCTTGTTGTTCTGCCTTTTAAAATATTTAATGTACAGTTTAAATTAATCAATTGTTAAAGGTGACCTCGACACTTTTCACTGATCTTATTCCTTCAAATAGTGTTGAAAACCAAATATATTCTTATGTTAATTATTTTATATATTATTAAGGGTTGTTCTGAGTGTCAACATATAGTGATACTAATACTATAAGTATCAAACGGTTACATTGTCATGCACATGTTTTTTATAATATTTCCTAGCCTAATCCAGATGCTTACAAGCATGTCTTTTTTAAATATTTTCTTGTTAGTGATTGCTTCTTACAAATACGAACATATTATTTTGATGAATACCCCAAAATAATTAAGTTTTACGGTACATTGGCCGATTTAAGCAGTAACATACCATACAGGTCTCAACAAACTGATCCTACTTACGACTTGTACAGTCGACTCCTCTCCACCCCACCTGACACCCTCCAGAACACTGTCCAGTCTTAGTGTCACACACAGATGATGGTAGAATACAGTTGCGATCAGAGCAGGACTTGATACAGTTGACTCCGTAGTTAACACTTTGATTACATGCTGTGAAGAAAAACAGATCAAGAATGCCACATGAGGTTGATGATTGTGATAATACCATATAATAATAATAATAATAATAGTCTATTTATAAGGCGCCTTTCCATGCGCAGTGCATGCTCAAGGCGCACATAGGAAGAACACGTGGATAGAGTTTATTTGGAGTAGGCAAGTCTGTAGAAATGGGTCTTGAGATAACAGCAGAATGAAGAATAGTCTTGACAGAGTCTTATTTCTACAGGAAGACTGTTCCAGGCCATTGCAGCAGCATGACTAAATGATCTTTGGCCAAATCGTTTAGTGCGGACTCGAGGGACAACAAGGAGCTGCTTGTTCTCAGATCTCAGGGATTTGGTGGGCTGGTAGACATCAATGAGGCTTGACAGATAGGCAGGAGCCATTCCAGAGAGACATTTAAAAGACAGGCAACATAGTTTATAAGTTATTCTGTGCGCAATCGGAAGCCAATGTAGTGATTGTAAAACTGGAGAGATATGGTCAAATTTTGAGGTTTGTGTCACAATTCTCGCGGCCGTGTTCTGAACACGTTGTAACCTGGAGATCTGAGATTGTGTCGCACCGGCCAGGAGGCTGTTACAATAGTCCAGTCTGCTCATCACTAACGACAGAACTAGGATGGCAGCAGACTCTTTGGTTAAGTACTTCCGGATGTTGCCAATGTTTCTCAGATGAAGAAAGCAGGTTCTGACCAAGTTGGAGACATGATGATCAAGCGATAGATCTGAATCAATAAATACACCAAGATTCTTAACAGTGTCAGACAATGGGATCTGAGAATAACCGCATTCAAATGTAGTCACTGCGCATTGCGATCTGCGAGCAGGTGTTCCGATTAGAAGACATTCGCTCTTCTCATCATTCAGCTTCAAGTAGTTGTTACACATCCATGTCTTAATATCATGACATATGTTGGAGCGTGATGTTAGCTTCTTGAGGTTGAGGTGGGAATGAGTTGTGAAGCTGAATATCGTCAGCATATTGGTGGCGGTTGATGTTGTGGTCATCAATGATCTCTCCAAGGGCCTTCACATATAAAGTGAAAAGAAGGGGTCCTAACACAGAGCCCTGCGGGACCCCACACCTGAGCATAACTGCCTTCGAGTAAGATCCATCAATATGAACGGATTGGTACCGAGAAGTAAGATAGGATTGAAACCATGATAAGGCGCTCTCAACAATACCAAACTTGATCTTCAAAATATCCAGCAGCTTCCAGTGGTCCACCGTGTCAAAAGCGGCGCTCAAATCTAGAAGCACCAAAAGCGCCACTTTGTTGTTATCAACGCTTAGTCGTAGATCGTTGAGAATCTTGACGAGAGCTGTTTCAGTGCAGTGTTGAGCACGATAGGCTGATTGATATTTATCATGAAGGTTGTTTTCCGAGAGATACTCCGAGAGTCTTTGGCTGACTGCTCTTTCAACTACCTTTGATAGGAAAGATAGATTTGATACGGGACGATAATTGTTTAGCTGATCTGAATCCAATGTTGACTTCTTTAGTAGAGGTTTAACAATCGCTGATTTGAAGGCGACAGGCACAGTTCCAGAACGAATGCTACCGTTTATGACTAACTTAATCACAGGAAGGAGAATGTCAATAAATTCCAGGACTATTCGGGTGGGTATTGGGTCGAGGGTACACGATGTTGGTTTAGATTTTCTGATGATTTTGAGTATTTCGGAATCAGTGTATTCATCGAAAGTCGTCATCCTACAGGATACTGTTGGTAAGGTATCTTCAACAGTGCTTCCTTGTTGAACAGAATTCATCACCATTGGGGCCCGGATTTGTTCAACCTTGTCAGTGAAGAAAGTGAGAAACTTGTCACATAGTGACATTGTATTATCATGTCTTGGGAGAGTGTTGTTAGTAGGCTTGCCAAGTAAAGTAAAAAGCATCTTGTACAGATTTCTTGTATCCTGCATACTGTCCTTGATCTTATCATTGAAATAGGTCTTTTTTGCTCGTTTAATAGCAAGATTCACCTTATTCTTGGATGAGCAATATATCTGGCGATGAACCTCCAGATTTGATTTGCGCCACGCTCTCTCCGCAATTCTCCATATGATATTGCTCAGACCACAACTATCAACTATCATACTGAGGTTCACATTCTAATATAATATATAATATGATACTACTTGTTTAATTGGTTGTAATTCAAATTTTAGTGGAGATGTTTTGTAAAGTAAAATTTTCTGAATTTACATCAATCGACACTTTGTATATAACCTGTCATCTGCTGGTTTCTGTCTCAGTAAGCAAACAATTACACCACACACATCGATTAGTGTTCTTTATTGTTCCTTAAGTCTCCATCATCACGGTCCTCTGTGGATTATAAACATCTGGCAAAATGTATTGCTACATTAAAACTACTTTCTTAGCTTAGATATTATTTCAGTGATACTGGCCATGTAGTATATTGTCTTACGCATTCGGTAAGAACATACTGGCAAGCTCAGGGTTTCGCCAGCAAACTGATATGGAAACCTCTCTCAGGACAATTAAAAGAGACACCCAAATTACTTTTTTAACAATTCAATCCTCAATCGTAGTCTCATCCTATTTCTCCTTCTACATCGGTTTTGAAATTATTAACGAGCTGAAATGAACAAGCGCATAAGTGAAAGATGTCACCTCGACCTGACGACCTCTTTTTTCATTTCTTCTTTTTTTAAAAAGTTTCTTAATTTTGTTCATTTTTTACCTTAATTCGGTTTGACAACAGTGTACATAAACAAAATGCATGTGTGCGACACACAGGTTACAGTGACCTTAAACCATACAGACAATAAGATGGGTACATGTAGTTTCAATTAAATAGTATACTACTTTGACAACAGTGTATTAAAACAAAATACACATATGAGACACACTGGTTACATTTACCTTAAGCCATACAGACGATAACATACATACATGTTAAATCAAATTCAAACATTATATAGGTATATAGGAATAAACGTTTAAGTTTTACAGATAGTTAACGTAAATCAATTGTTCAATATAACATGTAAGGATGACCAAAATTTAATAAATGCATCATTTTCATCAGAAACTAAATAAATGTATTTTGTTTTGTCGTAGTACTGTTTAATTTGGCTTAATACATACTTAAACTTTTGAATATTAATTTATTTACTGTTCTTGAATATTATGTCTTTCACAAGCAAAATAATAGCGTTATAACATTTCTTCCTTTGATTCCGAGCATTATTATTGATAGCCTCAGCGTTCATATATATAGGCGCTAGGTGTCATATAACCTTACAACGGTCTCAGCTTGTAACCTGTATTTACACATTAACGAAGAGGTCAGAGGTTAAGTTTTTATCATAACCATTCTTGTAAATATTAATTACGTTGTCTCTAACTTCCGATGTCCATGATAATGTATTACTTGCTGATCTTATAATGTCGTTACAGTGGTCCCTCTTCTCCACAGAGACCTACATGTATTACTGTTTTAGTATTGTATTTAGCTTTTTAGGATTAATATGCGGATGTCCCTAAAGGTAAACGTGAAGCAAACCACCATACATATAGTGATATCTACCTTGTCTACAATCTGGTCCCTGGTACCCCGCCTGGCATCCACCTTCACACTGACCAGTCACGTGATCACACACAGATGATGAGACAGAACACTTCCGGTCAGTACAGGACAAGCTGCAGCCATCTCCGTAGGAGCCAGAATCACATACTGAAAACATTCCAATTCAACATGTTTCTATTTTACGTGATGGTAAACTACATTTGTCGGGTACGTGTCAGTTGAAGTATCAATATCATTCTGATTAAATATTAACTCTGTCAGACGAATGTAATATTTTTAAAATTAATTTTATTATTGTTATTTTTTATGCGCTCTCAATCCTTTATGACAAAATTGTTGACACAACAGAAATTTAATTTATGGTTCCTTTTTTATCGAACATTGCATATTATAGCAAGCAAAAATAATTTTATTTCGACATGTGCTTTTTATTGAAATATATTTTACTTACCGAAAACAATTGCATTCGTAACATTCAAGGAGACACAAATCTTAAATAAAACTGATCATTCTCCATGAAAAAGTACAAATTGAAAATATATGAGTTTAAACTCTCACTTTCAACGCAATCTATCTCTTTGTAGCCGCGTAGACATCCATTTCGACACTGACCAGTCACGTGATTACACTCAGTAGAGGGCTCCCCACACTTCCGTTCATTACAGGACAAACTGCAGCCAGGTCCGTAGGAGCCAACATCACATGCTGAGGAGAGGAAGTAGAGAATACTCTAACAAGGACAATAGTAATATTTTCATAATTACATTTCATTCTACTATGTATATACTGAACCATCATCGCATACTGGAGAGAAAATAGAGACTAATCTAACAAGGATTATTCATTCAACAATGTATTTAGTATTTGCTGTTTCATTCGCAAATGTATTTTGGAAACAGTGCATGTTAGTATAGAATATAGGTAAACACTAGATTAAGAAAGTGAGTTCATTGTTCCAGTAGTATATACTTTTTTGAAGTGATTATCTATCTATTCTGTCCAAGTCTTTGACGGCATTTGCAAATGGAATGAATATATGAAGGAAATAATTTACGTTTTGTTTTGTTGTTTTTTTTATCAAAATTAAAAAACATTTCGGAGCATATATGACTACTCCAAAATAAAGTCAGACCCAAATTATTTCAGTGTGTTTTTTATAGATTAATTTCGCCTTTTATTGTTTACAATCTTGATATTTATGCATATTCACTCAAATAAAAACTTTTTGAAGTTTCTGATGTGGTGTGATTTATTAGGTTTAAACAAGCAAACCGTTATTATTGTAGGATAACCAGATTGCTAATGTACTCCAATGACAAAAAATCTACATTCAGTACTGTTTCTTTCAATATGAAAATGATATTGATAAGCTAAATATGTTGATAAGTTAAACAATGAAAAAATCGATGACATATGACACTTACTTTGTCTACAATCCAGTCCCTTGTACCCAGCCTGACAACGACCAACACACTGACCAGTCACGTGATCACAGGGAGATAAATCGTCTAGACACAGTCGGTTATTGCAGAACAAAGCACAGGAAGATCCGTAGGAATCGGACTCACATTCTGTGAAGAGTAAAATATACTTATGGTAATATTTGATCTATATTTCAGAGTAATGATGTTGGTAATAAGTTACAATAAATAGTTTTTTACTTATCAGTCCAGTCAAGAAGTAAACACATTTTCATTGTTAGAATTTGTTACACATTAATCACATCAGGATACATTGTACTGACCACCTTGTATGAACAGTTAATTATGTAGTTGACACTTTCGTTACATTCTGTGAAGAAAAATTAAGCGTATCATGTGAGTAAAAGTGAGTGTGGCAATATTTGATATGTAATAATAGGGAAGATAAGATAAGATAATTCTTTATTACCCGAAAGTGAATTCTTTTTACATTCACAGAGTCAAAAGTAACAATACACAACCAATGAAGAACAAAACACACGAAAATACATATCACATAGAAAGGGATTATCTACATCATCTAATATATATATAATGAGCTCTTAAATGATATATATGTATAGTAAGTGATAACTATTTATCACAGTTGCTATTTAAAAGTCTAATACTATTGGGAATAAAAGACTTTGTGGCACGGTTGGTCTTAAGTTTGGGCATCAAAAAGCGGTGGCCAGAAGGTAAAATGGAATAGCTTGTATTTAGTGGGTGGGTTTCATCAGCGAGGGAAAGGATACGGGTTTCATAGGTACTAGATATATTTAAAAGAGGGATGTTTGCAATTTTAGAGCGATATTGGTAATTTTGATTAATTTGTTGTTTTAGGGAGAGGGAACCGTACCAGCACTGAATACCAAACGATAAAACAGAGTGAACAAAACAACATTAAAAGATCTAAGTTTCCTCATGAAATATAACACTTCTTGTGGATAAGAGTTCGTATTACTGTTCCAGACTGGCAGTTTGATTTCTTGTCAATGATAGTCCCTAGATACATGTTGTCGATAAACGCCCTATTGGGGTGACACAGACAACGTTTAAAAATATGTTTTGGGTCCTATTTGCACTGCCGCTGTAATAATGACCAGATGGTTTATCAGGGTTGATTAAATGCTGATTAACCGGACTCTTTAAGCGAAACACTTCTTACTTATAGCATTGACGATGCTGATTCCATACGTTAAATGCCACTCGTGTGCAGAAGAATGAAACGCTTTAGTTTGTCAGATGCCTTATCTTTATTAAAATTTTGGGAACAGGTAAAGTCAAATGTTTTGTTGAAATAATAGATCTTCGGTATAGTTTCCTGTACTAGTCTTACATTCATTTACCCTGATTGTTTCAGTAGATGTATTTTTACTATGTCACACATTATTTGGTTGATGTAGATGTCACCCCATCTTTCCACTATATTCCTATCAACAATTTAACATGTTCATCTTTGGGAGGCGATTTCATTACAATGCATTAACCTGATTGTTTCAGCACGAATCACATTGGTCTGATTTCAAATGATTATGCAATGCAGTTGCAGTTAGAGATTATTCATGTGTTTTACAAGATAGGCTAGTTTCAACAGAACATATTCCCATAGTATATTGCACAGAATATAATTCAACAGAAATCTGAGTTTTCATTTAGTTATAAAACTATAAAATCAATCTGGGATTTAATAGAAGACACGATTTGCATATTAAAATATCCTAAAAACGTATCCTAAAAATATCCTTAACGTTTCGTTTTCATATTATAAGTTTTGAAATATAACCTTACAGTTAATTGTTTTACACTATATCATGTATTTCCCTCCAGGAACATGAGACTCACTCTGAGTACAGTCTTCTTCTCTCCAGCCAGCTTCACAACCATCAGGACATCCTCCAGTCAGACGGTCACATAACGAGGTAGAGGGCGCTTTACACTTCCGGTCACTGCACAGTTTGTCACAGTTCAGACCGTAGTTGTTGTTGTCTGTACATGGGGGTAGAGCTGGAGAAAAATATTTCTTTTCAAAATTTACGAACTTGTATATTATATGAAGACTGAGGCATGTTTGGTTATATCTGGGATATTGCTAGGACATTTAGAACATAACACTGAAAAAGGTAATATTTTCTTCAATATAAATAGTTTCGTTCACGTCTGCCAAACGTATATTGTATATTTATATGTATTTACAACTTTATAACATCTTCCAAATAGAAACCCATGGTGTAACGAACAATGATTGTAACAATATTGGGGGACAAACTTGAAGAATTAAGATTAAGGGTGTTTTTAACCGTCTTGTCAAACACCAAATTTCATAAACGGAGGTGTAAAAGTTCTTAAATGAAACATTGGAACATCATAGTTGTTATTCATACGCAGTTCAGTTACGGATTCAATGGCATAATTAATAATAACAAAAAATACATGTAGTTTTAAAATGGTCTGATAACTCGATTAAAAATATTCCCAGTGGTATTCCCATCCCAATATTCATTATCGCAGGTGTAATAAACTAGTGTTCAAAAGAAACGTTACCAGAATTTCAACAGAGACAAAAGATGTTGTTTTTTATGTCTTTGATAAACTTATTTTTGTAAGAATTATTGAAAATGTATTTCATCATGGTACGATACTTTAATGTTTACACGTCCAAACGACAATGCTGAAAACGGCAGTTCGAAGGATTTTCTTTGGACAAAATGTTTTGCATTTAATTCTACAATGCATGAATTGTTGAAAGTAAGTTAATATTTTGGACACTAGTTCACAGCGGCTATTTATACAACTAAAATAAGAAGAAACTCTTCCCCATTGAACACTTTAAAATCAAACATTGAAATCCGAGAAACGAATAAAGTGCGGATATAAAATCATTCTTGTATTTGTAGCTACAGATATTTTAGAAAGTTGACGAAACATACCCTTAACAACTTCGCAGCTGCCTTATTAAGTTAAATATGACAGATAATAAACAAAGAAGGGATTGTAGAAAAAGAACGCTAACACGAGAACAAAATAATACACTTTTACCCTGTACCTCACACTTTCCTAAATTGTCATCCTTCTCACAGTGTTTTGGTCTCACAATCTGCAAAATGTGTAATCAATCTAAAGGTGAACTATTCTTAGACTAAGAATCACCATGTGATACGGTTATTTAAGCTTTTGTGTGTTTTTTAGGGCGTACATGTATGGTGTATTTTGTAAGGAATCCCTGAAAGAAAAGAATAGTTTGGCATTAGTCGTGCTGAATAAACTTACAGTTTGCATACTTTTGTTGAGGAATTTTTTTTTTTATCATGAACTGCTTTGGGATTGAATACTCATGGAATTCTCCTAAAAGTAGTGAATACCATTAATGATTATATCAACGTTTCTGTGTTGAAGGTTTAATTCTCAAAATCATATACTGAAGGGAAAGACAAATTGATTTATCAACTTACTTTATGTAAGTACATCTTTTGAGAAAAAGATAATTATATTTTGAAATCAACCATGTCTTGTGTACATTGCACTCCCGTCCATCCAGACTGACAACCTACCTTGTCTACAGTCTACAACCGTCCATCCAGACTGACAACTTACCTTCTGTACAGTCCATTCCCATCCACCCAGACTGACAACCACCAGGACATCTCCCATCTCTCTCACACGTTGTTGTCATCGTAACACACTTCCTGGAGCTGCAGGTCTTGGTACAATCATCTCCAAAGGTTCCATCAGAACAAGCTGGGAATATAAGAAAACCACAATAGCACTCAACAGAATAACATATATGGATAACTTACACAAGTTTTAGAACACACATTGTTATAAACAGCAGAGACGTTTCAATCATTTGAGCAATTCTACCGGAAAAGGAACCTTCAATTCTAACATAACATATAATCCTTCAAATCGTATAAATGTAAAGTAACAATAGCAAAATACCTTTAGAACGTTAGAGTTTAGCTGAATTATAAGTAAAAAGCCTTTTACAACTAACGTGAAATCATACAATAGCAAACAAAATTTAAAAACGTGAAAAAAATAAGCTTTTAGTGATACCGTAACGCATGCACATGATAACATTCTAAAATAGTTAAGCTATTTATTTTCTTATTTGCGCTTCCATCAATAGTTTCACTGCACACTCACGTTGGTAATGTAGACAAGTCTTACCCTTGGAAACCACTTACTCTTTATGAACGACATTCAATCTTAACTCATGGCAAAAGAAACTCTACACAAAATTGTTGGTGATATCAAAGTTAACAGATATATATTAGATAAACAATCTAATATTTTTGGATAATGTTATATATGAACTCATTTTAGTATAGCTTCCTTTGCCAATGACTTTACATTTTAAAATCCTTGAAGATGTTTAACCTGCATAATGTAAATAAAAACAATCAATCAATGAATAAATGAGCAAACATTAATTTACTTGTATTTCCGTGAGTAGTAACTTAAATAATCGCATTTTCCCCACCTAAAACCATTACTTCCAAACGGTCCAGAGTTAGTCCTGTCGATTTTCCATTGTTTCCATTCCATCAAAATTCCTTTGTTAACCTAAAAACATAACACTTGGGTGGAGAATACATAAACACTCTTTTGATAATATTATCATTCAAACGTCAACTCACTCAGAACCTCAACTTCTCCAAAGTCCAGATTTGGGCCATGTCCATCGTTGTCAGTGTCTGTGTAGAGTAGGAGATAGCGCCATCTACCGGGACATGTTACATTGTAAACATCAGGTATATCACTTCCACTCGGATCCCCGGTAACAGTGTGACACAGCTGACCTTGACTTGTAAGGTTTAAGTCGGGGAATGGACTTGTTGACGTGTACAGCTCCACTCCGTTACGTCTCCGGGTGTCTGTAAAGCCGGACAATGTGAAACATATCACAATTAGAGAGGATGCCCTGGGTATTAACAAGTAATTTCCATGTGACTACATTATGACGTGCGGAAAAGCGTGTTTTAAATTATTCCTCTTCATCTGAAACTATGGAATGTGTTTCTTCTCTCTACGATGACACTTAATGAATGTTTTGAATAACATATTGCAATGACCACTCGCCGATGTCATTCAACTTGCTATTTTTAGAAACGTAAATACATGTCTAATCTTCCACTGTATTACAATTCCCTTACAAACTATGTTTTTCAGAATTCCTTAATGAGTTCTTGTTGTAGTGGGATGGGTATAATTTCATACTAGCTGATCGGCCCAGTACTTAATTTCTGAAAATTATTTATCTTAGGCTATATTAATATGCAAATCCATAGATAACATCAACGTCTGTATATAATTGGCACGGTATACATACATGTAGGTAAATCAGATGACATTAGTAAAACTGTTGTCAAAAGAAATAATTACATTATGTAGGTCCTATCTCAAGCTGAGATTGAAAAGTTGAACATTGATTCAACCTAAACTATAGTTTGGCAGGAAAGTAATTGACACCCCTATTTTGTCAAATAACTACAAAAATAAGTAAGCTACAAAAGCCATTGTTTGCATATGTCAGTTTCATCAGTGTACCTAATAGGGTTTTGAGTTTCATAATTTATAACTATCATACAAAATCTAATGCAAATGCGCGACCCTTGTAGAGGGCGTGTTCCAGCTATTGGAACAGCCACGCGTTACGAGGTCAGACTACATTACGTGACAATACCTAGGACAGTGGGTGGTTTTGGTTTGGTTTACGTTATTGATAACATGTTAAAAGATCATGGACACCAGGTTCTTTGGCTTCCTCCCTACCACTGTGATCTCAACCCAATAGAACTGATATGGGGAGATGTGTTATAATAAGTTTACATTATAGTTAAGCTGTTGGTGCATTCACGTCCGTTTGTCAACCATACGAACAGATACTTGCAATTTCCTCACTTGTGGCTCGATATGTGACCCTAGCTGTCGTTACAGAGGAACACTGTGTTCAACTTGAAATAGTCAGAGTCCCACCCTAAGCCAAGCAAACAAACTACCTTCACACCCAAAAAACGCACAAAGTCATGAAAAAAGCCGAATTCGTTCATAAAATTAATGTAATGAAAGATCAACGAAATTTAGTACAATTTGAGCTTCAGATTCTGAAGAGAGGAATCAAACTGTCATTTGCACAGAAGTGACATGTCCTGAGTCCAGAAACTATAAATATATTAAGGGGATAGTTGTTTTCGAGATGACACAACAATGCATTGTCTGCTTCGGGAACACCATATGTTATACTCTCAACTGAGGTCAATGAAGTGCCATCAAAAGGCAATTAAATGCTCCTTGTATTTGAGGAGTAAAAGTCAGAAAGTTATAAAATAGCAAGAATTTATTGATTTCTATCCCTACCTAGCACATGGACTTCCAAAACTAATGGGCAAATGAAATAGGTCCGGAAAAATTATATATCCACGGTCATTGACAAGTTTATGAGAAACAAATGTTCTGATAACGTTGGCCCAACTTGAGAAAGGCGGTAGAACAGTGATTTATGACGTCCAAGACGAGTGAGAGCGGACTACAGAGATGTCTGACTTGGAAGCGACGAACGTCAGAATTGAAATAACACGTGGGTCTAGTACCCACGGTTCCTTTAACGATACATACATGATCATCAACACAACATCTCATAGTACAAAGATCAGCACATGTGTTTTATACTCCAATTAAACATATTCGTTACGTCAACGTCAATGGCGGCAACAACATTTGGTCGTCACTGGCCTCAGACATTAGAGAGAAGGAAGAATACCTGCAATTGACCCTTCCGCGGGATGAGCCTCCCTCAACTATATCGATTTTAGAGACACTTCCTTAACCAAAAAAACGTTAATTTTCTACCCTTTACTATCCTACTTCTCGATCACCAGTTAAAAATCAGATCACGCATTTGCTGGAGCATCTGGGAAGATACATTCGTGATCGTAATCACCCTCCGGAGGCAAGTTGATAGTTGCACTGAGGGACGGCAGCAACAACAGAATGACGTCTTCGGACGCTTTACGTCATCGATGCGACGATGTGTACGAGCTTACACCGACTCTGCATGTGAACAAACACGCCATTGACATTGTCATCTTTCCAAGAATAACATTACTACCTCGTGTGTGCGGATTTCGTGAAAGGAATAGATTTGTGACTTTGACTTTTACCCCTTGAATGGTTGAATGTCGATATCACCTGTAAGTTGTTGTAGTCGTGTCGTGATATGGAAACACGGCGAAGCGCAACTGAATTTGCTACAAATTTTTTCTGTCACGTCAGTCAAATCGTGTGTTGTTTCTATTTAACTGATCTTCAAAAAGACATATAGTTTATTTTGTCCATGAGTTTATGATTACTCTCATACATAACTCATTCACTTAAATTCAAACTTAAATATACCAAACATTTTCGAGAAGAGGCTAAGGCACTCGATCTGATTGACATTGACTCCTGCTCAAGGAAATCGCAATGGTGAAGTTTAACTATCGAACAACCTAGTATGTAACAAACACTCGGATGACTTAGTAGGTTATATTGACGTGGACAAGACAGAAAATGATTTGATGTCTTTAGATGGAAGGGATGTAAGCCGCATATTGCGAATACCGTGCTTGTAATTATGGTTCGGTTTAAGATACCCTTTTGTAATATTTGCCACGAGAGGCATTACAGCAGGTTATTTATATCCAACAATGTGAGATGCGGTGTTAGAAAATGTTGAACTGAAGCCACTTTTCATCCCATGCAATGGAGGTGCACAGGAAGTTTTTCATTTTGCATACTCCCCGTTTTCAAAGACATATAAACTTTTTTTATTTTTTTTTTATTTTCCATATTATAAGGTACAGGCAAACAATATTACATGACAAAAACAAGGGTACATATATACAGGTTCATATATAAAAAAAATTGGCTGATACAATTCATAGGAGTTATTTTCCAAGTAACAAGTGTAAAGTTGACCAATACTGGAAAAACATCTCCTCTGTTGCTGTTGACAGAAAAAAAATCTAGACATATCGTAGTAATGTACAATTGCCTTTTTTAAGTAGTCTAATTTAGGTTTAAAACCATTTATGCTGCATCGATATATATACTGTTTGACAAGAAGAATGATTGCATTAACAGAATTATTGTTCTTTCCTTTCATTCCTAATATGATAATTTTATTTGTAAATTCCAGTTGTAACTGTACAGAGTTTAACCATGATTCTATATGCTTCCATAATGTACGGCTCGGTTCACATTCCCATAGCATATGGTTAATTGTTTCTAACTCCGTTTCGCAGAACGGACACAGTGGTGAAGGTATATATCCAATTTTATACAGAAATTGTCTTGTTGGAAGGATATTGTGAATGATTCTATATTGCAACCATTTCAAGTCTGTGCTTCGTGAACATTTATTAGCAATAATATTGTAAATTTTCCAATCCTTTTCAGTAAAATCATTTTGTAGAATTCTTTCCCATTTCAAATAACTTGGTAAGCGAATAAATTGCGAGTCTAAGAGTGTGACATATAGGTTTTTACATGCAATTTTGGTATCAATAGTAGATACATTAAAAGGGTAAATTGGTCCCAACATTTTCTTTTTAAATTGTTTTATGTTCAGAGTTCTAATATATGTAATTATCCCTCTTTTTACCGATTCATATGTCAGAAAGTCAGTGTTTATTGAAAAGGTATTGGACAATTCTTCATAAGTTAGTAGTTTGCCGTCTTCATGAATCAGGTCATTTACAAAATCAACACCTTTTTTATACCATTCAAGAAACATGATCGGGTGTCTATCAATTCTAATATTGTCGTTATTCCATAGTGATTGACATTGTATATCTTCTTCATTTATAATTTCGTTTTTCCGGATGGATATAAAGTCAGACCATTCTAAAAGAATGTCCTTCCAAAAGTAGTTAGTTGTTGCAGGAATTATTTTCCGTTTTATGACGGAACTATCGATTAGTAGAAACGGAGATTTGATTTTTAGTTGACTGTTGAAAAGATAAGTCCATTTAAGGTCATTACCGCTTATTCTTTTTATCCATTTCAATTTTTGTGATGATATGATTTTTCTAATATTTGGCGTTTGTATTCCCCCGTGCTCTGGATTTAACATCATAACATCTCTTTTTATCTTATCTGGTTTGTTTTTCCATATAAATTTGAAACACTTTTTCTGAAGTCTTTCTATGACAGATTTCTTTGGAGTTGGTAATGATGAGAATAGATGGTTGAGCTTTGGTAGTAGGAGCGATTTTAGAACAGTGTTTCTTCAATACGGGGTTAGAGTACGAGCTGACCAAATGTTCATTTTCTTTTCAATATGAGAGAGTTTTTCATCGTAGTTTATGTCAACCATTTTATCTAAATCAATATCGACGGTATGCCTAGAAGAGTAAAATTTGTTTGTGACCAATCGAAGTTCCACTCTTTACATATCTTGTATCGGGATCTCTTTTTGGAGCCTATCCATATTAGTTTTGTTTTATCTATATTGACTCTTAATCCTGAAAAACGGGCAAATAGTTCTATAGTATTCAAAGCTGCATATATAGAGGCTTTTTTCAGATCCGTCAAGAGTAAGAGTTTTGTCATCTGCAAACTGTGATAGAATATATTCTCTATTTCCAAGTTTAACCCCTTTTATGCTTTTATTGTTTCGTATCATGATGCCCAAGATTTCAACACACAAAAGAAAAACGTATGGCGCTAACAGGACACCCTGGCGACATCCCCGACCTAGTTTAAAGGGAGTTGACGCGAATCCGTTTACCAAGACTCTTGATTCAATGTCATTATAGAACGTTTCTATCCAGTGGGAAATACTGGGTCCGAGATTAAAGAACTTTAAAACTTTGCTAAGGTAACTTCGGTCTACCGAATCAAAAGCTTTTTCGAAATCAATAAAAAGAAGTAATCCTGGTATTTAGCAAGTTTCAGTATGTTCCATTAGATCATATACGAGTCTCGTTACCTCGCCAATATATCTCCCTCACCTTTTGATCTTCGTTGATAATACTAGGTAATATCTTTTTTTTCTGTTAGCTATTGCTGCGGCACCTACTTTATATGAGGTGTTTAGAAGAGAGATAGGACGCCAATTTTTCAAAAAATTCTTGGGTTTATTAGCTTTAGGAATGCATGTTATTAATCCCTGTTTTCGTGAGATTGATAAAATTCCCTTTTTGTAGCCATAGTTTAGTGAGTTGAGAAGATACCCGCCCAGATCTTTTCAGAAGAACTTAAGAAATTCTGTAGTAAAACCGTCTGGCCCTGGACTCTTTTCATTTTTCATGTTTTTAAGGGCAAAGGACAATTCAGGGTAGATTTGTCTTGTTCATTTAAAATTGGGACATTTTCATTTTTAAAAAGCTCAGACAGATTAACGTCAGATTGGCCTTGTGCAGTGTATAGTTTTTCATAAAATAGTTTTGTTTCTTGGAGTAATTGTCTACTGTCTGTAATAGACGTTCCATCTTTTTTTCCCAAAACAGTAATGGATTTATTCAAAATATTTCTAGACTCAAGCTCTAAAAAGTATTTGGTTGGTTTTTCTCCCTTATCAACCCAGTTTGCTTTAATTCTTATTAGAATTCCGTTAATTCTGTGATTGGCAATTGCATCAAGGTCATGTTTTAGAACATTTATGTCATCAAGCAGTTTTTGTTTAATATCTTTATCCTCACTTAGGTCTAGTTCATTTTCTAGATTTTCAAGCCTTTTTCGTTTACAATTTTCTTTTTAGTGGAAGAGTGGTATATCGTTTTACCCCTGATCATAAGGAGCAGTGTTTCTCAAAGTAATTGATCATCGATTGAATATTTACCTGATTCAGTATTTGGTTTCTTATATTGGTCTAGCGTTGATTCAATTGTATCTTTTATTAGGTCTATGTATTTTCTATCTTGGAGGAGTGAGTTATTAAATTTCCAAAAACCCTTACCCCTAGCTAAAGTAGAACATGTTATAGACAAAGAGATCAGTGAATGATCGGAGTTTATACTTGGAAATATTTCGCTTGTATTAACCAAAGGTAATAGCCCATGTAAAATAAGGACAAAATCCAATCTCGCTTGTTTAAAGGCGCTGTAGCACGTTTTTTTCGCTCAAATAAGTCGATGAAATGTATTTGAAAAATAATGTCACCAATAGTAAAACACCCTTCTCTCTTCGGAAAGTCAAGTTACAAATGAGTGTACATGGTTCCGTAAAGCCACGGCTATCGTTTTTGTCATTCGAAATAATAAAATGTGTTCACAATAAAATGGCCGCCATGCAATTTTTGCTTTATACGCAACACCGTTATAATCACTACGGATAATTGGTTTGTGTAATAAGATGTTTTACCCTCTAAAGTAAATATAAATGACATAAACTATCATTATAAATGGGAAATTTGAAAAAATAAAATTTGCAAAAAACGTGCTACAGCGCCTTTAAGGGGAGTTGGTTGCCGCCAGGTGAAACGTTTAGTGTCGTAGTTAAGTTCACGCCACGGATCTTTTAGATAAAATTTATCGATCATTTCAAAAACTTTTTCTCTCGCTCTTGGATGATTTATGTGCTTATAGTTGTATGTATCCAAATGTTTGTTCATAACTAAGTTCCAATCCCCACCCATACTTATTTCATCATTCTCATAATTCATAGCAATGTCCATAATATTTTCGTAGAAGTCGGGACTGTCCGCGTTCGGACCATATATACTGATTATAGTATAGGTGACTTCATTTACTAATATCTTGAGGGCCACATAATTTCCAAATTCGTCTATAGTACTATCAATTACCTTGAACTCAAAGTTGTTATTGAATAATATGGCTGTTCCTTGGGCGTTACTTTTAAAGCAACTTATGAAACACTCATTTTATCCCCATTGTTCCTTTATCTTCTGAATTTGGTCGGATGTAAAGTGTACATCTTGTAAACAATAAATATTGCCTTTTTTGTTTAAGGAAATTAAATACTTTTTACGTTTTAAGTTATTGTTAAGGCCTCTGCAGTTTTGACACAGTATCTTTAGGGTTTCAGCCATTCTTAATTAAAAAGTGTTTATGTTGAAATTCAGCCAAGTTTGAATTGAAGTTTTTAAGATTATTGGATCCAACTATACATTTTGCCTGTTGTTTTGATAAAATGTACTTCCTGCATTGAAACAAAATACATGGAAAAAGGAACAATACCCCTCTTAGGGATTTACACTTAAAAACATTGCACATAATGGATATGAAATGTATCATGTTGAGAGGTAAATCTACCCCACGAATACCCCTTGTACAGTAAAACAAATACAAGAACAAAATTTGAGAAAAAAAAACTAAAAAAACTCAACGAAAGGGATTATTGTTAACACGGACGATTTTAGGCTATTTACACAAGCAAAGTGATAAGCCCGTGCTTGTACATTGCAGCGTGAGTCAATCATGCGTTTGAAAAACTGCCACGTTGAATATATACAGTGTTACGATTAAGGATATAGTCTAAGTGGATATGAATTACAGATTCTGGCGGATTTAGGAACGATTGTATGCTGTTACTTAAAAGATGTTTTTGTTAAGCAAAAATAATTTCATTTTCATGTTTATGTAGATTGAAATCTCGAGTCATTGAATCAACATACGTTTTAGTCAAAATATAAATGTTCTTATCATTCGAATATCATGTTGATACACAAAATTAGTCGTACAAATACACACAATAGTATACATGTACGTGTATTCACGTGTATGTACACGCTTAAGTTATTGATATACATGAATCCAATCTAAAACGTTATATTTTCCACTCACTTCCACTGATAATGATATCGACTTAGAATATCATTGATAATCAAAAATAGTACGTCATATTAGCACACACAAAAACATGGATATACATTCCCATGCCCACAGTCATGTCACAGTTAAGCGTACACTTTTTTATGATATGCATTGTGGTAATGGGTGCCGATACTCGTGATTACTGTACTATCAATAGCAGTTGCAAAGAAACCTATTTCAAATATGAGTATTTCTCATAGTTAGTGTATTGATAAATAAAGTATGTGAGACTAAGGTTTCCAATAAGTCAGTCATTGAGGTATTACATCAGTTTGTGTTCAATAGCAATGGTTTCACTATCTGATTATATCTTGTCGCCGACTATTTGTAAACATATACACCAGTATATGATATACAGAGTAACATATGCTATGCTGTAACTGCGGCATGAGTTATTATAAAACACACACATAATGTCAAATATAAACAAGTCGATCCTTCATGTGTCAGTTCATACTCGTACATCAACTTACAGTTCATACTTCGTATGGGGGGTTCATCTCGCCAGTTAGCTTGGTACGGCTCTGCCAGGGTGTTCAACTGTGGACTCTCGTCTCAAGAACATCGTCTACCCCTACTAGTCGTACACGTGTCTGTACCTTCTCCTCCTGATACATAGCTCGAGATTTCCGGTACAGGATGGTGCGTTGTTTCTTCAGCTTTGCTGGAAGATCCTTCAGGATTGTTATACGCTTTCCTCTGAGAAGGTTAGATGACTTGAGCACCATATCTCTGTCCGCCATACTTAAAAAGCTGGCTATGATGGGGGAGGGTGCATCTGGGTTAGGGTCACCAGGGAAGGGTTTTCTGGGTAGTCGGTGGACGGCCTTAAAGGAGAATATTAGAGAAAACTTTGTTTTAACATGTTTAACAGTATTGTTTAAGACAAAGTGTGTCCAAAAAATTATTAAAATGCGACATTATGTGTAGAAACGTTGAAAATACGTTTTCGGTGCGAGTCGTTTTCCGGAAATCCCCGAGAGTTAATCAGGCTTGCAGCAGTCACGTGATATGATGTCAAAGATGCTCTCCCGCGCGCTGAGCCAGTGTATTTTCTACGTTCGTAGTGTTGTTATGGCTTTCTCGGATAGCGATGGCAGCGTTGATTTTCAACCATCTGACATAAATAACATTCGTTCTTATCAGTATGAACCTATTGTGAATCAACATTGAGTTGAACACCAGGAATCAAGTGAGGATGAGCTTTCAGAAGTAAACACTGAGAGAGTTAGAGTTACTTCTTAAAAAAAAAAAAAAAAAAAAATTACGAGTACTCTAAGACTAACAATCACTTATTTATAAAACTGTTTTTATATAACGGATCAAAATGCTCCGAACATAGTGAGACAGATTCCGACGGTTTTCGGTCCTTCTTTCCTCTTTGACACTATCCAAACCTTTCGCCACGCTGCATCCGTCTTTTCACTTGAACATTAAAAATATGTAAACTTCTGTCCAGACTTTGATGAATTACTGCACACCAACGCTGCACAATATACCATATCAAGTCCGAAACTACCCGAATTCTACGTATTCAACCGATTCTTCATCTACTCTAATGCATTCCCTTTCACTGCGCTAAGGACCCAAAGCGGGCCGTAGAGCATCTCTGACGTCACAGCCTAAACTTGCCGAAGGCTACCGGCAAATATGCATACGCGCACAGGCAACACTAGGCTTTCCATATTATTTTCGGGGGAATATGTTTTTTAAAGTATATTTTACTATAACAGAATATAAATTTTTACAAATATTCTCCTTTAAGTAGATGTTGTCTACTGTGTTGTCAGAAAACTTCAGTTCATTAGCAAACACATCCCGAAGGATTTTCTCCGAGTCTTCATGGGCATTTTGCTTAAGACAATAAAATAAAAGATTTGTTTTCCTATCATGTATTTCCTGTTGCAGTAGTCTTCTTTCGAATGCAATAGTTTGCTCGCTTAGTTTGGATTTCAGAGTAGCTACCTCAGATTTTAGATTTTTCACTTCATCTTCGTGAATGGCGGCCATGCCTTCCACGTCATCAACACGTTTGGAGATGTTAGTCATGTCTTGTTTTAACTCATTTATGGCTTTATTCAGGTGGTAGTTTCCTTTGTCAATCTTCTCGACAGTCGTTGCTCCATACGTTCAAGGAGGTCCTCAAAATTTGGAGTTACTGACGAACGTGTGTTAACACCCGACTTTGACTGGCTTGACGACATGTTTGAGTAAAAGGTGAGTCCCTGAATTGTGTTTTACTCACTCTGTTGACGAAGGAAAGTGTATATTCTCGTAGCTTGTTCCAAGAAAAGGGTAGTTTTTCAGTGTTAAGTCATATCTTAGTGCATCAGATATTCGTGGGGGAGAGCAGCTCAAACACACGACTTGTCGTCCCGCATGCGCAACCGGAAGCCATATAAACTGACCAGAGACCACATGGGTTTAATCTCTCAGCACAAGTAATACGGCTGCGAATGCTCTTAAGGACGGAGATCAGGTGAAGGAGACAGTTCTAAGGAATTTATTAGGAAAATGAATCGATTGTATGACTGCTAAAACATCATTAAGGAGTTTACATGAGGTCTACATCTATCAAGGAATAGTGACAGGGAACAGTATAGAAGTATCAATGACCTACGGTTGGATTTCCTACTAGAGAATGCCTTGATGACATTAAAGAGAGTATGGTGGTGTTTCAAATACAAAATCATTTTCGAAGGAGAGTATAACGATACGACATGGTGGGCACAGTGACTTAAAATAACAGTGAACACAACAATGAATATGTCAACTTTATCCTTTGAGCTGGTACTGAATTCGTTTCCACGCACAGCTTCAACCAAGTTGACCGTCTCGAAGAACAATTTGAACCGTGCAGATAAAAGGAAGATTCCAATGACAATCCTTCTGTGTATGCTGTTAAGAACAAACTGCCCGAAATGAATATTATTGGCTCATCAGCTCATCAACCAATTAAAATTACAGTGAGAAGTTAAGCCAACTTGTTACACCTTGACAAGACACTGTTGACCAACCTCATTATATGTTACTTTGTTACCTTGTGAATATTCTATCAAAAGATATGCTTTATTATTAAAACGTTGAAACATTAGTAAACATAAGCGGTTTGTTTCGTTTCCCTTTGTTATGTGCAAAAACTAGATTGCCGACACTGGCTTCTTTAAGACCCTATGGACCGTGCGCATGACAGTGACCTAGCTGGTAGGACTTGTGTCGTGGAGGTCTCACCATGGGGATATGTTTAGCTCAATATTGAGTGAAAATCGGCTGTTTCATTCAACCAAACAAGGCAAAGAAATGTTTTACAGGTTATGTTGTACAAAAACATCACGTTTCTGTGTGTTTGAGACTTTTATTGCTCCTAAGTACTCTGTTGGTGACATGTGGAAATGTCGAGTATAACCCCGGCCCCGGTCCCAGCCCCCGACCCAACACACGACAACAAACCACGCTATCGGTTGATCCCACAGGAGCAGTCGGACTACAGGGGACAGACAAAGATACGTCTGAGGTACTGAATATTCTAAAAAATTTAAAATCAGGTCTCTTCAATCTGTCTCAAGATTTTAAAAGTTAAAACACCAAGCTTGACAATATGGCGGCCGAAGTGCACGAGAAGTTCGACGGGTTGAAAGCTGAAAATCAATGTCTCAAATCAGAACTGTCACTAATGAGAGAACGCCTAGATGATTTTGAGTGCCGAAGTAGACGGAATAATTTGACAATTCACGGGATTGCAGGTACTGTCAATGAGACTTGGGAAATCTCCGAGCAAAAAGTGCGTGAATTTCTATCTGACACTCTTGACATTGAGAATGTGAACGACATATACATAGACAGAGCACATCGATTAAACATGAGGAAGACACATTCGCCAATTATTGCTAAATTTGTAACCACAACAGACAAGAACTTTGTACAAAAACAGGCAAGAGAATTGCTTGACAAAAACTCCCAGCAACAATACCGAGTGAACGAAGATTTCCCACAACACATTCGGGAGGACAGGCGTGCTCTTTCACACTGGTTCAGACGGGCCCAACAAGCTGGAAAACGTCCCAAAGTGAGACTCAACAAGCTCATCGTTGATTGAGATGTGTTTAGATACGATCGGGAATCAAAATCTATCGTGAAAGTTAGTTCATCAGATCAAAACAGCAGCATTCCAAAGTGGGCGGACCCTGACAGCTCGATGTTTGGACCCGGAAGCGCTGATTCAACAAGGGAGGTCACTCCAAACTCGACCGACAACAGTAAACAAATGTGATGTGAAGGCCAAGGTTCGCTGTTCACTATTCTCTCGTGGAACATAGAGGGACTCAAAATGCAGTGAGTTGAAGGAATTTATACAAAAATATGATATTGTTCCTTTTCTTGAATCGTTTGTTAAGTCGAAAACGGAATTGTGTGACTTTTTAGAGGGCTATGCTACAGAGAACTGTGTGAGAGAAAAAACTAAACGTTTTGGTAGATACAGTGGAGGAGTGTCAGTCCTCATTGATAAAACATTGATTAGTAAAGGGTACATATCAAGAATATATCATGCTTTTGAAAACTCTGTCATATTACTCCTAAATAGTACACTTTGGAACTGGGAAAGTGATGTCATTTTGTTCTTTACCTATATATCTCCAGAAACTTCACCAATCTATAAAAACAGTGATTGTGATGGTATGGATCATCTTGAAGACTACCTCCATATTAGTTCTGCAGATCATCCAGATAAGGATATTTTTCTAGCTTGGGACTTAAATACAAGAACTAAAGATGTTTTGGATTATATTCCAAGTGATAATATTGATTTTATTCAACATGACATTGATGATTACCCAAGTGATGACTTTGATATCCCCAGGTCCAATAAATATCAGTGTTTGAAAAATTATGGAAAAAAGCTTGCAGAACTGTGCAGAAGTTTTGGTATCCATATATTAAATGGTAGACTGTTTACAGATATACATGGAGAGTTTACCTGTTTAACCTATAATGGGGCAAGTGTTGTGGATTACTTAATAGCCTCAACAAAGTTATTTCCACTTATTACTGATTTTAAAGTTGAAGATGTTGATTACTCCAACCATTTTCCCATATCATTTTCATTTTTGACTGGCTCATACTCATCAGGTGATTGTGAATCCAACAGTAATGAAAATAAACAATCAGACACCAAACTACCCAGTGCTGCCACTGTACATGAACAAACTTCTCGTGATTGGATAAAGTTTATATGGGATCAGGATTCTTCAGGATTTCATCAACAACTTTTCTATCAGTCTGCAGGTTTTGCTAGGAAATTATATAGACCCTACACAAGAAAAACTCAAACACAGCCTCCATGGTGGTACCAGGAATTGGATGAACTTAAACATAAAAAATATGCTGCTCTGAGAGCACATAGAGACTTCGGTGTAGACTTCAGTGTATTCAGGACTCTAAGATCATCATTGAAATGCCTCTTTAAAGTAAAAAAGAAAAATATTATGAACAAAAGCAACTCAAACTTGTGGAAGCTAGGAATGACCCAAAATTTTTTTGGCAGTTACTTAAATCTGCTAGAAAATCATCTAATATAACTGCTGATATTGAACCATGTGACTGGGTTAAACATTTTTCATCTCTGTTGACATGTGAGGTATTACAGTTACCTTCATGTGACATTCCAGGTGCAGTGTGTAATAATGAGTGTGATGATGACTTGAATGATATCATAACTGAACAGGAAGTGAACTCAAACATTGACAAGCTGAAACATAATAAATCTCCTGGGCCTGATGGCATAGCAGCTGAATTCATTAAATCATCCAAACCATACTCTGTGAAATATCTTACATTACTTTTTAATCAAATATTTAATAAAAGTTATTTCCCAGATGTTTGGGGTGCAATTATAATATGTCCACTATTTAAATCAGGATTGAGACAAGACCCTGGTAA
Organism: Gibbula magus; assembly: GCA_936450465.1. Taxonomy (NCBI): domain Eukaryota; kingdom Metazoa; phylum Mollusca; class Gastropoda; order Trochida; family Trochidae; genus Gibbula; species Gibbula magus. The sequence goes on from OW388292.1 coordinate 55,543,119, forward strand.
TTATAGAGGTATTTCTTAAATAGATTCTCTTTGTAAACTGTTTACTTGTATTTTAACAACCAGGCTGCAGAAGTGGTGTGAGAGGAATGATATTATAAGTGAGTATCAGGCTGGATTTTGAGCTGAGTATAGTACTGTTGATCATATATTTTCATTGAATGCTGTTGTTCAAAAGTATGCGCATAAGAAAAAGGGTAGATTTTAGTGTGTTTTTATAGATTGTTCAAAGGAGTTCGATACTATTAATCATAAAGTTTTGTTTGATTGTCTTATGGATGTCGGAACAACTGGTAAGTTCTACTATATCTTAGTGTCCATGTATATGAAGCTGATAGATGTGTTAGGACTCCAGATGGACTCACAGATACTTTCAGATGTAATCAAGGTACGCATCAAGACTGTATTTTAAGCCCCCAAATATTCATAATTTTTATCAATAGGCTTTTTTCAGTTTTAGAAAAGTTTGGTGGAAAAGGTGTTAATTTAAGTGTTAGTGTAGATAATCTTTATGCATTGATGTTTGCTGATGATGTGTCAGGGGTTGCACATACTGCACTTCAGTTGCAGAAGAGGTTAAATGCACTAGAGCTATTTTGTAGGCATACTGGTATGAAGGTTAATTTGGATAAAACAAAAATTTTGATGTTTCGCAATTCAGGATATTTGAGACATTATGGAAAGTGGTTCTTCGAAGGTAAACAAATTGATGTTGTATCATCTTATTGGTATCTTGGTATAGTTTTCACCCCTAGACTTTCATGGACTAAGGCCCAACACTGTCTACTTTTCCAAGGTAATAAAGCACTTGTCTCTATTTATTCTTTTCAAAGAAATTTTGGAACTTTGTCACCCCAGGATCTTTTTAAATTGTTTGGCTCTATTATTCTGCCTATTTTGTGTTATGGTTCTAGTTCTGGGGAACATCTTATTGTAAAATTATTGAAGGTCTCCAGATTAAAGTTTGTAGACAGCTTCTTAGAGTTGGTAGAAATGTTAGTAGCAGCATTGTGTTAGGGGAATGCGGTAGGCTTCCATTGCAGTTTAATTATATGTCTAGAGCGGTTAAGTATTGGTGTAGGTTAATTCAACTAGATTCACATAGACTTCCATTTCAGGGTTATGATATGTTGAAATCTCTTGATGATTCAGGTAGGCTTACTTGGGCTACATATATTAAGAATATCTTATTTGAATTTGGTTTTGGATTTGTATGGCTTTCTCAAGATGTTGGTGATAGCAAAGTTTTTATGCAACAATTTAAACTTAGGCTCTCTGATATTTTAAAACAATCATGGTCTGCAAATATTCATAATCTTTCAGATTCATTTGCCTACTAGCATTTTAAATCATTATTACATGTATAAAGCTATCTATCATTATCTATATCTCCCTATTTAAAATCCCTTATAGCAAAATTCAGGTGCAGTAATTATGGGTTAGGTATAGAAACAGGAAGACACAACAATGTACCAATGGCTGACAGAGTCTGTATTTACTGTAAAGTAGACAATATTAACTTTTTTGAAGATGAAATCCACATTCTTTTTTATTGTAAACTGTATGGAAATGCTAGAAATAGGTTTATTGCTCCATTGCTGTACAATACATCTAACACACAGAATTTAATCTATATTCTTAGCAGTAAAGATAAAGGTATTATCATGAATGTTGTTAACTTTCTTAATTGTGTATGTAAAACTAGAGCTGCTTTTGTAAATTCATAAACCTGTTATCTTTTATGTGCGCTTGTTTCAAATTTGTAATGTAATTGTATTTTGGACCTTTGGCCTTTATACTGAATAAAATGTCTGTCTGTCTGTTTAACGACACAAAACCTGTAATATTTGAAACAGATAATTTCCTGCTTAGATTAGTCGAAGTGTCAAATCGTTGTTTGGCAGGTCGAATATATTAGGGTTTACGGTATATTTTGGTTGGAGTGTCGGATAGAGTTGTGTACGTTTATTTTATCCAGCACTAATTGTAATCTTTGAGCACAAAAACGAAAATTTAAAATTTCGCAAATTATATCAGTATTTACCCTATGTCATATTTTATCTTGAGTTGGGTGTAGTTTTATGGTCATACATACATCTGCTTCATTTAGTGTCCTTCATCACCGGTTACTCAGGCAGTAAAACAGTTTACATTACATCAATCAGTATTCACATCTACTGAGAGTCTATTCAGGACCTGGGACAGAACACAGGTTTACTGGGTCGAAGTGACGGACTTCAAGGTTCGAATCACATGTAGATTGTTGTTTTAGGATTTGGATAACATATGTGACTAGAGGAATATTGATAGACCTTAGTGATCAAATCGTTCAGATACATTAAATGATGTTGATCTTACGCTATTCATAGAATAATCCAACTCACAGTGTGTCCTGAAGTAGATCCTCACTGTAGCGTTCTGTACTTCTCTCTGTAGATCCACTTTCCACCAGGCCAAGTCATACGGAACACCTTCTTTTTTCTCAGTACCTGTGTCTATGATATATGTTGGTTGCCATCCATTCGCATAAGTGTCCCCGTCCACAGCTGTATCAGCACTGAATCCTGGCTTCCGGGAGCTCATTGAGGCAGGTTTTCCCAGGGCTACGTTTACTAAGGATGCTAGAATAAGGTGAATACAAACATTTCATTTCATGTGAACAGCGAACGAAGATCGATGAAAGGGATTTAAACCTAAAGTTTCTGTTTTTCATATTGATATGTATAAGGTAGAGCAACAACTTTATGCCATTACCAACTAGCAACCAGTTTTATATCAATTCATCTGACCTCGAGCTGTTGAGGGCAGATATTGAAAACTGAACTAACAATGAAAAGTGATCAGTGACTTATCATTTGTATCCGATACCCATAAAGGGGCAATATATTTCCTCAAATATGATTATACACATACACATTTACATAAATTAATATTTTATATGTTTTCTTTGTCCATATAAAGCAAATGTTTTCGGACCAAAATGTATATGTATCATGAATATACGTTTTCATACAATGACTTTTTAACGCCAATATCCATAATTTCAGAATATGCAGCCTTGCCAGGTGTTATACAGCTACTAAAGTAGTAAGGACATCATAACTTGATTGAACGTGTTTCGTCATTGTATGGGAACAATGGTATGTCTTGTCCTATGTTCTTCATTACCTAACGATATATAGTTATCTTGTACAAAGTTAAAATAACTCACCTGTTACTGTAACTGTATGTAAAAGGACGAGATTAATTATTACAGCCCATAACGTCTCCATGTTGTAACTTCACATCAAACAGGAAGTAGAATACAGGGTAGCCGGGCATGTAGCAACCACGAAGTTATGTAGGTGTATTATCTAGCAAAACCTTTATTATAGTAGTGAATTCACTCAGCTGATATTGGATAACTTCTATCTCTTGTCCACTTTTGTTCTATTATGTTTGCAATGTATGACTAGCATATTGAAATACCATAAGTCTTTAACAGGGAAGTTGTTGATGCATTGCGTAAACATTTGAATAGGTGTGTACATACTGCATTGCATATGCAATTTAAAAACAAAGCGTGCACAAAAGGTAGATCCCAGGCAGAGCCGATACTCTGTTTTTGTCGTGTTTAAGAAACTTTGTCAAGTCATGTTGAATATAACATTCAAAGCAACTGCATTGAAGTCACGTAAACGTTTAAATGCTGACTGGTAAGTACGGTAGCGTCGGAGGGCCATGGTAAACCGTGTTCGTCCTTTTAGGACATAAGATGTCAGGAAGTTGTCGCCCCTTGATTGTGATACCATGTTTTCCTTATGAGTGATGGTGATACCCAATGATCAGATTCACATTATTTCACCGGTCATTATAACAACATAACAATATTTCAGAGAACTTAAAAGTGCTAAATATAAGATGTGATATATTCGAAAAGTGTTTTGCGAATATTTTCATTCAATGATTTGTAGAACTATAGAATGGTGTGCTAGAGGTTAGTGAAATGCTGTAGTAAATATGAGTATAATGTCATGGTTTAGATTGAATTATTGTATTACAATGCTATTGTACAATGCTAGATATAGGTATAAAGAGTCACGTCATACATCCATTACACAGACTTTACACAGCAATATAGACAAATAAGTTAGTTTAACATTACCTCAAGGTATATTTGTGTCAAATCTTTATGTTTCTTGTTATATTAGTCGCGTTATAAACGATTCAAACTGGACAGTTATTGTATGAATCAAGGAAATATTAGGAATCCTTACTTTGAAACTAGTTTGAGTTTTCTATCGAGTTACTTCTTCCTTGAAAATGTTTTCAGATTGCCGTCCATCTCGTCTTCATTCATCGATCACTCGATTATAGCGTGAGAACCTAGACTAAGATTGTTTCATGGGTAAATCACTGCTTGGTGAGTTTAAAGGCACTATAGCACGCCGTCCTTACTGTAATTAAATGATTTCACGAAATGGTAAAAAGGTGTCACCAATGGGTAAAGAATACTCCTAAATCAATGAAAATAGTTCTAAAACCAATGTTCGGTTAAGCTGTGCAAGTGCATTTCCCTTCGAATGGCCATTTTAAGGTATTCGCATTGAAGAACGCTCTAAGGATGTTCAAGTGATCTGACCGATGCAACGATACCTAAACATCAGGAATAGAGATTAAAATATGGCAAATGTTGGAATGGTCAACTTTCTTGCTGTTTGAAATCTCTTAGTCTCGCGCTCGACGTCTCACCTTGCATGGCAAAGACTGATTTAAGTTGACTTTAAAGGTACTCAGTTGCACAGATAGTGGAGATCCATCCTACAGACACAACGACTTCTGGAATGTCACAAGATGACCGAAGTCGACCAAGGTTAAAACAGTTGAACGGAATTAACCTGCCTGTTTTGAAGCATCTGTCTCTGTATTGTAGCACTTCTTCACTAACCAGATTGGATCAAGAAGTAGTTGCTTATCTTATGCACGTAAACAGAGCGTTTTCAAAGTTTAATTATCAATGTTTGATTAATGCAGTTTCTATCCTCTTCATCACTTTAGTGAACTTTACACACTACCAGTTTATGTTAGACAATATTCTTGTTGTAGACATAGTCAGCCACCACTGCTTGGCTTGGTGTTTACTTTCTGCGACGTATTAAACTCTACCTTTCTTATGCCAGCCATTTTGCTTTTTTGCATGCTAACTGACATGTGTTATCTAATCCTCTCCTCTACTCAAGTGATCGTCTACCCCCAACGACTTCCTCAAATATCTTCCCGCTTATAACTGTAAATATTTATCAATTGAAAAAATATATTTCACATATGTCCATCACATACAAACCAATACTTGTTAAAATTGCTTTGCATATCGAACATTACTTTGGTATGCTCCATTAATATGTGTTTTGTTATATTCACGTATATTAGTTCACTCTATGTCATTATGTGTGAATTATGAGAATAAACTTGACTTGACTCGACTATCAGCTGTAGAAGTTTTGGCATGTAGACGTTTTGGCATGAAGACGTTTTGGCATGTAGACGTTTTGGCATGAAGACGTTGTGGCATTTCGAAGTTTGGGAGGTAACCTCAGTGGCAATAAGGGGAGTCAGGCAGTAACGTTACTTTCTATAGGCAATAGGAAAAAAACAGAAAGACTAATTTAACCAGGCAGTAACGTTATTGCCTAAGACAGTAGCACTACTGCCTGCGATTTCGGCCAGGCAGTCACGGTACTGCATACAACACTTTTAAAATATATTTTTTCTAAAAACAACTAAAAAATAAAACTGATTGTCATTTTCTTATGACCTACCTTGTGTACTTTGTACGTAAGCCATAGCGGAGATTTAACCATCATGTAGTTTGCAACAAATAAAGTGTGGTTTGCTCTGAACTAATACAGTTATAGTACGATTATTACACATATAATAGAAGCAACATGATTTTTCTCTATTTTTTAGATTTTAAGTGGTTTTAAAATGACACTGAGATGAGATGAAGTCAAGTAAAACGTGGCGTCCAAGACTGTTTCACTTAAACTATGACTGTGTATATAATTGCTTGGACTTATTGCGACTATGCATGGCCGTGAAACCTGCGAGTATCGACTGGAACTAAAGAACCTTGGATTGTTATAGCGCTGCTATACAGTGGAGCATTGCACCCCGAAACTTTCTGTATGTTGCACAATTCTCAACAGCAGATAAACACATCACTTGATCCGACACCACTGTTTTTGCCTGCACACATAGTGCCGTTATGTATGTTATATTTCTGATTTTGAGGTTTTGTTTCAACACATATTAATAATGCAAATTGCTGAGGAAATCCTTCATCTTCAATACGACATACATAAATCAATTTCATATCACGACATTCCGATGAAATTTGGTTTCAAAGACACCAACATCTCTATGTAATTAGATGGATTGACCATATTATATTTCATTCGAGGTAAGTGTTGATGTATAACACAAGAACGAGGGCGTTTAAGGCCGCGAGCTTGTCAAATGCATAATCACAGCTGACAAGACACGTGCAAATCCATCTTCTCGACTATATTTTTCCTCTTACATTTACACTTGTCACTCAGTTTTCATTTAAAAATCTGAATTGTAGATATTTCTCTTTACAATAAACTTAAATACATCAGTATTTGACATACTTTTTAAAAAACTTGCAAAACAGGAAGTTGTTTATTTATATATGCTATTCAAACTTATATGCACAAGTAAACCGGTTTAACGCTATACTCAATGTTTATTCACTTGTACCCATAGTGTCACTCATTTATATGGAGATGAATTGAAATCGGTTGCAGAAAAAACTTGGTGTTATGTTTGTATTCTACATGTTGTCAGTTCCATATATGCAGGGACCCCAACTAGTGGTAGAGCCGCCCCTTTTGTCTTTTCGTCGATGATTCAGTTTTTGTAAAAATACTTATTGTGTGACTATAAGACAATTATAATTGATATAAAACGTCTGTACACACAATGTTTCGTCATAGTTTCTCATGAAGTCGATAAGCAAGTACACATTCTCTTCAAGTAGTGAACAAATATAGGGAGTATCACACGCTGCAACAAGTTCACTGGAGCGAGGCACGTTGACCTTGTCTCATACCTGAGTAACTCGATATTCTGATATCTGCTGAATCTTATCTTACTCAATGAAAAAACAATTGAATAAAGAGTTAGTTGAGTCCCCGATAACGTATAGTGAATATTATGTGTATGTTTTAAGATCCAGGATTATGATGTCCTTGTGCATGAAAAACTGGTAAGGTTTGGTAAAATGTTGGCCTACAGCTACACGTGAGTGCATAACATAGTTACAATACATTCAATAGTTAATATCACCACTATTTTGTAACTCACAATTGTAGAGAAATGTTTATCAAAAACGGTGTAGATATGTACATGTATACGTGCATGCATTTAATGTCGACCATTCAATTAATAGGAGAAAAAAGACAATCACACTTATAAGAATGAGAAAACACTTAATAAATAAATAAAATAGCGTCAAGTAACGATCTACCACATAAACGTGGTCAATGCTCATATTTCGTCATTCAAATTCTTCTTATTACTATTATATTATTATTATTCTCGTTAACAAATAGTTAAAGATAAAACTGATATGTTCAAAATGAAGGGTGTTTTTTTATTTATTTAAATGACTTATAGGATTACATTGGGTAAGTGAGCTTATTCCAAATGTGCCTAGATTCTACCAGCAGTCTAAATGGGTACCTGGTTAAGATTGTTGAGGTGGCCTTCTAGTGACAAGTATGTAAGCTTGGGTTAGACAATAGTAGGTAACGTTGATAACGTCTGATGAAAATTGTTTGAAAATCGGACACGTGTTATACTGAATCGAAGTAATTTAAAATTGAACCCGAACGTTTGAACATTTGATTTTTCTTGAGAACCAATCAGAATCGAGTATCCCACAATGTCTTGGTAGAATAGAAAATATAAATACAAATACTAAAGACAAGTGGTCATGTTTTGGCATTGCGTTGGTCTGACCCAGAAATCTAAAATGTTTTACCAGAAAAAAAACAATATGTTATGTTGCTGCTGTTTAATGTGACACAGCTGTTTTCAGCATATGTATACGTTGTTTCGAACCTTAAATAATTTCAAATTCTCAAGTTTGTCTATTTAGTAAGGAAGCGCGTTTATTATAACTTGAGAAAGAAATCTGTCAAGGAAAGGACAGTACTTCCTGATTATCGAAAAATAACCTTCCAGATTGTGTTTATTTCAAACTGAAGTCAGACCCAGTTTCCTGCAGAAACTCAGAAGGAACTGATCCGGTAGTCCTCCTGGTACTGTCCCTGATAAAAACTGTGTAATGTAGGGTGACTAACTGTTTGTCTGCAGATAAAGCTTGCCTCGAATACCATGTCTACCAGAATTGTAATGTAATCTCCTATAAACACCTTCACCAATTGATTTGTTTCTACATAAACAGAGAGATTCAAGGGAGATTCCCTGTCCAAAACTGAAACATGATTTGAGAGATTATTTATGTCACCCTTGGGGTATGACCTTATTCTAAGTGTGCCTCTGTTCACCCAGCAGTACAAATGGGCACCTCTTACAGGTTTTGCTGGAGGTGATCCTCTGGGGGCATGTATGAAAACTTAGGTTTATCATGTTGATAACGCATTGAACATAAACTAGTGGGTAGAAACGTGTCTATAACGTGTTATTATAATATTATTGCCTTATAGATAACACTTTATATATATCACCTTTTATATTTCGGGATCAGACCAACGAAATGCCAGCCATTGGACGACAAACTTACACTTAAACCGGTTTTTCAAGTGAATCATATCATTAGCCATTTTAGTTTCACTATACTGTTCACCTTTTCCTGACAATGATATTTAATTGACCGGTGTTTCTTACATCTATCACCTGTGCTTCATTTCACCTGTACTTCGTCATAAAACCAAACTAGATACCAACAAGAAAGAATGTAAACATTTCAGCAAGGAAAGTTTTCTGCTTGTAATATGAGATTATAGTTACTTCTTTTGAACTTTTGGTAAGATAGATCTCAATAGTTTTAGACGAGAAAAGATCACTCTCATTTTATCCGAAACACTATGAAAAGAAGCTCAATTATGAATGTACTTTATCTTTGGTGTCGACCAAAAGAAATGTCCAATGTGTTAAAATGGTTAATGGAATGCTTTCTTACTTATGAGAATCTGCAAAAACGACAAGAAAGCCTTAGCTATGTCAGTGTAGTAGTTCAATCATGTGAAGGACATTGTGTGAACAGGTGTCTAACGTAGTCTCACAATGTTGCTTCTTAAATCAGCTTGTAAAGATACCAATAACCTGTTCACAGTAATGCAGTTTTTAGGTCGTGTTGACATACGCTAACAGTTATGCATCGAATGGTTTGACTGGATCTATACATAACCTTTTTATTTATGTTGAGGGTGCAGTCATACAACAAACTAATACACTAACACAGGCAAAGGTATATAACTTTACAGCTGCATACCGAAAGTTTGTTCACCTACCTGTGTATTTCAGCGCAAATGTCATGTAATTTGGTATGTAACTAAAGCATCGTATCAATGCGAAAAATAGACAGAGCACTTTGCATTTTTGCATTTTTAGAAGACAGTTTAGTTTCCATAACATTATTTGATTTTATGCCTCATAGTAAACAGTTACGGTTTTGGTAGCTCGTTTAAGTGGGGGTCAATCTTTGCAAAACTGCGGGTTTTTTTCTTCTGTGAAATATTCAGTAAGTGATCAACTACTTCAATCATATATCACATATAATCTCGGGTACTCATTCATTGTATTTGTGGTAAAATTGTTCTCGTTTAGTCGATATGAACACTTTTATTTAAAAATGAATGTTCAAAGTTTGACCCCTTCTGTCTATTTCATTTTGCCACATTTCATAAACATCCATCAGTGAACTGACGATCACAGGATAGGCTTGCTGATGGATGGATATATGATGATTCATTGTAATTGTACGTGACGTAATTCTATTTACGTTACAATGAACGTCAGTTTACATGATATTTGCACTAAGACACACATGTAGGTGAACAAACTTTCTGTGTGCAGCCGAAACCCTATAATATAAAGAGGATTCAACTTCGTCGTGGCATTATGTCCGATAAAAGAAACAGGTTTGTATGGATATGTATAGGTATAATTATGAACATACACAACAGCGTGCAGAAGAGCTTCTACTTCCTCGGCACTATCAACAAAGATGGAGACTACCCTTCTACTGCTGGTCTCTACTGTTATCCATCTTGCTACAGGTAGGTAAGATTGTGTATGCATCTATTGAGTAATTCATATACACAGGACATGAGAGGTTTTAATCACAGATTTATTACGCAGCTAAGAACATTACTCTTGAGTGACTCTGTGTATACCAAACAAAGTTCATAATCGTTTTCATAACCTACTGTGATTCAAACATAAATATTTAATATGTTGTACACTACACACTGCACCTTAAAACAATATGATGCACTTTTACAAAAATAATATGTTATAGAACTATTTAAAAATGATATGAAACAGACAAGACATTATAGTAGTTCAGTGTGTATGTGATTCTATTTATGTCCTTTCATTTCCTCATACGCGGTTTTGCAAATCTAGTTGTTAATTGACACATCTCTTTGGAAAAACACTTATTCTGCACGTAACAAAATATTGTATACATTCCTGTGTACACCCGTCAGTGGCCAATTTAATAAATCAATTGATCATAAGGTAAAGTATGTAAGCTAATGGTGCTGATACACCAATTGAATGAGGATTGTGTTTAAGTTCTATATCAAAACAAGTTGTTACCATGTTATATTGTGACCATTACCAATGAGAATATACAAATGTCATTTTCAGTACCTATATTCAGGATATTATTATCCAAGCCACATGATCTTTTTTTAAACGTTTAATTTGCTTGTGACCTTGCCTCTATCCAATCCTTAATGTTATTGAACTTATAACAATCGCAAAAAATATGTTCTCTTTCTCTTCCTCACTTCCTCACAGAAGCTTCCTTAATTCTATTTATCAAATTTGTCTTCTTAGGAGAATTAATTTTGGGAATTTGTCGAATTTACAGCTTATAGGCCATGTCGATTATAAACTTTATATTTAAGAAGGTTTTATTCAGTTAAATACTTATATCTGACTACCTCACTCTCATTTAATGAATTTCAGTCAATAATTCTCTTGAACTAAATTAAGCTGTATGTGTGTGCAATGTCATGTCAATCGCTCCTTTGGGTCATTCTATATTTTAATGTAAGAGGTAACAAGCTATTGCTGGAAGTGTGACGGCAGCACTTTTCCAAAGGTTGGTGGGATCAGTGATCGGTGAAATTAGTTTTGACAATCTGTCCGGGTGATGGGTTTGGGGTTGTAGGAGAGTACCAGTGAAATTCTTTTGTTTAGAAGGTTTTAAAATCTAGACTTAACAAATTTGCGTATATATATACGTTAGTTGTTTTCAAACATGTTAATATTCGATACAAAAAGAGTGACAATTGACAAGTTTATTCTGTTAAATGGTGTCGTAGCAAACAGCACATGACATACAGATTAAATACTGACGCATGGAACATTTTACAATCATTATGTTGATAGCTTTATTCTCATATATACTGACAGAGTCTTTATGTACACGGGCTTGCTGGATGATACTAGCCGGTACATTTGTTCCTTGAATGGAGTTTGTAACATTGCAGAATCAGTTGTTCTCTAAAATGTTTATGAAATGGACAAACTAATACAAAATGGTACTCATCAATGAACATAACAGTTGTACAGTATCAACAACATTATAGTAACTTACTATCTTCAGTTTGTGTGACATTTAAACTTCAAAATGGTCATAAAAATATTTTTGATTAAACAATTCTATGACATATCTTTCTGTATTTAACAGAGAATTAAGGTTAATTAACGTTTCAAAGCAATCGATCTACGTTCGCTGTTCACATGATGTTTGTATTCAATTTATTCTAGCGTCTGAAGTAAACGTAGCTAAGAGTAAAAATGTCTCAATGAGCTCCATCAAGCCTGGTTACAATGCTGGTACAGCTGTGGACGGGAACACTGACGCTGGAGGATTCGGTAGTAATCAAATCATACATACAGACGAGAATCAATCCTTCGCCTGGTGGAAGGTGGATCTACAGAGAGAAGTACAGGACGCCACGGTGAGGATCTACTTCTGGACAGACTGTGAGTTGAATCATTCTATTTTGCTGTTCATGACTGTGATCTTCTTATTTTCACAGCTTTTCACAGAAATATTTGGTATTTCCTGAATATACTTCTCTTCTGTAAGGTGAACACACATTTTGTGGAAGTTTTGTGCAAGGTCAATAAGAAATAAATTCCATATGCTGATACTATTTGGAAAGTGTGAAATAGCGGATACATATTATTGAACTTATCTACGACATTAAAACAACAGGACCATGTTCAAGAGAGGTTTCAAAGTAATCGCGATGAGCGATTACTTTTAAACTTCTCTTGAACGCGATTGATCAATGTAGCGCTACAAACAAAAGCGATGTAGCAAGGCGAGCAAACTTCGTGGAATTTGCACTGTGTCGTTCAAGAGAGAATGAGCACTACTTGAGCGCTACATTGAGCAATCAATGAGCGATTATAAGCGCTCACTGTTATGGTACGGGACCCAGTTAGCTTTCACAACGTTTATAAGCCAGTGAATGGAGATATTTTGAAATTCAATGAGATTTTTAAATCTCTGTATAAGAATGACATGGAATGTCAGGAATAGAATTCTAACTTCGTTTTGTTATGAACATATTTTGATATCTTCAAATTTCGAAAGAGTACATCATATCCAAACAAGGATATAATTATCATTTACCAGTTGTTCGACAATGTAAAATTACCACTACAATGACATGGATAAATATCTGTTTACAGACAGCTGCAGACGTAACGGACAATATTCGTTCACGTAGGATCAGACTATTATAGAATATTATCAAATTGTAACATGTCTTTAACTACTGAAACATCCAAGTTCCATACTTTTACAGACAAGTGGAGGCGTAGCGGAGTGCAGCTATATACATCAACAAACTCGTTTAAAAACTCGAATACTACAAGTCAAGGTCAGCTCTGTCACTCTGTTATCGGTCATCCGAATGGAAGTGATATACCTGATGTTTACAATGTAACATGTCCCGGTAGATGGCGCTATCTCCTACTCTACACTGACACGGACAACGATGGACATGGACCTGTTCTTAACTTTGGAGAAGTGGAAGTATTAAGTGAGTGTGAGTTAAATGTGTTCATTTCCAATGAAAAGCTATTCGGCAAGAGGCAACTTGTTTATGAACAGCAAATGTTTGAAGAAAGTGCGTCTCGAACCTGTATCCACTAACACCTGTAGTACGTGAGCTAGTGCTTTAAATTGTTTTACTGCGCCAACGATCCAGACAGATGAGATTCTACGGTACAAAAGCAACTCATATAGTGCGACTGTTAAAAGGCTGATTTCAGGTTTCAAACGAGGATTTTATGAACGATGAGGGATCCTCAATATAACACGATAACAATTAAAAAGCCTCTTTTACACTTAAAAACGGTTGATAATATAGAGAACCCATACTACCTCGGATATGGTAAGGTTGTAGACGTGGTAGTCAACAAAAACCTTCGGATTCTCCTTTCTATCAGGGTCCACAACCTTACCATATTCGAGGTATCATGGTTCCGTCGTATAGTATAAACTTTCAGATGGGTGTATATGAAACTTGAAAATTTTCAAAATCTTTCTGAAACATCTGTGCCACTTTACGTATATTGAAGGGGTAAATTAAATGTCTTTATTCCTTCAACGACAAGTGTATCACGTGGATTATTTAATCTAAACTCTTCTTCGTTACCTTTCAATGAAATAGATTCATCTCTGAACATTACACTGTCATTAGTCATCGGGATTGTAATGTACGTTATGGGTCATAACCTGCTTATGTTTAAGCATTGTGACGATATGCAGTTGAGGTTGACAGGGCAGTGTACAAATTTATAGTACCTGTCAAAACTATATATCTTAAGAAATATCACATGATCTCACACAAGCAGGGGGAGGGGGAGAGGGGTAGTGGCGGCTTCGTTGGATTGTGTTTTTTCCCGTGACACAAAATGAATTATGATTATTTACCATACTTGGGATTCTCTAGGAGGGGGTGCACCCTTGTTTTCATTATGGTGTCAATGGTCATTTACAATACTTTGAACTCTCCTCGTAACCTTCAGCCTTGTATTAAATGTTGTGATGTCAACTACTGCAAGGTTCAGATTCAGGAGCTTCATGTTGTTGATAGTGTCTCACCTGTACATGCAGTTAAACAGAAAGAGCAGAACAGTCGTCGTGCTACTGGAAAATACAGTAGAACTAACTCCACTAGCTAGTCAACACAGACTCAAGGTCCCAGGTCGTATTACAAATGTGAACGCGTCCAGAAGATGAGAAGCACTTTGTAAACACTGTAACAACTGTGGTAAACTCAATCATCTTGCCTAAATGTGTCAGTCTAAACCCGTTACAAAATCCAAAGTACACATGTTGAGGATGTTGAGGATGAATAGTTCATTGATACTGTTCATAATTCTGAAATCTCATCAAAAAGATTGGATTGTGCCAATATCGGTAAACATAACAGTTCTCTCACTTAAGTGAGATGCATGATCTCAATGAAACATACTTTACGAGACTATGACAAACTGATCAACAAGTCTGTTCTTCAAACTATTGCTGACGGTTTGATGAGTGCACTAAAACAGAGAATACTGAAATGTGGATTGGCACGTGTGGTGCTAGAGCTTATCTCTAATTCTCTTCCCTCCACATCTGCAACAGAATAATCATCTAGCCTAGGGAAGAGGAGTAATTTTGTTTCAAATACTTTTCGCATTCCAGTTAACACTCCACACTCTGGGGCGGATCAATCAATCTCTGTAAGATACCTTAAACTAAATTCAGAGCTATCATTACTCCGTTGTTTGCCACTGTTTGTCAAGCGCAGTATATTTGTCAATTTTAACAACATAGTCACTTGGGTATTGAACATCCTCCGACGTCTGTGAATTGGTTTTAACAAAAAAAAGATGGCTTATCACATGAGATTTCCAATGTCGAAAATGTTGGTTTTGAGAAATACTGAGATATTCCAATAAATGATTATATTTCAATTTTACTAACACGTTGCTAATGTTGTTGTTATGAAACTATAGAGTTGCATTCGTCACTTGAGTCTATCATCCTCTTTCCATTTCATAAATGTCGATTCATTCTATATCCAGCATGTTCTGCTGGAACCTATGGAGAGGATTGTAACAACATCTGTAGCTCCAGGAACTGTGTTACCATGACAACAGCATGTGAGAGAGGTGGAAGATGTCCTGGTGGTTGTCAGTCTGGGTGGATGGGAGTGGACTGTACACAAGGTAGGTTGTCAGTCTGGATGGACGGGAGTGAACTGTACACAAGGTAGGTTGTCAGTATGGATGAACCGGAGTGGACTGTAAACTGGTAGCTCTTGATGGAAAACTTTGTCTGACAAACACTGAGTATCGTCTGACAATATGATTAGCAGCATTACGTCAGTAATCTCCAGTCTGTTAAAATGTATTCACTGCAAAGGGTATAAGTTTACGTCACCAGCAACTTTCATTTCAGAAATTCGCCTTATGAGCAGATTATATTCTTCTGGTCTTATATTCCGTTTGTTTGTTGGTACTGATGTGTAGTTGGAGTGATACATATGACTCTGAAGCGCAGATATCGTTAATGAGTGTATTTATATATTTCCGTTTTCAAGGAAGAAATGGTGCTACTACATAGGCAGATTTGGCCAATTGCTGACCACTGTCCAGCTATGGTTTGAGTAGATCTAGGTGGGTATGTCTCAACCGTGGCAGGAATTCCTAGGATGGAGACAATTACCAAAGTAAATGATCCCTCACTCACCTAGAGTTTTGCAAATTTTCTTCAGCAAAAACCACCAAACACTGGTACAAATCATCCGGTCGTACGTCACTCTCAACCTCAAAATTAGCAAACTCAATTACATGTTCCCCAGTAGATTTTCATGATTGTAACTTGAAATATCTTGGGCAGAAATTAACAATTTGTCTAAGCATTTATTCAAACTGGATTACGTTCTGCCTTGCCTGTTCTATTAGTCACAAACAAAACCCCCCTCTTCCCTTATTTTCCCATTTAAACATTTTTGTCACGAAAGGTGGGAATTAAGCATCCAACAATAATTGACGGTATAGTAAATTCATGTTTTCAAATTAACTTATACTTGTACTTATAGTTGCACTGAGTGCAAACTATGTGCTAGTCGTGTTTGTTCAAATATAGTCAATCGCTCTTACCCAGTTAAATTTTTTCTATCTGATATGTTTGAGCATGTGCGGAAAAAAGCTAAAAATTACATAACATTCTTTGAATTTGGTAGACGCTGGCATAACACCACTTAGGTATGTTCTTCAATAATTCAGAGGATATTGAAAGTATTCCTGAACAACTCTACTTACTAAGTAAGCCAGGTCTAGGACCATCCTTGGCTACCCATGGTTTTATATGCTCCGTTACTCTCCACTATATATATCAACCCTGGGAAACTCTATCAGAGAAATCTGTTCTAAAATTACCCGCCCTTGGCGGCGTCAGTAATGAAAGGAAATGCTCAATAGGATAGGACGGAACTGGTCAAGGGAGAAAAACGGTGACGGATGGCTAAAATATGACCTCGCATGCTTTGCAACGAAGTGATATGAATTATCATTGGCTCGCGGCTTGAACGGTGACAAACTGTACAGTGAACGGAAGAGACGTTTGAAGGAAACATTCTCTCTTAAGTGATGTTTACAGTTATAATGTACAGTTATCCTAACCACTGTCTATGAAAT
Organism: Gibbula magus; assembly: GCA_936450465.1. Lineage (NCBI taxonomy): Eukaryota > Metazoa > Mollusca > Gastropoda > Trochida > Trochidae > Gibbula > Gibbula magus. Next base: position 55,560,093 of record OW388292.1, read on the forward strand.
CAATAATAATATCATTTTTAACTGAATTGCAATCAAACAATTACTATGCTGTTGTTAATATTGTTTGTATGTTTTTTCATCCAAACAATAATGATCTTGACTGTATATTGCAACAATGAAGATTTTATGAATGAGGATAATAAATGTCGCCCATGTGTTTGACTGGTAGGAGTTCCACAAACCAAAGCCTATTCTGGATCTAGTAAAGTCTCAATTGATATTGAATGACCATTTTTTTATAACACTTTATTGTCCGCAGTACGTACATATATTGGAAATTTATTGTGTGCAAATAACAGCGCCAATTCAAGCGATGTTCTGTCCTTATAATACTGAGTGTCAAGCAAGGAAGCAACAACTCCCATCTTTTAACGTCTTGTGTACGACGCGCCCGGTAATCGAACCCCGGTCTTCCGGGTGATGAGTGGAAACTCTACCAACTGAGCTATACTCCCGATTTTTGTAAAGGAATATAACGCTAGACTTTTAGTTGTAAGAAGATTGTTGAAAGTAAACATTATGGTTGAGAATGGGTGACATAATATATTCAGATTGAGAATTATAACAAGTAGATAGCCCATATATGTTATATAATACCCAATTTGACATACATACAACTAAACTAAACTAAATATTTTTCGGTTAGAGCATCGGTGCATATCCCCAATTGGCTAAATATCAAAGCATAATTGGTCGTGTGAAGACTTTGGATAGCCAGTGTGACACATAATTTAACAAAATAACTTGTGACAGATCTACAGTTCTTAAACTTGATTTATCACAGATTGGTTGTCAGGCATAAATATTAACATTTTAGGGGAACGAAGGAATTAACAACATCACACTCTAGAATTTACAAATTAACGAGAAATATTGTTAGGGTTATTAGTTCAACTTGACCAGTATGCTATTGCAAATCATACATGGGAATTGGTTTTGAGAAATAGTTTAGATTTCCATGCAGCAGCAACATGATCATACTTTTGGATTAGAAAGAGTGTTATCGATGATGTCAATTAAAACAATATCAGAGAACTGTCAAAGGCTGTGTTGTCACAAAACCATTTCATTCCCCTTGAAACCTTTGATATTTGGTCACTTGTTTTTATTCTTGCTGCTGTAATATGACAACTAGTGTTGCTGACAATAAGATATGAGAGTTTGTTGATATATTATGTTTCACAAAGTACATACACTGGTTGGTTTACGACATGTATAAGTTATCATATGTACACTGATGCAGGTGATCAGTATAATGTATCCTCGTATCATGTGTTTGTTACTATGAAAACCTTTGTATACTTAAATGACTTCACTGAAAAGTATGACACATATTGATTTGAACTTATTGCTCGCATAACTACTCTGAAATATAGACACAGTCTCAAATATAACCATAAGTATATTTTATTCTTCACAGAATGTGAGTCTGGCTTCTACGGACCTTCCTGTGCATTGCTCTGTAATAACCGACGGTGTCTTGACGGTTCATCTCCCTGTGATCACGTGACTGGTCAGTGTGTAGGTGAATGTCAGGCTGGGTACAAGGGACTGGATTGTACACAAGGTAAGTGTTTTACGTCATCGAGTTTTTCATTGTTTCACTTATCAACAGATTTATCTTAACAACATCATTTTCATAGTAAAAGAAAGGCTCCTGATTGTCGACTTTTTGTCTTTTGATTACACTATCAATCTAGAAGTTATATACCTAAATCGTTTGCTTATCAAACCTTATCAATCATTGTTAAAGAAGAAATACCTATTTTACACCTCATCAGTGATTTCCAAAAGGTGTTTTGGAGTGAATGTGCACAAATATCAATGGCAATTGAACAAATTAAAAATACAGAATTAATCTATAAAAAAAAGCTGAATAATATAGGACCTGGCTTTAATTTGGAGTAGTCACACCTGCTCCAAAACGTTATGCATTTTGCAAAAAAACAACAAAACAAAATGTTATTGCTTTCCGTATGTATTCCATTTCTAATTGCCGTCAACGGCCTGAGCGGAATAGATAATTAATTGCTTCAAGGAATTATTTATTACCAGAACAATGACCTCACTTCCTTAATCTAGTGTTTACTCATATTCTATCTAAATGTACTGTTTCCAAAATACGTCTTGGGGAAGGAATAGTAAATGAATAACGGAATGAAATGTATCTATGATAATAATACTGTAGCCCTTGACCCGGTATTAGATTAGCCTCTACTTTCTCTCAAGCATGTGATGTTGGCTCATATGGACCTGGCTGCAGTTTGTCCTGTACTGACCGGAAGTGTGGGGAGCCTTCTTGCCCTCCACACTTGTAATTTACTATCATGTATGTTATAAAGATCTGTTTTATTGGACTGTTTTCAGAATGTGACTCTGGTTCCTACGGAGATGGCTGCAGCTTGTCCTGTACTGACCGTAAGTGTTATGTTACATCATCTGAGTGTGATCACGTGATTGGTCAGTGTGAAGGTGGATGCCAGGTGGGGTACCAGGGAACAGATTGTAGTCAAGGTAGGTATCCCAATATGGAGAGAGAGCTTGAGATTTGGACGGATACATTCCTCATTCAAGAAATCAAAATCACCAAATATTTGGTTTGGTTTGGTTATTTGCAACTTAACAAAATAATGAACCACATAATTGCCTCGCAAAGAGACATATCTATTTGTGCAATTTCAAAACTGCAAAGCGAAAATTACCAAACTATACTCACGTGCAAAAGAAACGTCCCGACATTTTCAAAAGAGTATAAAAGTGAACATCGATGTCGGAGAAAGTAGATTTGTAATGTATTTGAGAGACATATGCTTTATAAAAAAAGTACTCAGTTTCACACATCAGAGTGTAGTATTTTTATTTTTGTGTCTGTTTTAATACACGTTTGGTGATAAAATCGCTTTTTCAAGATGTTTGAGCCACAATGTTTGGTATTAAAGTTTTTAAAAACATTAAAGTATAAAATGTAATTAATCAACTTTGAAGTCGACATGAATAACATTATTGGATTTAATTTGTTGAAGCATCATTACTGTAGAACGTCACAAAACAAGCTAAAAATCCCTTTTCGACGCTTCCATCTAGTCTTGTTAAGAAGATAAAAAACGACTATTTCTTTATTTTTAGTACCTTAAACAGGTAATGTTTTGATAATTAAGGATTCAGCCATTTGGCTGAATCTTAATTGATATTGGCGTGTTTATTATTTTCATTATTATTCTACAGATTTTGTACTCAAGACTTCGACAAGAAGTATTACAGCTATTGCAACCAAAATTAACAGACTGATAGCCCTTAATGTGGAGTAGAGCAAGGAAGCTTTTGGGCCCAATCGGCCCAGCCATTAAGGGTCCAGGTCGAATCCGAATGTCAATTTTATCATGGGAAAAAATTCAAAATGAACATAGAGACTTGCAACCTTTTTTTCAAAAGATTCACAATGACAATATGAGTAAATAAGTAAATAATGACGAATCCATGGTTTGTTCGCCATCATTTTGATTTAAGACACTTTTTCATTTTTACTGACCCCATGCACCTTTGAAAATCTCCTCCTCTGAAGATACTTGCATTTAAGAGCTGAAACTTACGTATTTATGTAGCAAAAGCATTGGTGAATACCGTGAAATTCATAATACTTTCTTCACAGTGATCAATTAAATCAGGTAATTTTAGAAAATTGCAAACTTTAAGGGAGGATAAGCAAAAACCTACTCACCGAATTTAAAGAGTTTTTCAGGACAGTTAGACAAGTATGTGTTCTTTATGAATCAATAATAACACTGCTCGCGAACAGTCAATACCGGTCATTATGAAGGTTTAAAAAAATAACATATGTACAATGTTCAAAATCCATATAGAGTCTTGAAACTTTTTACTAAAGATGTGCAAGTATTATCCGAGTTGTTGCTCTCGTGGTTTAGTCGCCATTTTTATTTGCTTTACAATTGTTTGTACATGTACATTTAGGGTATCAATAATCATTGGGACATGCTAGAAACTTGCACCTTGTTTTTAAAGATTTGCAATAACATTAAAAAGATAAAATTCATTATACCTCAAATAATTGCATCATTTATGTGCTGAATCCTTTTATTGTCGCTTGCGATTTTATTTCATTTTTATTTTTGTAGGGTCCTGAAGACATGATCTAACGTTGTTTCAGTCTATTTATCGCCCGTTGTTTGAAATATCTTGTAATTTGGTTTGGGACGTTTCTTTGGCACGTGGGTTAACATATTATTAACTTTTAAATTGATCTTTTATGCAAAGAAATTTATCTCAAAAGGAAACAATGACACAAACAAATATTGAAAACAAATGGTTTCATTTCATCCCATCTTTCAGCCAATAAAATTGTATTCACCAACATGAAGCTAGTATCTGAAGCTATTATTATTTTGCTGGTCCTTTACCTGTATTATCACTATTTCTATAACTCTGTAACTATGGGGAAAGGAATCGTATATATATGAAAAAGAGCAGCATTATTGTCCTGAGAGAAAGCTTCATAGCAATTCTAAAAAGCAGTAATACATATACCAGGAGACCACCTATTGATATACTTTAATTAACTCTGAACGTTAGATGGCATCGTATTAATATGTTTAAGCATTTGTTATAGTTTTGAAAAAAAATATCCTCTGACCTCTTCGTTCATGTATAAATACAAGGTACCAACTGTGACCTACTTGTTAATGTTATATGACACAGCGCCTGTATATATCATGAACGTTAAGGCCTATGGGTCGAGGTTTTCATGTTTCACTTACGCAATGGTTCGTTTCAGCTTCATAACTTTTTCAAACGCTGATTTAAACCTACATCAGACCCGTTGTAGAAGAGAAACAGGATATGGATATACTTGAGGATTGTTTTAATAAATTTTTTTTTTTTACTTGTCATCTAAGCGGTCTCAATATCAGACTGCTTGAAAACCCTGAGCTGTATCTACGGAAAGCTGCAATGAACAAGCTCGTAACGCAATAGTCGCCTGACCAGCTGCAGTAACATTGAGAGAATTTCTAAACTAAAACAACACAATTTCAATGAAGTTTGAAATGTTCACGGATGCTTTGGAATGGTTACTAATGAAACAGTAAGGAACCCTAATGAATGTGTAGGGTGTAATGGTTTGCTTGCTTAGAAAGAACGAAACCAGCAGATAACAGATTCTATACCAAGTGTCGAGTGATGCAATATCATAAGTTTGGAAAAATCCTACTTTACAAAACATCTCCACTTATATTTGAAATATTCACATTTAAGCCATACTTAATGCATTAAAAAAAGACAGTATCACATTATGGACGTTCTTATAAGGATGTGAGCCTCAAAAGGTACCATATGGTACTGTCACAATCTCTACGGTCATTTGGCATGTTTGGTCTTTTTTCTCAACAGCATGTAATCAAGGTATCAACTACGGAGTCAACTGTAGCAAGTCCTGCTCTGATCGTCACTGTATTCAACCATCATCTGTGTGTGACACTAAGACTGGACAGTGTTCTGGAGGGTGTCAGGTGGGGTGGAGAGGAGTCGACTGTACAAGTCGTGAGTAAAAAAAGATTATTTAAAACATTTCTAGAATGAATTAAGCCGCTAAATGTGAATATTGTGATGCAATCAATGCAGAGAAGGAACATTATTGTTATAATCAGTATGTTAACTTCACTCCTGGAAACGGATTCAACCATCATTACTATTTTCAGTCATGATTTTTGTTATGCAAGTTTGTATTATCCCTGTTAACATATCTATTGCAGAGTGTCCTGCTGGTACATTTGGATCTAACTGCACGTCCTGCAGTACACGTCAATGTCAGGTAGAGTCGGACTGTCCTGCAGATGGAGTCTGTTCCCAGGGATGTCAGGACGGATATACGGGACAGACATGCATGCACAGTACTAAACATTGTTTAATAAATAATTTGAACTTTCCACATGCTTTCTCCTTTATGAGGAGTATTCATAGGTGATGTGGCATAAATAAAATACTGCAAAAACACAATATGTTTTTGTTTTAACATCGATCCAATAGAGAAGTGTAATGACCAGGATGCAGCGTGGCATGTTGCTGCAAATGTACAATATAATTTCTGATACAATCTCAATTTTGATAAGCATAACAAAATTTCGGAATTTGACTAGAAACTGTTTATTATTCCCGGCAGCATGTCCCCGAGACTTGTACGGACCCAACTGCAGCATGACGTGTGGGACCTGTAGCTCTGATGATGCTTGTCATCACGTGACCGGAAACTGTCCTAGGGGCTGTAATTATGGATGGAGAACTCAGAGGTGTAACGAAGGTAAAATTATCAGAATTTAACAACTCTTAATTGTTCTGCAAACAAATTTTTCTAAACAAATCATCATCAGGTTCTGTCAGTTTCCATCAGTTACATGTACTATCTTATCTTCTAATTTCAAAAATATTTTTTTATCATGCTACTTCCCGTGCTTTGACATTGTTTTTTTATTTTACCCTCGCCTGAATTCTGTTTCAATTAAGTCAGAAACCGTTTACATATTGTAAGTTTAGGACTTGTTTATATATATCTTAATATTATAAATCAGACAGACGATCTTATTTCATAATTGAAATAAAATTAATATGTAAGAAAATCATTTCATTGCTATTGTCTAAGAATAATTAATTGTGAGATGAGGAAACTGTTCTGGTCTGGTGCCTTGATGTCGTTTGACTGTTTAAATAATTCCGATGATTGTGAATCTAAAACAAAAAGCCTTTCAGGTATTGTCTTTGGTTCATTATGCTTTTTCGTCTTAGTCTGCATGGACGGTACCTACGGTCCTGACTGTACAGAGAAGTGTGGTCAGTGTGATGGTGTCTGTGACAGTGTGGATGGGAGGTGTCCTGCTGGATGTCTGGACGGATACAATGGTACAAAGTGTGACGTGGCTCTTGTAGTAATACAAGGTACGTGTATAACAGGGGATATTTGCTGTATCTCAAGCATATTGCTTCTATGAATTGAAATTGATAACAAGTAACGTAAATTTATATTTATTGCAATGTGTATCTTCCGCAGTTCATTTGTATTACAAAATACAAAATATTGATTTGACAAATTCCAATGTACATTTTGTTGATTCATAAACTATTAAAATCGCATTAAGATCAACATATATTTGAGAGACTATATACCACACAAATACCATTGTTGATTATATTGACTTGTTATGGTTTGTAAGTATGCACACACACATGATATTTTGATAAACATTATTCAAAGAAATTACTCACATGCAATCAAGGCAGTTTCAGTCACATAATCGACTTAATATCCATCTTCAATGTTCCGACATATGACTTGTGTAAAGTAGATTGGAGATTGCCAACTGACTTTTAGTTTAGCTCTCTGGTGTTAAAGCTGGATGAAACATAAACTGCAAACTATGAACATGTCAGATTGTATTCAAGTAATCTTATGGAGAAATCTGGTCGGAATAACCTGACATTCTTTTAAAATAGCATATGTTGAGTTAGAAGGTTGAAACTGGAAAACCCATATGACATGTTACATAACTATTTAAAATTGTAACGTTTCGAGTAATTTTAGTTATGTGACAAACGTTATTTTGAATGAAAATTCAGTACAATCACATTTTAATTCATCATGTCATTACAGTGCCAGGTTTGATTCATCAGGTAAAGTTATTCTCAAATATCTCTATTAGTTTTGGAAATGTACTTTTGGTGGATGCATTACGAAAGTAATGTTTGTTATAGTTTTGACAAAGAGAAAACTGTGTTTCTTATTTATATCACTCCACAAAAACATATTGGAGTGATTTATGTTTTTGTATTGTATCGTCTGTCCATACCTAATTAACTCTTTTACATAATATATATGTTATGTTCTTCCATTGAAGACGAGGCATCGGTCTGCTTCACTCCTGCATCTCTTGTTGGTGCTGTTATTGGAACTTTTCTCCTGGTGGTATTGGTCAATGTTGGAATTTGTCTCTGTCTTGTAAGACAAGGGAGGTGAGAACACTAGTTGGTTTGAGATCAGATACTTCAACCTACTCTGGTGAAACCTTTTCATTATTTTACTTTGAATATATAAACGTGTTAACACTGATTTGTTGCAATACATTGCCTCTGATACATAAAGGCTTCCATCTTCACAACGTCACGGGCGTAACGAAAATATTTTCATATCATTTCTCTCCGCCCGTGACTTCACGTCCCGCGTTATATGCGCTAAGATTTTAGCGTACTGCAGGCTAATCGGATAGGCCAATCAGAAGAAGCTTGCAATATGAACTTCTGATGTCAACAGCAAAGGCGTTTGCAGTGATAGATAGCCGCTAGGGGTACTAAACGAAAACATATTTTAAATAGTTTCAAGCATTTACTTTACAGTCTCAAATCGTGTGCTCAAATCCCAATCATAATGAGATTGTCCGAGTAGACAAAGTCAATGTTTTATGATTGAATGTAATAGACTTGATCTATAATTAGACTGGAAAACACCTTTTCTAATTCATCCAATTTCTCCGCTAATTTTGGGTCGCAAACTGTATCACACTTTGTGACAGTATTTTGATCAGTCTAGGACTTGTGTAATCTTTCAATTGATGCAATAAAATAATTACAATTCGCTTTCATAAACCTGTAATCGATAATCAAAACGTTGAAGCGGAGAGCTTCAAAAGCCATAAAGTTGGCACATGGAGGGGATGCACTGTTACGATGTTACTGTATGATGACGGCCAAACTGGATACATTCATACATTTCGCGTATGATTTTGCACATGTTATCAGGTATCGTTTGTTAATTTCACAATATTGCAGCTGGAAGTACTTTAAGTGATTCAATTAACTTGGTTGTCATCGCCATATAAGCTGAAAAATAACTAGCACACGTATGTTATTCACTCCGAAATCGAAGAAATCAAGTGTTGAGTTTGAATGAAATATCATTAATGATTTCAACCTAATTTTTTTACAAAATACCAAATAACATGTGTGGCATAATGGTATTTCGAGTTAACAATCTCAATTATTTAATTCTGATCTACATACCGAAAATTCAGGCTGTATAACGTTTAAGAAAACTGTGATTTGATTTCTTGTTTAATAAACTGTGCCTCACTCTTACTAACTCTTATTTATAAATGTTCCAATTTTTAAATAAGCAAGTTATACTTATTAAAATATTCTTATTCAATGCGAGGATTTGTATTGAAATCTTTTGACTAAGATTGAACGTGGGTATTTCTCATTTGCATATGAACTACTTATGTCTTTGTTATAAATTTAACAATCAACTAATAACGCCTCCTGGCTCGCATTTGGTCTTCTTTCTTGATTAGCATATTTATGATAATATATTTTCATATTTGTCATTAAATACTTTACGACGAGTATTGCATGTACAAGAAGAAACGTTTACCCAACGTACATGTATGTTACTAAAAATAACAATTTTGAAATTATCGCTTCTGCAGTACCTAATGTTAAACGGTGTCTGTAAGCAGCTGGTAAGGGGCGTAACTCGTGATCACAATAGATGTCGCTGCTTCGTTGCACAGTTGTCTGTGCTCTTGAGGGCAAGGTAAACAGTGGAAAGAATTTATTTCGATACGAATTTACCTTGCCGTGGGAGGATGATAGGTTTCTACCTTAAGAAATCACTGTAAAACCTTCCGTAGCTATTTGGCCATAACAATTCATATTCTCCAGATTGCAGTGGGTCAAGAATCTTGAAGACAGGAAACCAGTTCAGATGACACGTGACGTCACACAGATGAGCAACATTGCCTCTCAACTTCCTGATGTCTCTGAGCATGCGCAGTCAAGCAGTCACGTGTACAACAACGACTACGCTGTCCTCGACTCTGGAACAAAGGCAGGCAACAACGACTATGATGTCATTGAACAAAAACATTATCAAAATGTCTAAAATTCCGTCTAGCCTCTCTGGTTTCATTTACGAGTGTTGTGTATAGGCGTGAGACTCAAAACAAACATGGGACACTGACTATGGAATTTCATGGAAATTGATCGAGCTAAAAAGATTGATGCCCCCAAGGAGAAAAAGCCTAAAAACACGACATCAATAACCTGTCTCCATGACTCTCGTCTTATACAACAGTCATGACAATGTTGTACATGGTTTTAGTTAACTGTCTTCACCCAAATTATCCATGGTAGCACATGGTGAAATGCCTTACTAATAAAATCTCAGATTCAAGGTTTATAATTTAACTGTTCCCATCTTTGTGTTAAAGTCGATGTTCTCAATTGATAATCTCATGATCTAGCCTCAATCATGCCTATGACGTTTCTAATCTTCATACATCACATACAAAACAAACTTCCAACGAATTTAATCTTCTAAAATCTTGATCACGGCTTGCAAATTTCCTACAATTTTTTTTGCATTTCGTATTTAACCATTTCACCTAATTTTGGTTCATCTATATCTATAATTTTTCTTCTGCGCTAAATATAACACGATGACAAGACAACTTAAGGTGCAGTCCATGTCATTTCATTTTAGACCCTTATTCCTTTACTTCAGGTTACATGTTCGTTACAACTTAATATTTCCAGTCACTTCAACAGTCGTCTGATGACCAAACACCATAGTCTTCACAAACACATATTTCGTTAAGCACCCGCTATGAGCCCGTCTCATTAGTCGTTTGATAACTGATGACCACCCTGGAGTCTTGAAGATAACTCAAATAAATCACATTATTTGTTATCTGTTGAACACATATTTAGATGTATTTTATAAATGACTGATTCAATATCCCCAATTATAAGACCCGCAGAGCAACCCTTACTATAAACAGTTATTTCTCATAACCGTTTACTGCCCCAGGAAGGTAGTGTCAGAAATAAAAGACGCCTTTGTCGACCCTGATATCTGCTGCTAATCCACACAGAAACTAGTACTCTACACCCGAAATGTATATTGTTTATCCTGGCGCGAGCAGATGATTAAACTTCCTCATGGCTCAGTTGACGACAAATACATGTGAATAGCAATTAAGACTCTGTTTTGAAAAGAGTAACTTTCTACATCCTGGATCGTCGATAGATATGAAGATGGCGAATGTCTTGCTATCTGAAGTTTTTTAATGTACTAGCTACATCTAGGTTAGATTGAGCACTGAATACACTTAGGATATACAACTTTAATATGAAGAACTTTGATACACAGAAACATTACATAACAATGCAGACAACTACAGGAACTCATGTACAGGTAACCACACATTTATATGGACACTGTTTAATAAAAACCCGTACACTATGCCTAATGTGCATTACTTGTCTTTTTAAAGATGAAATTTATTATACATTTTAACGCTGAAATCTATTAAATTAGAATTTAACTATAACACAAAAATGTTATCGTATTCTAAATACTATTCTATCTACAGTTTACACAGTTATACTAATTTGAGACGTATTCAAAAGAATTAAATTACTGTACATGTGATGTATTGTGTGGTACTACTCCTCTTCAGGTTTGTGATTTGTTATCACGTTATTCTAGCGTGAACGTGACCCGTGAAAAGGCAGCCTTAATAAGTTTCAGCATGCATGGTTACAGTGCTAGTACAGCTGTGGACGGGAACCATAACAGAACAAAAGAACCATTAACACAGGTGACAGGTTTCCCTTCGCCTGGTGGAGGGTGGATCTGCAGAGAGATGTACACGACCTCATTCTGTTGATCTGTTGATGATCTTGTGATATTATAGTATTTGGTTTTCACAGGAATGTTTGTATTATTCTAGGATATCATTCACTTCTAAAATGTAACACAATTGTTAACAGGATTTATTAAAGGTTATCTAATAAAGGACAAATTGGACGAATAAATCATTTCTTTTAAAATTTGTAATTCTTTTTAAAAAAAATGTATTTATGTCTCTTGGTCAAATGTGTAAGGAAATGGAGTGGTCACCGGATGATTATAAGTTAATAGCATTTATAATAATACTGCCGTCGGTAAAAATAGTTATTTTGTAAGATATTGTCGTCTTCAATGAGGTTCGATATTTCAATGAATAAACTCAGAATCCATTTGGATGAATTTTACTCACATACGGGGAGGAATAGCAATGACAGGAGCAACACATTTAAATTAAGACCTTTTTGGAGAAAAACCGTATTTTTTGGTATATTGTCTGGCATATTCAATAGGATATTTACTGATGGAACTATTTTCGATGTTGCTACAGATGTGATATATATGATGTGCTCAGTTTAATATACAAACGAATTCCAAAAAAAATAAGAGAGGGTCTCAAAAGGTTTAAAATTTTCATTTCATTTCATAGAATTCCAGATTTTAAACAAAACTGACAGTTTAAACAATTTAAATGTTACTTTGATAGCAAATCGATTAACTTTTATTGAACACGCATGTCAAAGATCCATTATAGAAAACTTCCTCAGACAACAATTCATTAATGAATTAAGATAGTGATAAAATTAGAATAACAAACATATTGTACCATTTTTTATCACACAGAGATGTATGTTCTCGCCAGGATAAATTCAACGTATATTCACATTATATGTTGGGGTCATATGCGGATTTTGATGCAAATTGCGAGGTCATGTTACACAAAATGGTGTCAAATGTTTTGACATTTTCAATGCCTGTAATAGCTGACAACGGATGGTGGATAATGGATAACGTCGTCAGAGTATACAGATATATATCATTAACATTATTTTAAGAAATGACGAAACAATTTGTTTTATTGTTGTTATTTATTTATTAGCAAAATTGTGTTTTTATTGTGATCAGTGCAGTGCCAAAAAGTTCATCGCCAGTTGATATCTTTTGAGCAAACAATTGTACCCAAATGTAACCATGGCAGTTTGAGTCACATGTTTTTTCACCTATTATCAATCTTAATTGTGCCATATAATGTGAGTTGGGTAAAGGTGAAGGAGAATTAACAAACTTAAATTTAGTTTAGTTCTTAGTTTCTTATGCGAGATGAGAAGCCGTTTGTAGCTCTCGTCCCTCAGTCAAATATACAGGGCACCCTGGTTATAATGCCACCTTTGTCCAAGAGAAAATATAGCATTATATCCAGGGTGACATTATAACCAGGTATAAGACATTTAGGGACACTTTTGTTTTGTTTTTAAAGAAGAAAGTTGATTAACATCCTAAAAAATTCCTCATGTAAAATGTATAATTCATTTTAAAGAATTAAAGAATTAAGACGAATAATGATATTTTCACATATATTCTAAAGTCGTTACCACTCAAATAAGTAATGTCAATGACATCTTTGTTGAAACATTGCCAAAAGAGAATAATACTGGTTGTATGTCATTAAAAAAAGTCTTCAATCTGCATCACTCAATGTTCTAGAATGCTATTAAAAAAATCAGACAGTAATTTCTGCACAACTATACCCGTGTGTGTCCAGCAGTAAGCTGTTGTAACAGGTGTCCCTTGCTTCCATGCTTTCATTACACTATCCCTTGTACAACAACGAGTGTAATTATACAATTACTCAATCATCATAAAACAACATTTCACAATTAGAACCATATACACTACAACATTGATGTATATGTCATCTATATTTTGCTTTGTATAACATAAGTATGTTTTGGCTTGTAAATAGTTATGTAGTCGACATATAAAACAAAAAAGCAATGCAATAAACAAAGAAATAATTCTAGATATTCTGATACTCCTTGTGCTGAATGACGTCATAGTCTTTGTTCCCAGTCATGTGCTCAGCGTCAAGCACAGCATAGTCGTTGTTGTACACATGACTCCTCGAGTGCGCATGCTCAGAGACATCGGCAGGTTGTGCGGCTATGCTGGTCATCTGTGTGACGTCACGTGACATCTGAACTGTTTTCTTGTCTTCGGGGTTTCTAACCCAGTGTACATGTAGTCTGAAATATATTTAAACATATTTATATTTAACAGCAAGTCGAAACCTGACTTCAACAATAAATAACAACCCAAAGTTTGACTTATACAATACCTATAAGTATACAGTGCAGAACAATCCTACCGACACTATTGGTTGGTTCATCATCCTTACCAAACAGACTCAACGTAATCGAGGTTATGAGCGAACGGCATCAGTACGATGTCATAATATTTCATCGATTAAAAGAGATTTGGTCATTCAGGATATTATTTCAAGTATTTTATTTCCAAACCGAAATATTTTTTCACCATTAGTACTTTTGTACATCAGTAAAAACAGTCAACTACACTGACGAGCAAAAGAAAGCATAGGTACAACAACGCAAGATAATTTAATCAACAAGTGATGAACTCGACAGAAACAAAGATACATAATGTCTCTTAAAGTCAACTAAACTTCATTTGTAAATTTTGAAAAATCCTCTGTTCATATGTTACGAAAAATCATGGCTGTCAAAACATCGTCGTTTTAGAATCTTATTTATTAGACGAGCTAAGAGAGTACAATATGGCTTAGGCTTTGTTTATGAAATCCTACAGCAAAGATGTGTCTTTAATTTAATGACCGAGAAGTTACATTTTGCCGACAACTATTTTTACTAATATTATTTCCATATTTCATAACATTTTGCATTAAATGACAACGATTGTGTCAAAAAAAAACCTTTGAAATAGCAATTACAACAACCAATGTGTGTTTGAACAGCTATAAACTGATAAGAATCACACTATTATGAAGGAAATTGTGTATTTCTCTTCACGAGATATATCCTCATCAAAAACATTAAACATTAACGTAATGCGGCAAAACTAGTTTGTATTTGGCTCTGTTGAAAGTAAGGTTTACCCTTTTTTTGCCTGTGAGTATACATTACTCACCTCCCCTGTCTGATGAGAATAAGCTGAACTCCAACAACCAACAGGACAACAATAAGAAGAGTTCCAAGGAAAGTTCCAACCACTGCACCAACAAGTGTGTTGTTATCTGATAAAAGGTGCACAATCAAAGATAACAGACCATTGAACGATTGACACCAGTTAATTACAAGGATGGTCAGTTAAAGTATTACTAAAACATATCCTGACATGAAATTTAATGAATATCAGTTTGATATAATTGTAATCTGTTAACAGCAAAGTCACCACTGTGAGGAATGAGAACACGATGATTAAGCTCGAAGGTACTATTTTAACATACCATAGAATAATGAATTACAAGGTGTGATGACGGCCCATTATCTGGTATATGATTTTTAAACGTATTTTCATTTGATATCAAGAACTACTTTTGAAGCACATCATTGACTAAACTGAAGATGGTAAGGTCCATCTACCTGTTGTCCTCGTCACATTGCACCATGCTCCCCTGTATCCGTCCTGACATCCAACATAGCATAACCCATTTACTCTGTCACAGACACCATCACAGTTACCACACATCTCTGAGCAGTAGGGACCGTAGTATCCTTCCAGACACCCGGCAGGACATCTCCCATCCACACTGTCACAGATACCGTCACAGTAACCACACATCTCTGAGCAGTAGGGACCGTAGTATCCTTCCAAACACCCGTCAGGACACCTCCCATCCACACTGTCACAGACACCGTCACAGTAACTACACTTCCCTCTGCAGTCTGAGCCGTATGTTCCTCTAGGACACGCTGAAAAATAAAAAAAGCAAAAAGAATTAGTTTGCTGAACATCTTTTTAATCTCGTAATTTTTAACAATTCTGTCAATTCTTACAAGCCTTACATGTCTACTGTATTGCGCCTCCCATGTGGAATGATTGAAGTATAAGTCTATAACTAAATACTTTTCGTCGTGGCTCCGTATAGTCTTGATGTCCGTTGCCCGCTGTTTTTCACCCGATGTGAAGTCGACGGTCATAATGACGGACGAAGTACCGGTAACTCATGATCAGCCAATACCAATACAAGATCCGAATCGTTAAGACACTGAACAGCCTAGGCAGAAATATAGGGTGCCGAATTTCTTGAACTAATTTAATGACCTATCATCAACATTCTGACGTTATAACCGCACGACATAACTGTATTCGAATAAATATATCCATGACATTGTTCCCCTTCTGTACTGGCCCAGTTGCAAACATGTATGATGCAAACAAACTGTAAGTTAACTGATAAAAGTACATTTCACATGTGTAAATTTATAAGTAAATTTATCATTATATTCTTGTCCATGTTACCACTTCTCAATTCACCGTAAAATTAACAAAAAAACCAATGAAAAACAACAAGTTGACAACAGGCAGTTTCTTCCATTTTCTCTTTTTCAATGTTATGTTATGCTATATTCCATTACATAGTATATATTATTGTCGATGTTTATGTTTCTAAAGATTAGCACAGTCCACTTCCTCTCATCCCAGCAAGTCTGAGTATTCAATGCTTATCAACATTATCTTATGTTTTGGACAACAGGTATGCACCATCATTAACAGAACATCATCATAGTGCTACTGTTAGATTATCAAATGTGAAAAGTGGTACAGTCCATTCCTCTCCATTCCGACTCACACCCGTCAGGACACTGTCCAGTCTGACGGTCACACAAAGGAGATGACGTCACACAGTGACGAGAACTGCAGGACGTCTCACAGTTTACTCCGTAAGTTATACCAGGAGAGCATGCTGTTTGTAAAATACAAGTGTTTGCATATATATGACGCGAGGGAAAGGTAGAAAATACTTGCTTACATAATTTGCTTTTTGTAAATGACAAATATAGGTCGTTAATGTATTAGTCGTTAAAAAGATAAAGACAAAAGCGTTAAGAATGTGTTTGATGAACGATTTAAATAACTCTCAAACATTACCTTCAATGCAGTTTGTTCCGTTGAACCCAGCCTCACATCCACCTACACACTGGCCAGTCACGTGATTACACGAAGATGAAGTAACAAAACACTTCCGGTCAGTGCAGGACAAGCTGCATCCAGGTCCATAGAAGTCTGACCCACATCCTAATCACAGTAGAATATGTTTGATGATATATGAATTTTAAGACATTGATTAATACTTTCCATAATAGTCTTCTAAGAAACACAGGAGGTGATACTGGATTGTCATCATTCAATGTTAAATTTCTGTTTTACTTAAATCCATTGGACACTGAATCACAGTATATGTCAAATGACGTTTAGAAAACAATCTCTGCATTGTGGTGGGCGTTACAGCACCAGGAGCTGGAACTAGCGAACAACTAGTGAAACTGTGCGGAAATTCAATATAGCATAGCATCCAAATCTTAATGCATATAGATATGTTCCCTATCTGTGACAAAGTGATTTAGCCCCTCGGTGGATTCAAACCTTGATCGGAAGCCGAATGTACTAACCAATGTGCTATCCTGCCCCCGATAAGGAAGAACAAAAATCAAACAAAATCGTTGATAATTCAGCTATAATCTGTTTCCTTACATTCATATTGCCAAGAAACTGGTAACATATCATGACATGTCATATAAAGTCTAAACTAACATGTTTTAAAACTATGGTTGAACGTTAGCCATTATAACCGATTTGTGAAATAATATTAACTTTGATCACTTACTTTGTCTGCAATCTGTGCCCATATACCCCAGCTTACATTCACATTGCCCAGTCATGTGATCGCATTGAGATGAAGAGTCAAGACACTTCCGGTCAGTACAGGACAAGCTGCAGCCAGGTCCGTAGAAGCCAGACTCACATTCTGGGTAGGAGAAACACATTCACTCATAATTAACCGCTATGATTACAATGGTGAATTATGATTACACTGACTTTGGAAAAGGAATAGATAGATGTCAAACTTGATATGGTAAAATACTCAAAGAAAAACAAAAGAAGAACAAAATGTTCAGCTAAGCCATGATGACATACGTGGTGCACTGGACGATAACTTTGAAGTTATTAAATTATTGAAACTTTGTCTTGATTAAAAAAAAATCGAAATTAAGCTTTTGGTATAAAGCAAGAGACATGCATCAAACGAAAGTACTTTTTTCTAGAACTCAAGATGTCCATTGTATCTGCGGTGTTATAATGGTGTCTGATGATTCATAATATTTTTTATAGGAAGTTATGCTTTTCGTATCATTTGAGTCACATGCAACAGACACATTTGACATGTCAGATATCCAGATGGTCAATAGTTTATTCTATGTTTTTGAAATGATGCCTTTTAATGCACAACTTATCAGCAAATACACACTGATGTATTGTTTCATTGCTCATCTCCATAAATGGTCAAGAATACCACTTTATCCACTGTGAAGTGGCGTTTAAATGTTTTGAGGGAAATAGTAAACCACGTTGTTTATTTTAGTGATTTGACAGTGTTATATCCATTTGTTTAGTGCTTCTAGGGGGAAAACATTTTAAAAATCTATTCAAATGAGGCTACTTCAAAAGTGCATTTCACCCATTTTTGCGGGAGAGTATGTACTGTCAACAAAACAAATCATTAAAAAGATATAGCTGTAGTCATGTTTAATTTAGGGCATTGAAACTTATTGCTGAAACTGTTTTAATTAATGAAATAACTCATAGTGTTGAAACTTGCACAAACTTTCATGATATGTCCGCATACACTTAAATGCTGACCAGTTGTATCCATCACTTTATATATTTTTTTAAAATAGGAGCATAATCGTGACAATTACAAATAATTAATTATTGCAAATGTCAAGTTTATAACAGTTTCTTCCACTTCTATGTTTTTTCTAAATTATTTGTGTCAGAGTTGTTTTTTTGTTGTTTTTTTATTCGCGAGTTGTTTATGTGTTTTAAGCAATGAAATAAATGTACTTGCATTAAATATAAGATGATAGTTGAACATAACTTAAAAAGACATCACTCTTCACAAGTTGTACAAACAGCCGTTCATAATATCCAAGAAACAGTTGACCCATCATCGATATTTCATTCATAAATGAACATTTAAGCAAACGAAATAGATGATCCTTTTCTAAAACAGAAATCTCGAATGTGATCTGCAGTATTCGGCGGCAAGCAAGTTGTCTAACCTACTTTGTTTCAATCTGTTCCTTCCATCCAAACTGACAACCCAGTCGTGTGTACAGTCAACTTCCGTCCATCCACACTGACAACCTACCTTGTGTACAGTCTACTCCCATCCAACCAGAATGACAACCTACCTTGTGTACAGTCAACTTCCGTCCATTCAGACTGACAACCCACTCTTGTGTACAGTCAACTTCCGTCCACCCAGACTGACAACCAACTTCTGTCCATCCACACTGACAACCTTCCCCTGTATACAGTCCCCTCCCGTCCATCCAGACTGACAACCTACCTTTTGTACAGTCCACTTCCGTCCATCAAGACTGACAACCTACCTTGTGTACAGTCCACTTCTGTCAACCCAGACTGACAACCTACCTTGTGTACAGTCAACTTCTCTCCATCCACACTGACAACCTTCCCCTGTATACAGTCCCCTCCCGTCCATCCAGACTGACAACCTACCTTGTGTACAGTCCACTTCCGTCCATCCACACTGACAACCTACCTTGTGGACAGTCCACTCCCGTCCATCCAAACTGACAACCTACCTTGTGTACAGTCCACTCCCGTCCATCCAGACTGACACCCTACATTGTGTACAGTCCACTTCTGTCAATCCAGGCTGACAACCTACCTTGTGTACAGTCCACTCCCGTCCATCCAGACTGACACCCTACCTTGTGTACAGTCCACTTCCGTCCACCCAGACTGACAACCTACCTTGTGTACAGTCCATTTCCGTCCATCCAGACTGACAACCCACCTTGTGTACAGTCCACTCCCGTCCATCCAGACTGACAACCGTTAGAGCATCTTCCATCTTTCTCACACGTTGTCGTCATGTTAACACAGTTCCTGAAGCTGCAGTTTTTGATACAGTCCTCTTCATAAGTTCCATCAGAACAAGCTGCATAGTACATATAACAGATATGTGAATGAACGTGTCTTTCAAATCTCTGACTTGTCAATTTGGTGTAATCATCTTCAGGACCAGTCATAGTGACCTGTTGCAACAAAATTCAAATCTGTGATCAAAGTCTAGCTGGTTGACTAAATTATCTTTCAAATCAATAACACAAGTACCCTTGGGAAATCATGAGGTGTCAATTTATACCACAAGTTTGATATTATACCTTTTGATGTCGTAAGCTAAATACCATTGCGCTAGGTTCTATCTGGTATCTACCAACCGAAACAAATACGGCATGTTCTTCTTAAAAACACAACTTGTCTTGACTAAATGCATTTAAAACACATAGTATTATTTGACTGTTTATTGTTATTTCTAAAAATAAGAGAATTATCAGTGATTTTAAAGTTTTAACGTTGTAAAAACTTTTGTAGTGTAAATTCAAAATACTTTTGTTTTACCAATAACAATTATTTTGAGAAAACATAAACACCCTAATGTTGTCACTCTTCCTTTTTTTTAAGGGGGTTCGTCTACCTGTCAAATGTCAACATTATCTCACCGAGAACCTCAACTTCTCCAAAGTCCAGATATGGTCCTGTTCATTTTCCATTGTTGATGTTGTCTGTGTCCGTGTGCATTTTGTCTTTATTGGAGTTTTTTTAGTCAGCATTTTATATATACCCTTAAAGTTATCATTTAATACACCTTACCAGAAATTTACGAATTTCACATGAGGAAAAATGATTGATCATCAAAATCAAAATTAGCTTTTTCTAATAAAAGTGTCACGTTTGCTCTTGGAGATTGCTTTATTTGAGGGTTCATCAACATTCTAACACCACATTTATACAATTCGGGTGAAAGTGATTATTTCCGTTGGCAATCCGTGACTGTTCATGAATTCCAAATAATCAAGTTCTCTAAAAAATGCATGCTTTATCTTAGCTAAACAATTGTTGTCATTTTGATTAAGTAAAAGGTGTGCATTCCTCACCGTACACTTCCACTTCTCCAAAGTCCAGAACAGGTCCCTGGCCATCATTGTCTGTGTCAGTGTACAGTAGGAGATAGCGCCATCTACCGGGACATGTTACATTGTAAACATCAGGTATATCACGTCCACTCGGATCTCCGGTAACGGTGTGACACAGCTGACCTTGACTTGTAGGGTTTGAGTCGGGGAATGGACTTGTGGACGTGTACAGCTTCACTCCGTTACGTCTCAAGGTGTCTGCAAAAAGGTTATTTCAGTACTACAGCACTTGCAACAGCCTTTTTATATAGTTTCTTTTACATGTGATCTATTCAAATTATCTCAATAATGAACTTGTGGACTTGTACAGCTTCACTCCGTTTCGTCTCCAAGCGTTTGTAGATATACTTGTTCTTGATAAACATATTACAATCACGGCTTGAGATGATATGGTCTGTCTGTGCCACTTCAAGCATATAATTAATCGGAACTCTATTGCCTAAAGGCTTCTTTTTCACTTGTCAACTAATTCAAGTGGCGTGATTGCATCATTATTTATATTTGTCAAAGGAAAAAGTTTGATAATTAACAGCGGAACATGAACTGTGGCCGGGATTTTTGGAATGGATGGGCGTCTTTATGTCGATATATCAAGTATTGTGCTGGTAATACAGCTGTTTAATATAACTTTATTTCGATGATGAATTACTTAAATATAACTAGAAATATTTGATGCACCGTGCTGTCATTGCTCCAACTTTCAATCCAACCTAGCCATCTTACCCTCTTATGCCAGAAGCAATCCAAATAAGGCAATCCAAAAAGGTTAATCTGTTAGACGAAATAAACGTGTTTGATAGTCTTGGAACATTTGATGGTGAATATGAAATAATGCTTGAGAACAAACAATAACCAGTTGCTCTTACAGCACCAATGCACGTTCCAATTCCTCTTATTCTCTGGAGAATATGAATGTCATAACACCTGTAACAGAGGCATTAAATTGGTGTTAGGGACTCGTCGTTGTTCCCAAAAAAAAATGATAAAGTCAGACTATGTATTGACCTGACTCATCTCAAAGTAAGCGTCAAAAGAGAACTCCATATCATGCCCTAAACTGATCATATTCTCGGACAGCTACGGGAGCGAAAGTGTTAAGTTGATGGGATGCAACTGTGGATGTTATCAAATAAACCTAGCTGAAGAATTATCAAACCTGACGACATTCATAACACCGTTTGGAATGTTCCGTTTCAAGAAACTACCTTACCACAAAATTACAAGTGGGCCAGAAGTAAAAGGCTTGATGGACAATGTTCTCATTTATGGTTCTACATTTGAAGAACATGACAAGACGCTGAACGCTGTTCTTTCACGTTTGTATTACTGTAACATTACACTAAACTTGGAGAAATGTGAATTTTCCAAACGTGAACTGAAGTTGTTTGGACAAACCATCAGTTACAATGGTATCTAGGCCGACCCGTCAAAGCTGAACGCTGTCCTCGACATGGAGCAGCCAACCAATGTGACGGAATTTACGATCTTAGCTTCCAGTACATCCAGGACAACTTCACCCAAAATCTGTAGACATTCCTAAGTTTCAACATCATGAGGAACACAATAAAGCTCAGAGAAAGCTATGGTTCGACATAAGACACAAAGCGAAGGTATGCACAGATTTTGAACCCGGAGATAAGTCTGGGTAGAGGAGTAGAAAGGTGTAGTAGTTGGAAAAGCGAGTGCTCCAAGATCCTACTAAATGTGAAAACTTGAGGCCCAATCGAGGTGCTTTAAGGGTTGTCCAAAAGGAGGCAAATAGTGAAGAGATCCCTCACTGTACCAATCAAACCAGTCCAGTTGTGAGTTCTGAGAGTCAAATGGAACCAATGGTACACACGTCCAGACAGACTCAATCTTTGACCTTTTTTTAAGTGTTTAATTGGAATCAAATGCAACACGACTGTTTGCATAGTACAGTTATGCACAGGACCACGTGCCACCACGTAATGATTGTGTTAATTGATATTTGTTTCATGACATCATTGCCTATGCTATGGTATATCGTTTGATGTATCCAAATTATTCTGTAGTGGGGTCCCTTGGAAATAACACTCTTTATTATCCCATTTGTTTCAAGAGCTCAATAAATTGTCAATATCTACTGTTCTCATAGTGAATGAATCTTCCGAAAAGTGATTATAAGATACCAACTCACAGTCTGTCCTGAAGTAAATCATCACTGCAGCGTCCTGTACTTGTCTCTGGAGATCCACCTTCCACCAGGCCAACCTATACCCTCCACCAGTGTCTATAACGTTCTGTGGGCCATATGGGGCAACAACAGTGTTCCCGTCCACAGCTGTATCAGCACTGAAAGTCTCCTTGACAGAGCTCATTGAGGCAGGTTTTCCTTGGCCTATATTAGTCAGAGACCCTAGAATAAGGAAACCAAAAGTGTATTTTCATAAAGACAGTCTCTAGGTGCGATTGTGTTTATCATATATATATATACAGTTCACAAAACGGTTCTGTATAATCAAGCTTTGAAATTAGATATAATATTTTGTCGGACATGTTTTGAAAAGGCAAAGGGAAAATGGCTAAATAAATTTATCATATTTATAAATAGAAAGGATATCCTGCTTAACTAATAGAGAACAGCGGAAAATATCGCTGAAATTGCAACATACTAATTGCCTCAACAAAATCGAAAATTAAAATGAAATAAGTGACTAATAGAACTAAAATATTGTCAATTGTAAAATGATTATGTCATCATTGGATACATTCCTTTGAAAATATGTCATGTAAAATTGTTTCATTATTGATCCATAATTGAACTAGTTCTTAACCGATCCCTTTTTTTAAACAATATTACGTTAACATGAGGATAGTTTTGTGATCGTAGTTTGGTGAAACATGTCTCAAATAGTTTACTAATTTACAAAAAGGCTCCAATAGTTTAGAACCTGAGACCAAGAATTGTTCCTGTCAGATTTGAATGCGCTCGAACGCTGCCGCCTGAATCTCTAGAAAAGTGGTGAAATACAGAGCAAACCTAATGGCGACAAAGAAACAAAGGTCAATGAACAGTTGAATTGCAACAGATGACCGTAAAGTTGATGAATTGCACATACAAGAAGAAACAAAGTTGCTATGCTAAATACACTCTTCAAAAGGACAATAACTACCGGGAAACATATATTAGAATTCAATATGGATGAACAAATCATCGTTTGATTCATAAATTATCTTTAACCTGGTAACCCATGAACTGAGAAGACGAAGTTTTACATTTCTTAATCATTGATTCATCAAGCCATATGTAAAAAATTATAATACTTTATTAATCAAATGTAAGTAAACATAGAAACTTTGAAGGAACTTAGATATAATTACACATATTTTTCAATTTATTATGACAAATGTTTCTTTATTATGAGCAAAATGTACGAATTAAGATATGACTTTGTTAAAAAGAGTTAGTGATGTCTCTATGAGGGAATATATATGTAATTACTTCAAATGTTTTAATTAGAAGATGTTCTAATGAGGAAAAGTTTGATGTTGAGAATTAATTATGAGCGAGTAACGCTTTAAAACGAATTCCTTTAGCCCTGATAAAGAGATATGTCAGGAGATATCTGTCTCGAATAAGACAGACAGATCTGTCCGTCTGTCCAGAAACTTCAGGGCCTTCAGTGTCGTTGTTCCTCAATTATATAAATTCAAGATCCTCTCTTGAAAATTAAACATACACTTGGAAATAAGTTAAATAACACTCTAGTTGTTAAAATTAAATGCGGTGTTCTGGGAATGTTAGGATACATTGAATGATTATATCACCCAAGACTAAGCAATTGTTTATTTATTGGCTAATTCATTGTAATAGAAATCCACCAAATGAAAACTTTATGAAAATATGAGGAAACAAATAACTATTGCTCCAGGAAAGAAACTACACTACAAACTTTAGAATTAATTGATTTTAAACAACATGTTTTATACCAAGTTGACATTCATACACTAAAACGCATGATAGGAAGCTAGCCAGACATTCAATTTTCAGTCCTCGTTTGTTTAGAAAAAGCCTATAACCATAGGACCTATGAATAAATTTGAGTTGAGTTCAATCTGTTCATTAAAGACTTATTCTCGCTGTTGGTAAGCCAATATCGAAAAAATGACTGTTTTTGTTCATTAAAACAATTTTATTGAATTGGACAGCTTCAGGATTTTTGGTTTGAAGGTTCATACTGCTTTAACGAGTGACCTTTGAAAGAAAGTCAGTAAGTAAAGTGTCATCAATTCACTGGATAGCATTTCATATAAAAATATTGACTTTCATTTCCCATTATAATCGAACTTGAATTTTGACACTGCAATTCAAAGTTATCCTTAAAACTGTTATCCAAAGACAGTGAACCGTACGCGTTAGTTTAATGAGCTTTCGTTCAACTTAGCCACTTGTCTGTTCCAACTAATATCACCAATTATTTTGCTGACATGCTGTCTTCTTGTGGTGTCGCTTACTTAATTTCCACGTGTATAGATTCTAAAATATTAAACTTAGTATCTTGAAAATTCATATTTTATTGTCAATATTCAACTTAATCAGGGCCAAGTTACGATATTCTTGAGCACTTTTTATCTTGAAGATTCAACTTGATAATTCGAAAATTAACGATCCTATCTAAAAAAATTGAACACAATATCTTAAAAATTTAACTTAATATCTAGAGTATTCAACATAATTTCTAGAAAATTCAACTTATTTTCTCGATTAGTTACAAGATACAATGTCAAAGAAAACATGTTTTAATTACAAGATTTGAATGATGTAGATATTTAAGTTTTAAAGTTGAAATAAGGACATCTAAAAGTGTAACAACAATTTATTATGTTGTAAATTCAAGGTCTAAAGCTGTTGTTACAAGCGATTAACTATCTTGAATTTTCACGATATCAACTTGAATGTTCAAGCAACTAAATTTAATATCCAACAAATTTAAGTTGAATATTCGAGAAATTAACATGAATGTACAACATAGGATTGAATATTCACCGAAATTAGATTGACTTTTCAAAACAGTTACATTTCAAGCTGACTTTTTAAGATGCTAAATTTAATTTTAAGTATCTTCAGTTTCAAGGTAAGACCCTTATATTTCAAGATAAACAAGCATCAGAGTCTACTAAAACCATACAAAGTGGGAAAGTTTCAAACATAGTGAACAATGCTTATGGAATATTATAATAAATCCTAAATCACTCATTAGTTATAGATTGATGCTAAACAATAATATATACTTCCCAAGATGTATTAATCTCTGCCTAATAGTTTTTAAAAATCTATTCTGGAAGTGAATTTGTAAAAAGCATTTGGAAATGGCTAAAAATAGAAGTCTGAAAAAAGTGAGAACACAAAAAAAACATAAAAGTCTACACATGATGATTGTTCAACAAACTACGTTCCATTGAGATATGTCTTACAGTTTTTCAGTTCTGGCC
This sequence comes from Gibbula magus, assembly GCA_936450465.1. NCBI lineage: Eukaryota > Metazoa > Mollusca > Gastropoda > Trochida > Trochidae > Gibbula > Gibbula magus. The sequence goes on from OW388292.1 coordinate 55,586,499, forward strand.
AGGAAACAACATGTTAAATTATGTGTCCATGGAAACGGCTAAAATCATAATTCAAAAGAAGCCCCTAGAGGCACATCTACAGATGATGATTGTTCCACATACCAAGTTTTGTTGAGCGAGGACTTACAATTCTTTTCAATTCTGGTCCGGAAACGAAATATTAAAGTATTTTTCCATGGAAACGGCTAAAATTAACATTGCAAAGAAGTTGAAAACCGCAAAAGGCACATCAATACGATCACTGTTCCACATACCAAGTTTCATTGAGCTAGGCCTTACAGTTTTAACTTCTGTTCCGGTATGAAACCTGAACGCATGGACAAAGGTCATTTCTATACAATATTTCATAACAATATTGAAAATCAAGTAGTATAGCCCAAATAGCAGTTATGAGTTTCTGTAATCTAAACTTTTAAAAATCAACATACAATCGACAAACTGTCATAATCTTATTAAAACATGGTGGTACAAGTCAACAAGTAAAAAGTGAATTTGCTATTAATTTATCAACAATTATGAATACTAATAATGTATGCATGGAGGTTTTGATTTTCTAATTCGAAAGGTTTTCTTTGAAGTAAAACCTTTCAAAATATAATGTTTATAAAGTTACCTTTTAACTAGGTCAGGAAAACTTCTGCTTAATTTAATGTTTTAATTTGGCAGGAGAGGGAATGCAACTGACAATTCGGAGAAGATCATGAAATATATAGAGAGCGTAAATCACAATTAATTTTGCACATGATAAGGTGCGTTTTGGCGTGCATTCCAGTAACAAGAACATGTTCGTTTTAAGACGAAATGTCCTCAAACTGGCCACGTGCAAAACTATTACATATAATGATGCTATACAAATTGATAATGTGGTAACTTAAAAGTCTTAGTGTCATCATAAAAATAGCGGGATAAATGTTAAAAGATGATGTTAAAGTTTAGTACACGAAGCTCATCATGTAATATCAATTAGATTGCTTCGCTATTTTGTGAAATTTTCAGGTTCTTTGACAATAAGGTTTAAAGAAGTATTGCGGCAATGTTCAAACAATGTTCACTTTTTAATACTTTCTAATATCATGTACAAGCACCTATAGAATGTTTATATTTACCTACATATTCAAATTAAACCTACCTGAAACTATATGTAGCAAGACGATATATGCATATACAATCCACTTCATCTCCATGATTTTACTTCGAATCACCCAGGAAGCAAATACAGGGAAGTAAACCGCTGTACCGGTAGTCAAGAGTATAGATACTGTATATGTAAACACCGTCACTCAATGTGAACGAGATTGTTATCTCGATTAGATTCAAAGTCCACTCCAAGCCAACGGCGTAGTTCCTGACAAATGAATAACACATCGCTGTTGTATCACATTTATGTATTTTCCAACTTAAAAAATGTTAATTTCAACACTTGAAACCTCATCCTGATCTGTATGACAATGACAATCAGAGAGTTATGATTGATTGAGTCTGTATAAATTGGGAATGAGAACTATGAGAAATGAATGTGAGTACTTCTGAAGACTATTAACAATATACTTACTTTCTCAGCTAACGCTATCACATCTACATCAAGTGTCAGCACGTATGTTTAGGTTACAAAGATGTCAAAGCATGTTTATACAACTACTTAGAGGTTAGTTTGATACTAAATATTGAAGTTTCACAAGTTCAGTAATCGTCAGACACTCAACTTACAACTTACTATTTGTAGATATGCCAGGAGGAAGGAAGGATATTTCTATTGAAGTAACTGTTTATAATGTTGCTCATTTACATATGTGCATTTGGTATTTCAAAATACTATTGTGATTGTTTTGAAAACGTGCAGTAATCTTACAAGGAACAAGGAAAATATCAAGAATGCAACAATGTACTGCAACCTGCATGTATGCCCAATACAATGTATCGCGAATTGATATTGACATGCAAATGCGAGGCACAATAATAATTTTATAAATTGTTTCCTGTGATCATGATACATTGTTGCATCCCTGAATCCAAAGTTCAAACGTTCTATTTCCGCCTCATGCTTTGTATATAGATATTGTTATTTCATAGGTCCCTTTACAGACACATTTACGAATAGTCCATGGGTATTGAGTTTTGGTCTATGGCGACTGACATTTGTCATTCATAACCGTGTTGGAATTTTGCTTTCGCTCAGTAAATTGCAATATCTATTGGCATAATGGTATGGAACTTATTCTCACACATCTTCTGACCTAACAAGCTATGAGATCTATATAATATGTAATGGATCAAAACCGTGTCAGAGGCTTTGTTTGTGGAGTATGCCCGCGGGGGAGGGAAAGGGGAAGGGCCGATAGGCCCGCCCCCCTTTCCCGACCCCAAGGGCATACTCCACAAACAAAGCCGAGGACGAGGTTTTGATCTTACTTATGAACCGACAGAAATTATGATTTAGATATAATTTCAATATTTTGTCTTCACGTGGCTTCATTGGCATATACTGACGCGAATCGCTAAATACGCGGGAAGCACATCCGCACGAAACGCACGTGCTGCATGCGCTATCTGCCTCGTGGAGTTCACATGATTGTCACTGTGGAAAATACATCATTGTTCTGTCGGCCTGTATAGCCGAGTTGTCAAAGGCGCCAGTTTAGTAACCGGGTGGTGCAGGGTTCGAAACCAGGTATTCAAAGCTTATGTTTGTGATTTGTGATTTGTCAAAAATGTGATATTTTGTGATGGTATTTATTCGAAGAAGGACTTTGAATCAAAGTATTTCAAAACGTGTATAATTCCCGATCAAAATAAATTTCCGATAGATTCTAGAGTAAGCCCCGGGCATTCCTATAGAACGCCCGGCAAACTGACAATAGAGGTTTATCCGGTAAAAGAAGAACCTAATAGAACAATAGAGTGACGTCACTAGAGGTTTATAAATAGAGGATATATGTCTTATCTGGATTAATACCATGTTTATCTCATCGAGTGAGGTAGAAACGTTATATTTTCACGAGTGGCGTAGCCACGAGTGAAAATATAAAACGTTTCTACCTCACGAAACATACATTGGTATTTTCAACATATCACAAAATGCATAATGTGTTGAGGATCTTCACGATCCATGCCCAAAAGCGACGTCCTTTTGGGATTATATCAGGACTTAGCAGTGTTGACAAGCTCTTTTTTTTCACTTTTCCACTTTTCGTTATGAGGTAATCTTCTAAAATTCTACATGCAGTTCTGTTGTATGTGAGAGTGACAGACTGATATTGGTGTGACGTTAACTGAGTCAAAACATCAAATGTATAGCAACATTTTTCAATATAGCAATCAAACCAAAAGTATTCAATCTCTCTATCAATAAAGAAGCATCTCCCCGTTTCTGACAGAAAAATACCAATGAACTTTAATAGTCTAGTGATAATACAAAATCAACCTAACATCAAAATATAAAAGTCTTAATAGAGAAAACAAATATATATAGAGGATATTTGACATTTCTCGTCGAATACCATGTCTATCTCATCGAGTAAAGTAGAAATGTATATGTTCACGAGTGGCGCAGCCACCAGTGTAAATATATGATTTCTTCTTCACGAGACATGTCAAATGTTTTATTTATTAGATTTAACAAACCAATGACGTTCATTTTATAAACGGAGCCTCCGGGATCGCCTTCCTTTCTACGGCCATCCTATGACGTCATCCTATTGTTACGATGATGTCATATGATTGAAAGTGTTATTTCACTGAGTAGAATAACATGTTATTCCATTCAGTGAAAATGCGGATTTTATTTGAACCGATAAATGCCCTATTTCACCACTGAAAATCAATAAATACATGTACTGACACTTAAAACATAATATTGTGCTGTCTTTGATCACATGAAAGTAAAGTTCGTGGTAAGTAATAGTTACCAGTTTCCAGATTTTAAGAAATATTGAGTCACATTTAGTAAAAGTACATTCCCTAATAATAAATGTTAAAATAATGTGAACATAATACTGGGATATTATGAATAATTATGTTATATAGCATGTCGCAATTATTGACTTCCACAAAAAGGAATCATAAGTTTCGATGAGTGGAATGTCAATTTTAAAGAATCAGACATAGGAGCATTCATGGTTAAGTCCCCTATTTTCAATTGCAACTACGTGTGTCTCAGCCAAATTCTGTACAACGGGCAACACTGATGTTCTTGAATGTTCATAGTTTTTCTATTTTCAAGAAGTCCTACAGTGAAGACCTGAAGCCGTTTGTCTCAAGTAATGCTTAGTAAAAAAAAGACGGTTGTTAGTACATACAGAAGTGGCATCAGGAATACTCCGATTATCGGGTACTGACTATCAAGTTCCAGGCCTCACAGAAGTATTGAGACATAACACGGATATATGTACCATGGCCGACACTAATCTCAGTTTGACGATGTCCGTGTTTGTGCTCTCCTGGCGAAAGAAGACAGTGGGGAGTACCAGAGCAGCAGTTTGTTTCAAATTATAATCCACTTTACAGTGACATCTTTAACTGTGATTTTCCTATCGGATCCATAGTTTACCACCTTCAAAACTGCCTTGGATGATACTATGCAGTCAGCCGGTGTGTCCCTGAAGTCGGATATAGTCACTGTAGACACCTTCCATTCATAGTCCTAACAGTTTCTGTTCAAAATATCTCCAGCGAAATGAGGCATTGTTCTGATTGGGTGAGCAGTGAAAAGTCAATGTTCAACTGAAAGACCTCTAATATGGACCACTGTTAACCAACTGTTATTTATACCATAGATTAAGATTTGGTCTAATCCCTCTCAGCCATATTCGAATTTTGTTCACAGAGGGAAATTCGTAATCCTACATATCAATACTAAAAGCCATGTAGAGATCCGTCAAGGTTTCAGTTGCTAATTAGCTTTATGGGATTACATACTTTGATTTCCTCGACGCTGCGTTTGAACAGGTGTTTAATATGATGTTTGGTAATCTTTTGCCTGGTGAGACTGTTCGCGAGGCTTAGTCAGTGGCTGGGTTGTCATCTTTGTGAGTTGATATTATATGATAGAACTATCATGCACTACCCCTCCTACCGAAGGCACTGATTTGTTTCGAAGATATTTCTAATTGATTTTATAATGGGATATTAAAGCCCAAAAACACATTACGTTTCCTAAAAGGTAAGAACAATAGAGGACAGAAGCGATCGCTTGACCTAACCTCAAGACCTAGGCGTCTACCAAATTAAATCATCAACTTATGATTTGAGCTTTGAAATTTACTTATAGAAATGGAAAATACTTAAAACTTAGAATGATCAATGTACTAAACTTAATAATGTTATCTGAAATTCGAGTTTTGAGAAACCTTCCATTTCTTGTTATCATTTTCAGTAAATGTTTGCTGAAATAGAGACATACAAACATGGACCAAATATAACATACCGTTCATATGCACCACACATACAAACCTGCAATGGTTCCAATACAAAATCCTTCACGATATCCTACCAATCAATAACCGTTTACATAAAATGGGATATTCTAAGACTGATAAATGCGATTTTTGTTCCAACAATACAAATACAGATACAGTGAAACACTTGTTTCTGGAATGTGATCATGTGCGACCGTTGTGGACCAAATTGGAAGGTTGGCTTAGAGAGAAAGCACAAGTAAAAATCTGTCTTAATAAAGAAAACATACTTATTGGTTTCCCCGAGAGAAACAATGACCCAGTTAACATAATCATCCTGATATTCAAAAAGTCTATTTTCGACCATAAACAGAAACCACTGCCAACCTTTCAATCACTAACAATCACAAGTTCGAGACTATTATAATGTTACTAAATGTGCAGCTGAAATGTCAATGTGAACGTATTTGCACTCTCAGAATATGAGATGAATCAATAAAACGTATAAAACAAAATCTTACATACAGGTATATTATGTGAGTGCAAACGGCTGATAAGTGAGTATTGATTAATTAATTTCTAAATAAACATTAAAATGGAAGGATGTTTAGTTGATGGTTGATAAATTGACGATTAGCCATGAAACTGTTATGATTAACAACGATTTGTTTAAATCATGTGCTTGTTTATGTGTTATATGTTATGTGTCTGCTATTATGTGAGCGTAAACGACTGATAAGTGACCTAAAATGAGTATGAGACATCCACTTTATAGCTGAATTTTCCAGGACAGCAATTACCAAAATAATAATAAATCACCAGATTTTACAGAAAATACTATTTTATTCATATAACAAGCATATTTGTATTAATAAAACTTGCATTAAAATATAAAGCTCTAAATAGAGAAAATAAAAGTATATTGTCTCTGTGACGTCTATGATCACATTAACATACATTGGACAACACATTATCATATAATGGTATAGATACATTGATGTTTCCAAAATTAACATAAATCAATTCAGTCTCAGAAAAGAGCAAAATTATCAAAATAATAATAATTAATAAATCAATAAAATACTGAAGTCGTTTTCTCTAGAAACACAGCTATGGCTTTTGAGATTACCAATGAAAAGACAAGTGTCAGGTTGCTCTATCTACATTTTATCTTCTAACAAAATTGCAATACTCGTGCTATTGTGTCAAAAGTGAATAAAACACATAAGCTAGGGTAAAAACAAATAATCATCTGCTATAGTACATTAAAAAAGGTTTCTGAAATAGTACCTTTCCGAAAATAAAAGCTCAATTTAATGCTTCAAATTTTGATTATATTCAATGAAACCAAGAACTCATCACATTCATAAAGACCACAATCAACACAGTTGAATAGTTTACATCCAATAGCAAGTGTTAGTGTGATATGTATGAACTGTCAACCATATACTCTTATGAACAAACAGTAAGGCACCTGACTAATAACACGTTTAACATTTATCGGTTAAAGAGTCATCCATTGAGTTTCATAATATTTATTTGCCTAAATAACATATGTGCTGTAGTATGTACTATATGATCTATTAAACATTATTAACCCAAATTTGTAGTTTTGTTTGTTGTAAATAATTGTTCAAAATTGCGTTTGACTGATTGAATTGCTATAATCGCGGTACATTAACCGGTTTTCAATCAGAAATCACTACTTTAAACTTTATATCGCCGCTATAGTGAACTGATAACCATTTAAATGGTAATTTTCGGCAACAATCAGTACTTCTCGATACATTAATACTGTTTATAACGTTTTGTATGTGTTACCCTCAATGACAAAAGTGATGTACCTGATGTACCTGTAATCACCTGCAAATATATTGAAAAGTTAAAACACGTTTCTATATAATGAACAAAAAAAAACACACTTAAAGGCGCTGTAGCACGCTTTTTCGCTCAAATAAGTCGATGAAATGTATTTAAAAAATAACGTCACCAATAGTGAAACACCCTTCTCTCTTCGGAAAGTCATGTTACAAATGAGTGTACATGGTTCCGTAAAGCCACGGCTATCGTTTTTGTCATTCGAAATAATAAAATGTGTTAACAATAAAATGGCCGCCATGCAATTTTTGCTTTATACGCAACACCGTTATTACCACTACGGATAATTGGTTTGTGTAATAAGATGTTTTACCCTCTAAAGTAAATCTGAATGACATAGACTATCATTATAAATGGGAAATTTGCAAAAATAAAATTTGAAAAAAACGTGCTACAGCGCCTTTAAATATAAAACAATTAATCCATTGAATGCGTTAACTACTAAATATACATTTACATTCAACCATAACTGTATTCGCTGTATTAAATAAAAAATTCATACATGTTAAATTGATGGGAAATTGATAGAAATAACTTTTAAGTTTTAGTTGTTAGTTTGAGTATTCAGGGTCCCAATTGCCTAAATATTTGTTCACAAGATTGTACATATAACAGGCCTTTAGTCTAAGAGGAGAATACGTCAGTAACCTCCAGGACATGGCCTGTAAATGGGAGGCAAATACCACTGAGGTGTCGAATATTCATATTCGTATTGGTTTCATATGACTTTGTGTTTGATGGACAAGTTTGGTTGACACCTGCAGCTGGGGTTCACTCTATCTGTACTTCATGTTTGTTAATTTGCCAAACAATATCAATTGTTTGGATTATATCCTAAACAGAATGTCTATTATTTATTCGTGGCTTCATTGTTGTCAATTTACAATCTCTTTTGAGTATTTATTGAGGTGAAAGTCATTATGCCTGTAAGCTGAGAATATACAGCAAAACATATTTTTGCATTCTGAATACCCTCAGTATAAATACTGTAAAAGAATTTGATCAAGAAAAATCATCAACTTCGCAATCAAATACAGTAATACAATTTTAGTCTGAGGGATATATTACGCAAACCATCAAAGCAATTTTATGTAAAAATTTAAACAATCACAGAAAACAAAGATAAAGAAATGTCTCATGTAGGGAAAGATCAAAATCTTCATGGAGTATCACATTTTGGTAGAGATTTACATAATGGCAAAGATTCACATGTTCATGGATTGTCACTTGTTGGTAGAGTATCACATGTTGGCGTAAGTGCTTGCTGTCATCTGGGCACATCTTCTTGCAAAGTCAAACAACTGCTTCACGTCGTCCTGGAAGAAAGAGAGGGAATTCCAAATGAGAGTATGGTAGTCTTATCTTTGAGAAGGCGATACAACGAAGTGAGTCTACCTGTATGAGTATAATGGGTTCTTTAATCAGTATATTTCTGTACCTGTGTGAGTTTGATGTCCGGGAAGCTCCTGGTGAAGCTCCTCACTTGATGCAGGACGTCCACTGTCTCGTCCTCCTGGATCTCAGACATCAGGTTCCCCAGTATACAGAACATCATACCAGTCTTCCTGTCTGTGGAGCTGGAAAAGTGGATAGTTAGTGATATATACAGCATACAGTACATCACACCAGTCTTCCTGTATGTGGAGCTGGAACAGAGGATAGTTTGTGATATATACAGCATACGGGACATCACACCAGTCTTCCTGTCCGTGGAGCTAGAACCGAAGATAGTTAGTGATATATTCAATACACAGAATATCACACCAGTCTTCCTATCCGTGGAGCTGGAACAGAGGATAGTTTGTGATATATACAGCATACGGAATATCACACCAGTCTTCCTGTCCGTGGAGCTGGAACCGAAGATAGTTAGTGATTTTTAAAATACACATAATATCACACTAGTCTTCCTGTCGGTGGAGCTGGAACAGACGATAGTTAGTGATATATACAGCATACAGAACATCACACCAGTCTTCCTGTCCGTGGAGCTAGAACAGATGATAGTTAGTGATATAAACAGTACACAGAACATCACACTATCCTTAACGTTTTCAACGCCTTCAAATCTAATAAACTGAATAAACTTTATTTTGTGAAGGGTTTGATGACTGGTACACTGATTATTAGTTCCCTGAAATGCCGGGGAAGTGCAGTGATTAGTGCGGTTCAGCTTCAGATCAGGAGGTCTGGTGGTCAAATCCTGTGAGAAGCATGACGAAGTGTTCTTCATGCATTTGGCGTATGCTAAATAAAATACATTTAAAACCAATTCTTCTAGTTCTTATTCTTATTAATATAATTATTTACATGTACAATAATTCTGTAACACTGTAACGCTACCTGTACACTACAGCTCTCGGTGACAGTTCTGACGTCATCAGTTTGAGGAGGCTGTGTTCCAGGAACGAGGCTGAGAGACTCTGCACAGATACAGGCTCGTGGAACTGGAGGAGTTTCAGGTCCTTTTGGCTTTGATGAATCTGGAGAGTAGACAGAATTTTAGTTCCATAGAGAACTCAAACGATTGCGGACTTTATTAAGATTTTCTGAATAATGTTTGTGAATACGTACTGGTATTTGGATCTGTAACATAGAGAGACTCAGGTCAGAGGTCAATATAAACTGATCTTTGGTTGTCAACTTCATTTCATCAATTGTCTTCATACATCCCTTCTCACCAACCAGCTTGTTCTGCAACATTATTAAAACACTATTTAAAATTGGCATATCAAAATGATATCCTAAGACCTCGATTCATCCAGATGCATAATGATGAGACCAGAGACCATTGTTAACAAATCAAACCTGGGTTTTATCAAGGACGATGACGTAATTAACGTTGTTCTCCTCCACCAGCTTCCACAGCAACTTCTCCTGACCCGGATGTGGAGACTCACAGAGTAGGTTCCCCCTCCGGCTCCTCAGCGACTGTAGGATAACATGGTGTTACTGTAGGATATCATTGTGTTACTGTGGGATAACATAGTGTTACTGTGGGCAGTGTGGGATAACATAGTGTTACTGTGGGCAGTGTGGGATAACATAGTGTTACTGTGGGATACAATAGTGTTATGGTTTGGATGACACGTGACCCGTGGCCATTGATACAGTGAAATACATTAGTAACACATTGTTATGTTGAAGCACAGTATGTTGAAGCACATATCCCTTGTGATAAAATACGATTTGTGGTTTCGTAAAAATTAGTATTAGTTACGACAGTAGTAAATATACACTGACAGTAGTATAATATACACTGACAGTAGTATAATATACACTGGCAGTAGTAAATATACACTAACCTTATAACAATACCGGTTGTTCAAAACTTTGGGATATATCATTTTACATGTCATTGTTTGTCATCGATGTAATGTGTTTACAAATAATTTATGTAGAATTAAAAGCTCTTATTAAATATTCCAATCATTTTGTCTAATTTGCCTTTGTTGTTTTTTAATTACTTGTCAAAGTGATAGTATATTTTCGGTGACGGTAATTTAGTTCAAAACTGCAGGTACATCATAACAATGAACACCAGATAAAGTGAGAGGAACTGGGGAACTCACAGGAGCTGTTCTGACAATGAATTCCTGTTTACCGTCCACCCACATTCGGTTCCTGACTGGGGCACCTGTTCAGTAGACAAAGAGCAGATGTTAAGTATTGTCTTAATTGTGAGGAAAGCTAAACACAGTGCTGCTAAATTAAGACATAATTGACTCTTGGGAAAGTAATATGGTGAGAAGTTATAAATCTCTACGGTTGTGACAGTCCAAATCAATATTCTAAGAATTCTATATATCTTCTCTATTCCTTCAAATATTGTGTTAATTCTGCAATACTTCTCACCTGCGTTGTGTTCAGCTAGCATCATCTGAAACAATGGAATAAAGTTCACGTCAGTTTTGTTGACATCTACCTTCGTGACTCACCAGATTCAATAACAGTTTAATGGTACTTTAGTTATAGCATTATTTCACAATGTAAAGATTTCCGTACCAATTTAATATATATTTGAATTACATGCAAAATGGTCTTACAACACAACATAAGGTCATAGTTTAGTCCTTTGAACAGAGCACTCGCAGGTTACATCCCTGATGATATGCTAAAGATTACCTCCCTTTGCCTTATGACAGAAGACTGTTTTGGATTTCCAGATGAAGTTATGTCGAGCTCTCCATTTTTAATGTCAGGTCATGCTGTTCAGCAATCACTTTAGACGTCAAAAACAACGTCATATAATGGGGGCAATCAATATATATAACACTTAACTGTTGAATATTCGTATTCATATTGGTTGCATATGACTTTGTGTTGATGGACATCGAAAAGACCTTTGTCAAGTTTGGTTTACCTGTGTCAGCTCCCTGAAGGTCTTGCTATCTGTATCCACCTGTGCGTCCATGCCACTGTTGGTGTAGAGTGTTGTGAAGTCGTCCACAGTGAGACTGGTGTTCCCGTACTTGGTCATCTCCACCAGACAGTTGAACACACACTCGTACTGGTGCTTTAATGGTAAATTAACAATACTGTAATATTTTAGGGAATGTACAATTTGGGAGACGGCCAACAATGCTTATAGTACCAGTATAACGTTAATGAAGTTTCTTGAACAGAACAAGCTATTATTAAAACAAATTGCGCTCAGGAAACCACTGATACGTTCCATAGGTAAATTACCTGACGAAAATGACAAATTTAGGGTTAGCACATTGAACATAATTTGAACAATTTCTGTAATAGTGAAAAAAAGGAAAGATATGTTTGCCCATCATGCACCAATTTTCTAGAAAACTGAGCACCCACCACGGTCTGTATCATATTCTTCCTCTGTCCCCTCATTATGGACACGTAGCCCTGCACATCCACCTTCCCCTCCTCTCTGGCCTGGTCTAGCAGCGAGTCCACAGCAATGTACGTGCCTGTGCGTCCTATACCAGCACTGGGGACAGACATCATGTGTTAGATAGGCTAGACATAATCAGGAGTCCACAGCAATGTACGTGCCTGTGCGTCTTATACCAGCACTGGGGACAAACATCATGTGTTAGATAGGCTAGAACAAATAAGGAGGCCACAGCAATGTACGTGCATGTGCTTCCTATACGAGCACTGGGGACAAACATAATGTGTTAGAATCCTAACCTTCAACATCACTCACCTGCAGTGCACAAGCAGTGGTCCGTCTGTCCGTGTGTGTGTGCGTCTCATCATCCAGATGAAGTTGACGAGAGCGAGAGTGTCGGGGACGCCGTGATCAGGCCACGTGGTGTAGTGGTACTGGACAACTCTCCGACTCTCTCCGGTCTGAAGTTAGAAGAGGTTTTAAAAAATGATAAATTCAAACAAAGATATTTACAGGATTTGAATATTTTTTATTTGTACTATCATCTCTCTTCAGTCTGAAGTCGGATACATAATATCGACGCCCAGGTCTAATAATGTGTTTTTAGAATATTGAGGAAAGCATATTTGCAAGAGAGCGGAAAGGATAATAGACGAATATGGGTGTCGCGAGAAATTTGCACCCGTCAAAGGTGTAATCGTCATTGAGATCATCTATCTTGAATCATTATATTGCCTCACCTCTATGCGTTGAACCTTCATGGTCCTGATGGTGTAGTTAGCACGTGTGTTGGTGTTCTCTAAAGTAACCTGGAAGTGATCTGTGGTGAGCAGGGCATTCTCAGGCCAATACTGGTAACACTTTACCTGAAGAAAAATACTTGTGAATTGCAACTTGATCACAAGTTATCAATGCTACTTTGTTATCTTATGTTCACTGATATCATTTTCCACAAACGGAAAATCAAAAGCATTAAAAACCATAAGTCGATGGGTTTCTTGATTGTACATGTATATTCTGAACATTTATTCTGACCTTCATATCCTCCACTAGTCCAGTCAACATGACGACACGTCGAACTCTCTGTTCCCAGATCATCCTCCAGAAATCTCCAAGTGTGATCTTTTTCGGAGCTGAATATATACAATTTTGATCACAACCATTAAACTCGTAAGTAGCTCTTACATGTAATGTAAAACGATACATTTATATCAGGACAAATTACAAGTTATGGTTTGAACATTATGTGTAGTTTATTTGAAAACTATAGAGAAAATGACCAAACTCAGCTAGAGAATGTTGGTAGGCAACGAACCTTGCGCTCCAATGTAAGTTTTCGTCTCGTTGATATTCTGTAAAACAAAATGCACAGTTATCTCATTATGCCATCTCACTTTGTCATCTTCCACATTGACCTTGCCAAACCATACACAAACATCACAGTCATCCACCTCAACCATTTAATAAACGAAGCGGGTATCTTAAACCATGAGAAGAGTACTCAAACGATAACATAAGTAATTACAGTTACAAAGCTCCTTCTTGTAACTTTGCTCTCACCTTCGGCCAAATGACTTTACACATTGAAGCACTGTGACAAATATCTGTAATTGATAAACCAAAATTCCAACAACTTTTTGACAAAACTACAATTTTGTAAACGTTTAAATATGATGTTTTACCTGAAAATAAGCAGGTTTTGGTACATGACATCTTGGTTTGCATGACATCACTCCGTCGGTGACAAATAAATAGTTTGCAGTATAAATATACATGATATATTTTTTCACACGTGAAAACGCCAAGCAAAATAAAACTGAGAACATTGAGAAGGAATATGACTGACGTGCATGATGCTGGCGTTGATGTAGTCTGATCCGGGGACGTCGGGGAGGAGGGAGAGACGGACTCGGTTGTGATCATCTGCAAGTGGAGATCATCATTATCTTTAACTTAAGAAGATGGAATTCGACACGCAGGTGTGAATGTATAAGAAATAAGAATTGTTCGAAACTATATATATGACTAAAGACTCACACGGATAGTAGCCTTGGAACTTATTCTTCCCAGCATTCTCTTCCTTCTGTGAGTCAGCATATGTAGCAGTGAATCCTGTGGGCAGTCTCTGAGGAAGAAACAAGGATCACATCATAGAAGAAACAAAAAACATTTCTTAAGGATTTGTTTCATTTCTTGTATTAACGTAAAACTAAGTTCGGCAACTAGTCCTTAATATTCTCGGAAATAGAAATGCGTTTTCGTGTTTATTTCGTAAGTTGTTAAGTGAAATAAATTATATCCTTATTTCAAGGAAGTGTTCATTTCAGTCTATTCCCATTTCTTTTTTCATAGGATTTGAATTCACTTCATACTTCTCTTTCACTCTATTTTGAAAACAAGATGCTGATGCCTTCTGAAATCATTTCCGGGCCCAGTTGAAACAATGAAGATATTTTTTTTTTATAATGCGTCTCTTATGCGATTAATAAATATCTGCAAAAGGTGATTACATGTTGGCTTTATCGCACTGTCAGAGAAATGGTTATGATTATAATAGCTAGTCTAAAATCAGTGTTTGCTCCTTTCGCTTGTAGCTGAAGATTCCACTGGACTGGTTTACAGTTTACAGTGTACACATTGAAAATCTGCCACTCTCACTCTGAAAGATAATCTAACTTTTAACTTGGGCACTCAAAATATTGGCATCAATTTTAGAATCATTCACATATATGTTTGTCACATTTGATGTAAAGTCAGAGAAAACATGGGCATGGATTTTGTAAATATTCATTCAAGAACATTCGGGGCAAAATAGGCCACAATCAGTTTTCTTTCAAAACTTTCACTATAACTATACATATTCAAGTGAAAATGAAGGAAGTACAGAACTCACATTATAATCTACTTCAAATCCTCCCTCTCTCCTCTTTATTTTCTGTACAGTAGCTGCCAGATCCTCCACAGCCACTTCTCTGATGACCTCCTCATCGTCTATGTTGTAGTAAGGTTTGGAAGACGGAGCCTCGTCCTCGTCCAGGATCTCTTCTGATTGGTCATCGTCTTCGTCACGTGATGGTTTGGGAGCTGGTTGCTGTGCTACCTTAGCTGTTTTCTCTTCTTTTATCGGGTCCACGGTAGCCATGGCAACATTTATATACACGTTATCTGGATTAAAAATAGTATTTATCAGGGGTTTTGCTTGAAAAGCATTTCACAGATTGCATGGAAATGATCTTAAAATTAACTTACCAGGGGAAACCGTTTTCCTTTTTCTTGAGGTATCTAAAAAAAGAGATTACATTATTAAGATTGAAGACTGAATTTCACAAGGAATAACACCTAATGGCACCATCACTTATTGTCACTTCAGATGAATACGAGACAGCATCAGATATTGGTCTGTCTGTGATTCAAAACTTTCAGACTATTACAATGATTCCTAAATTAATTAATAACTAGAAATATGTGCATGTGATGCACTGTGATATCCCCCGCTCTTTTAATCCAACCTTGTCCTTAACAATATTTTTCACTTATGATTTTGGTTAAGGTTTCTTATCACTATATGCACTAAGTTCAATCTGTAAAAACAAATAAAATAAGAAAAATCAGAATAACCTAAGAAGTAAAAGGCACCACTCCCTCACTAGGTCTAACCACCCACCAAGATTTATGAAAAATACTGCATAGATTTTGAGAAAGCGGCCCGAAATCCTACCCCCATATGCACTTAGTTCATACTATTTCCATTGAAAGCAGAAAAAACTATAAAAATCAGATTAACCTAAGTAGCAAAAGGCACCACTCCAACACTAGGTCTAACCATACACCAAGTTTCGTTAAAAAAATATTGAATGGTTTTTGAGACATGGCCGGAAACGAAAGCATTTCAGAAGGACGGAATAACGAAATTACAGAATTAAAGAAATACGGAATTATGGACTGAGGCAAAAACATTATATCTCAAGCAAAGCTTTGCATGAAACCAACAACAAGTAATCATTTCCAAATTCTGTGGCGCTACAAACACTTTGTTTCAATGAATGCAGCATTTTAGTGTTAATTCAAACATTTTTATCACTTACTTCGAATTCCCGAATCTCCGATATAACATCTCTAATTGCCTGAATAGAACATATAAATCACAAGATGTTTCATGTATGCCAGTGACACTAAGGGTAACTTACCTACATTTGAATGATGTTCAGGCGTGTCATCACTTTGATAGCGTTTGCTTCTTTTTCTGTAAGTTTAAATGATGTAAATCAAAATATGGTAAATGTATGTGACTTTAATTTAATAAATATTCTTCATTTATATTGGGTTGCAACAGATATGTAAAGTATATAGTAACATAAAAACATAAATCGATGTTAACTAATCTACCTTCTGCAGATTACGACAGCGACGATGACAACAATGCTGACAACGACAGCAGCAGCTGCACCAGCAGCAACAGGGATGACAATATCTGTAAGTTCTCCTGTTGAACGTTCTGCGAGAAGAAATATATAGGAGGGAGACATAATGATATACCATTAAAGCAGGTGCATCAAATTGAATAGCATCAATGATCAAATGTAGATTGTCCTTCTTTGTTATAAGCGGGGAGTAACTGAATAGATATACCACTTTATCGTAAATTGAATGTTGTTATAAACCTTTTCATTGTTTAGATCACACAAACTCAAAGAAAAGTCAGACAGAGAAAGATTTAATGATATACCATACTTTCTAAAATAAAAGCTCGAGAAGTTTACATTTTTATAAATATTATTTTATATTCTCGGAATGGACCAGGCAACCTGCACACACAATGCCAGTCTATATATTTGGAAACATCATGTTTCTATAGCTTGTTGAAAGTGGTATTTTCAAGGAAAGTACAAATACATTGTTGTAGTCTACGTTTGCATAATGATACTACTATTGAACATACTTATGTACAGTTAAATCAAATACATAAAATACATCGTGAGCATATTGTTTAATTTGTTTAAATCACTTGATGTTATTGAAGTTTTGACACTTTTGTAGGGTGCAGAAGGCGAAGAGCAGCGATCAAAGTTTGTGCTTTTAAAAAGAGTATTGAATCTGTTCGTTTGTCAATTTCAGAATATCAGGGTAAGTCATGGTAAAACTGAAAACCTTTGATGGATCCCTAAAGGCTTTTTTCCTGTTGAAATCACCTTCATAAAAAAATGTAGTTCTCCATCCTGCTTTACAATCACTTCAACAGTTTTAGGTCACATGCTGATAATCGTCACCAGAGTTACAGTTCCCACCTCGAAAAAATTCTTTAGCATTACTTTCGCCATGTTCCATATAAAACAGTATATATTATATATTATCAGAAGATTTGTGTGACGGAACAGTGCAAGGAATCAATGTAAATACATATCAAACACGGAAGAGTAACATATGCTAGTTGATATTATTTATGTTACGATTGTCAGTACCTTGTGTGCAGGTGTGCCCCGTATATCCGTCCTGACATCCCTGAGAACAGGTTCCATTTGCAGGACAGTCCGACTCTCCCTGACAGTGACGTGTACTGCAGTTCATACAGCCAGATCCAAATGTACCAGCAGGACACTCTGTAAGTGAGCACAGCAACATTCGGATACTTCACTTGTTTTGCAGAGATAAACAACAACATTGAAGAGGATTTACAGTTATGGTTGATATGAAACCACAGGTGAATAATGGGTTTTCCTCTAGATCTGACATGTTTATAAATAAATCATGGTAAAATATATTTGATATGTTCAATCCTGAAACACAGCACTCCAATATCTTTCAAAACGCATCTATACTGTTAACAGGTATACTGATTCACAGTCTCGTTTTTAAGATTCTCAATTTTAATTTTAATTTTTTTAAATTCACGTGTCTTCTCAAAGACAAACAAGTTTTCAACAATTTTGCAGTTTTTTTAATTTCTTTGCAGCTTTTGATTCTAAACGGCGTTTGACAACTGGTTCATTAACATTCGGTAAGCTTTAGTACAGTAGTTTCGTGTCTAGGAAACTTTATCACATGTTTGGCTTATACGAATATGTCTGTTGGAACCTTTGGTGTCATCTTGTCAGATCGTCAATACAAGTCGACAGGCTTCCCATAGCATCTTCAATGAAACAGTGAAATTTCTGGCAACCCTTAGCCTCCTCTTTTCAATTTTAACATTTTACACTTTTTGTCTAAGCTAATTTCTTCTTTCTTATCAATAAGCTAGTCATTCCGAGGTGTACCGTATTTGTGTTGGTCAACATATATTTATTTGAATTTTATTCGGTCAACTCCTGAACACGGCAGGTACAGATCTATATGGTGCGCTTAGTAGCGGCATTGAAAGTACAATTCCTTCAGGGTAATAATTGTACCGCCATTGAACAGTGGTTGCACTGGATATTAGGCGTTAAAATGTACATTATTATCATCATTTACTCCGATGGCGCCCGGAGCTGTCGAACGGTGATCAGCGCTGCAGGGACATAACCAATCATTAATCCCTCACTGGCAAACTGAGTGTATGGCGGCAAAAACCTTCATCCCAATTTTTTAATGTTTAATGCGTGTTGTTCTGCCTTTTAACTTATTAAATGTACATTTTACAGAGAACTCATATTTGTAATTGGAATATGTAATAGTTACTAACTAACATTGTTTCTGAATTGTATCGGGAAATATTAGAACAGTTTGTTTGCAAGGCCCTGTCCGAGATTTTGGCCGAGGACGCGGCTCGAGGACAAAATGTCCTTGTAATTCCCGATGCAACAAGGAAAATATGGAAGTAACTGGCTTACATATCACTTATTGAGATAAAATAAAAAAATATAACTTTTAAAAGTATGAACATTTCCACAATTTTTTAATGTGGCCCTTTCACCAGGTTACGAATGAAGTCCTAGTACTATTGATGTTCAGCTTGAGCAATTTTAGTACATGCTTTTCGTATATCAAATTGAACGGACAAACTAAATGTTATGAAATCATGAAAACCATGCAATCCATTGCAATTTTCCCCATATGTACATTTCGAGGCGAGGTTTAGAAGGAATCAGACGTACTTCTGTGTCAAAAAGTGTCCTTGTATTAGCTATCAGGACTCTTTCAACCAAAAAAGTCACGATATCGAAAATTAACAGGACATTTTTAAGAATGGTTGCCACGGACGACGAGGTCTTATTGGGATGTAAGTTTTATAAATCATTTGAAGGTTATCTTCACGCTCAAAACTTGCTTTCTTCAAATGGTGTTTTAAAAGAGGAATTCTGCTGTTGATTATATCATATGATAAGGGTTTTTTTCTGAATCCGAACAAATTAGTGATATTAATATGAAAAGTATCGAATCTTTCATTTGAAAAAGGTATTGCTTCACAAAATTTGCGGGAACATTTGTCTACTTTCAAATATAGAATTTCCTAGAATTGTACAGCTGCATACCAAAAGTTTGTTCAGCTGCAGTATTTCAGTGCAAATATTATTCAATTTGACATGTCTTTGAAACAAAGTATCAACGCGAAAATTACACCGATCATTTTGCATTTCTGCATTATAAGAAGACATCTGAGTGTTCCATAAGATAATCTGACTCGATACCACATGCTTACAGAACTTTCTGAAGTGAAATAGTGTCAATCTTTCAAAACTTAGTTTTTATTTTCTTCTGTGAAATATCCAGTAAGTGACCAACTTGGTCAAACTAATATAATATATTTCTACACAATGTATTTGTGTTGAAAATGTTCTCATTTAGTCGATATGAAAACTAGTATTCGAACATTATTTGAATTTTGAATGTTCAAATGTTGACCTCTTCTGTTTATTTCATTATGTCACATTTCATAAACATAGGAAACGTTTGACACTGATTAGTTTACTTATTAATATATGGCTATTCGTCATTGTGTGTGATGTAATTTTATTGACATTACAATTAACGTTTATTTTCATGATATTTGCACTAAGATACACATGTATGTAGGTGAGCAAACTTCGGTATGCAATTGAATAGGTTTACGTAAATGTTAGTTACATGTTAAATAATGTGAATTAAAATATTGTATTTAGAGTTGCAAAGAACGTGAATTATAAGGAAAAAAATGTCCTTTATCATCATTAATTAGTCGTTTTTTCGAGCGCAGTCATGGGATTTGTGTTTGTTTGTATACTTTGTTACTAAATGACAATCAACCTCGGAATAAATGCCTTATATTAGTTATTAAAACTTAGATTATTGTAACTCTGGATATACTGTCATCTGCATTGTAACACAGGACAGAATAAAAGCTGATTGTCGTATTAAGTGAATCTTTCTAGCAGAGTTTTTGTGGGACACCGCAAAATCAGAGCAGCCCCGAAACTTAGGGTCTCACCTTTCCCTGTTCCGCCTTCTCCACAGCATCAATAAAATGGGAATGTTTTTTTAACAAATATTTGTTCATTATTGGAGTTTTTACCAACAACTAGAATCATCCCTGGGGTCACTTTTTACAAGTTTGTTCTTAAAACCTATTTCTGATTTCAAAATTGGATCAAGGGTAAACATGGACTTAACAAATTAGTTTAAAGGGTTCTTTAACACATGACCTTGACCTTTGACCTTGAATACGTCAAAAACATTCCCCAGGTGTATAAGAAAGAAGCTATGTATATGGGTTGTTGATACCTTCTTGGAAGAAAGTTATTTAGTCATTTCAGAACTGGTTACTTGACCTTTAAATATTCATTGTATATTACAATGTTGTAATTATTCAAAATATTAATAGTTGAGATAAATCGTGTACCCGCTGTGACCTTGACCTTTTGACGGATTTTAGTGAAAACTTTTTCAAATCTTTCTCCATGTTGATACACACCTAGTTTTCAAGTTATCTCATTTGCAATGATTTTTTTAGCAATATCATAACTCGTGACCTTCACCTTTGACCTTGTATGTGAATGTCAACAAAAATCCCCAGAGGTATACTAAGGAGTTGTGTATATGAGTTCTCAAAACTTTCATTGAATGATGAATACTGGCCTATTGTGTCTAATCTTTTTGGGACAATAATGACTTTGACCTCATTTTATCCTCCACAGATGCTGAAATAAGGTCACTGACTTTGACCTCATTTATTCCCCATAGAAACAGAAATACGGTCACTGACTTTGACCTCACTTAGTCCCCATAGATACTGAAAATGTTGACCTCTTGGTGTGACCGATTTAAGTGACAAAATTAGGTCAACTGACCTCATTTATGCCCTCTCAAGGTATGATAAAAGGCCACTTTGTTCCATGAAAACATTCATTCTCAATCTAAGCTTGAGAAGTGTTCTTATGTTCTTGATGCTATTGATTCTGTGGGCAGTTTACCTTGAAGACAGAAAATGGAGAATATGATGAACAAGCATGGACCTCTTACTGAAACTGATAGACAAATGGTAGAACTTCGGGAGTCTCGCTGTCATATCAACTTAGGTGGAGATGTGTTTGTGTTTGTGACAGCCAAGAAGTGGAATGGAATGTTAAGTATACATATCCGCAAGTATGATGCTTTCCCTAATGGCGAGAGTTATCCTACCAAACGAGGGATTATGTTGACTTTGAAACACTGGTTGGAACTGCCAGGAGTGTTCATGTTCTTAGAGGAGTATGGCAAGAGATATTTTTATACACATGTTGGAACCAGTGTCTATGTCACCATAAATGATCATGGTGTGGATCTCAGACACTGGGAATTTAATGATGATAAACTAATACCTTCCTCAAAAGGTATTCTACTATCCCAAGATCAGTGGACAAAATTGAGAGACTGTTGTAATAATAATAATAATAATAATAATAAGGCTATTTATATAGCGCTGGATTCCACATCGCAGGAGGGACATGCTCAAAGCGCTGACAAAAATATGAGAAATGCGCAGAAATCGACAGGTTGAAATCTAAAACTATTTACAGTCATTCATTATCATGGAATACTAGAGATATCGTTTAAAGAGATGGGTTTTTAGTCTGGTCTTGAAGGCTTGCAAACTGGGTGCTGTCTTGATACTGAGAGGTAGAGAGTTCCAGAGGGAAGCTGAGGCAAACTGAAATGATGTGGCGCCAAAAGATTTGAGTTTGTACGTTGGGATATTGAGCAGAAACTGATCCTGGGACCGAAGGGTTCTTGTGGGCTGGTACAGGGAGATAAGTTCTTGAATGTATGAAGGTGCTGATCCGTGGATGGCTTGATAGGTTAAAATCAAGACCTTGAACTCTATGCGTTCTCTGATACGCAGCCAGTGGAGGGAATTCAAGACAGGGGATATGTGGCAGTGCTTCCTGGTTCTCGTGATGATGCGAGCGGCTTTGTTTTGAATTCTCTGTAGTGTATTAAGGTGCTCTGAGGAGGTACCAATCAGAAGGCTATTGCAATAGTCGAGACGGGAGAGGATGAGGGTTCTCACAAGACAGGCCGTGGCACTCTGAGAGAGAAGGTGGCGAACTGATCCAATATTTCGTAGATGAAAGTGGCAGATTTTCGAAAGATGACTGATATGTGTCCCCATGTTGAGGTTAGTGTCGAGTTGAACTCCGAGATTCTTGACAGAATGCGAGTAGGCAATTGATGTCTGACCAATTTGGAGATGGTTTGTTTCACATTTCTCTAGTCTTTTGTCTGGGCCAAACAGAATAGTTTCCGTCTTGTCATCATTAAGTTTCAGCAGATTTGAGCCCATCCATGTTTTCACATCACCAATGCAAGACTCTAGTTTGTTAACAATGAAGGATTCGTTCATTTGTGTGAAGCTGTCTGCAAGTTGGGAATCGTCTGCATAGAAATGGCGACCGACATCATGCTTTGAAATGACACGCCCAAGAGGTCGTACATCTGTTGTGATGTGATGCCAGATTTTGTACCCGAACTCTTGGACATGTGTTCAAATATTCATCTGAAACGAAACCATTGTGGAGAAGACACGACATCTGAGGTAAAGAAAATGAAGAAAGAAGAAAAGAGCACAGCTGATGGAAGACCACAATATGAGGTTGCAACATCTTTCAATACATCAGATGAATCGCCGCCAATGTACCTCGATTTACCACCATTTGCTGATGATGGTAATAATGATAATGGTGTTGACGATGATGATCTTGGTGTAGATGATGAACATTTTCATCAAGGTCTAATGGAGCATTTGCAATGTTCGAATGTAATCCTAGTGACTATATCAACTGGTGAAGTTCAGTATAGTTCTAGACTTCGAACTGTAAAGACATGTTTTTACAATCTCTCTTATAGCATGGATTCCTATGGATATGAGATTGTTGTTGCTGTTTGCAGTCGATCATTACCAACTAGGCCTGGTTACACTTCATTTGAGAAGCGACTTGATTTTTTCAAGGGCTGGCCTTTGCAGATGAAACAAAATCCTAGAGATTTGGCTCATGCAGGACTCTATTATCTGAGCCGTGGTGACTCATGTATTTGTTTTAAATGTGGTATTCGTCTTAAGGACTGGACCTCTACTGATGACCCTTGGCTTGAACATAAGAGGTGGTCCCCAGACTGTGATTATTTGTATATGGTAGGACAACCTAACCAAAAGAGTGATACTGCTGGCAAAACATGTTACCTTGGTTCAACAGTGTGATTGGTATATCATGATATTGTAATAAACATATTGTATGTATTTTTCTTGTGTTGGTCTTCTTTTTGTAGATATATAAATAGAGTGAAATCAATAGGATAGGCCCATTTACCCATCATGGCACCTTGGGAAGACTACTTACATGATATTTATTATGATCCAAAACATGCGGGTAGTTATGCCGGACCCATTTTCCCGCTATCTTTGGGTCTATCCACTCAAGTCTACCAAAGGTGGTGAAAGCCGTGATAGAAAAACACAATATCGTATACTTGGTATTTATCAGACTGATATGGGAACTGAATTCAATATAGGTTGACAGAACTTATATAAAAGACCAACATCATGCTTAACTCATTTGCTTCAGAACACTCAGGAAGGACGCATCAACATGAGTCAGTATAAACTATTTGTGCCAGACACCGAGAAATGGACTCGCTATGATATGTTGCAAGTCCAGGGTAAATGTGAACGTCACGGCAGCATGTCAGTTGACAGAACACTTGAGCTTTACGATCCGGAATGGTCTAAAATTTTGGAAGAAAGGAAACGAAAAGAACAAGCACTGGCCATGCCTTATTCTGAGCAACCCAAAATTAACTTTGTCTCTCCAACCCAACAAGTCGTTGAGCAAGCCCAAGCTCAGGAAAAAAGAGTACAGGCAAATTTAAAACAGTTAAAGGAAATCAAAGTGAGAGGAGGTCCAAGGAAACGAATGA
Source organism: Gibbula magus (assembly GCA_936450465.1). NCBI lineage: Eukaryota > Metazoa > Mollusca > Gastropoda > Trochida > Trochidae > Gibbula > Gibbula magus. The sequence goes on from OW388292.1 coordinate 55,610,967, forward strand.
AAACAAGTTTTTAACCAGTTACAAGTGATATAAAACGGCCCAATGAAGAAACTTCTATTTAGTTGGTTATCAAACACTGAGCTGTCAAAATGTACTCCTGTCCAGTGTGTTTCAAGACATATTCATTGTTCTTGATGATTTGATGTCAACGGCTATTAAAGATTCCCAAATAACTGACTTGTTTACAGAAGGTTCCCATCATCGCAACCTCTCTGTTATCGCTGTCAACCAAAATTTTTTTTCAGCAAAAACCCAACGCAGAGACGGAAATCGCATTATTTAATATTGTTTAACAATCCAGTAGACCAACAACCTGTTATGACCTTGGGTCGTCAAATGTATCCAACTCGATCTCACCTTTTCATGCAAAAATTTGAAGAGGCTACGAGTGAACCCTATGGCCATCTTTTAATTGATTTAAAACCTGATACACCAGCAGACGAAAGACTTCGTCCTAATGGCTGTAAAGTGAGTAGTTTGGAAAACCATCCTCAGAAAGAGTCTACCCTCCGAAGTGTGCAGACGTGTGCCGAAAATCTCTGCGATATGCCTTCTTGTGATAGTTGTGGAATAGTCTACTACGGACCTCATGAAACACAGAAAAACCTGGTGTCCTGGGAATGAAAGTTCTAGCCATGGTCCACCTCTGGGATTTGCCAATGAGCCAACGAAACGAAAGTTTGATGACGCCTTTCCCCCAAAGAAATCTCTAGAAAGCTGTTGTTATTGTGGACAGATGTTTATATATGTATATGTTTACAGAAACATCTCCACGATAAGCAATGCCCAGAAGTGGAAAAGGATGACGAAAATGAAGGTGATGATGACATTGACACTTTTACCAAGGGTATCCAGAAACAAAATCAACAAGCTAATCTCGAAAAGCAAGGTATAATACAAATGTATAAACGTGCATGCGAGATCAATAAAGACTTTTTGGATGAAAAGAGAGAACTTTATTTGAAAAGAGGTCTGTCAGAAGAAATGATAGATGACAAACTGAAGAAGTTAAAATGGAAAGCTTTTAAAGAAATGTATGCGAGATTTTTTACCCTTCTGTATCATTTGCAATGGGGGCCAATGACACAAGGAATATTGAAGGAGGCGCAAGACACTAATGATATATATCACAGTGTGTTTTCCAAACTGTACAAATATAAATCTTGGGTAGAAGACTTGATCGAAGATGATGATGACATGGTGTCTGATGAAGACGGTAGTGAGGATGATGATGAAGAAGAAGAAGAAGAAGTAGAAGTGGTTGTAAAGAAGACTTAGGGAGTGTTCCTAGCCTTAAGTCTTCTCATTGAAACGGGGCAAATAAAATGTGTGAAGATTTATATTCTTTTTGTATTTTACTGTTGTTGAAAACAATTGTCACATATAATCTCTGAGCGTGAAAACAGATGAATCAATCACATTTTCTGCAGGGCAAACTCACTATACTGGACGTCTTCCAATTTTATGTAGTTATGTGTAGTTAAATGACCTTTATTATACACCAGGGTCACTTCTTTCAATGGTGACAAGAGCGTGTTTGACCTTTATGACTACTAGTTAACAATGTATCTCTCTCTTATGTAAAAAAAACAATTGCTGCATAACATAAACTGATTGCCGTGTAGGATATCCTAACTGCAATATTTTAGATACTTTTTCAACCACAATGACATCTTATAAATTTCATTAAACACATTTCATTAAACACATCTGATATCGGATATGTACCTCAAACGGTGTATGCATGTTAATTGAAGGATTAGAATAAATTCAATTCTAGTATTACTGTCTAAAATTATGTAAAACCATTATCAAATGACATTTCAGAAAATGTTATTCATTGTTCCAGCAAATACAGTGTTGGGCATTTCAAGAATTTACATTCATCTGCCCATTGTATTACATTTCTGAATATAAGAACGCATTATGTAATAAAGGAAATGACCACTGAGTTTTCAGTGTCGCTCTCTCAGTTCTTATAACTATGTTGGGGTGAAGACTTATGTATATAGTTATTCTACAATCTCTTTCCTCTAACAAAAGACATGATGATTTGCCTTTTTCAAATCATTAACATTATCATTTTACCCTTGTCAATATTAAACAGCTGTCAATTTATCACATTTACAGAGATACAAATGTGTTGGTATTTTGGTATACCCATTTCTCATTTAATCTATACACATCTGACATGTTATTGTCCTAAAATAGTTGTTACTTACACTGCATGTCAGTGAGCATGTTTGTAGCGGTCATTTTCATCTCTCAGTGTGCCCAATTTGGCATGATTGACCATTTAAACATTCATTATATACTTATCAAGGGCTCTATGTTCATTTACTAGCCATGAATGTATGCATAGCGTCCTGAGGATAAATGATTATTGCTTCCCATCCCGCAGTATAGGTCTATGTACATTCCATTTTCTACCATAAATCCTGAGATCTGTACAGCAGTATGGAAAACTTGTGAGTTATTTCCAATACTTGTTTTTAATATGAATTTACATTCCTAGTATTTATCATACATACATGTTATTTCATACAATATGAAAATTATCAGAATAGTTGTTTTTAATAGTTTATTACACATAATGTCCTATACTGAAGCTTATGTTTGCGTTTTGTTCATTTCATAATTGAGTACCTGTTCCCTATCCCATCATTCAACCTGGATCAATTAAATCAAATTCAAATTAATCAAAAAATATTTTTAAAAGTTTTAAAAAATGGGGCCGTGAACAAATAAAATTGGAGCCCAAATGACTATTATTTTTTATGGTTATAATGGTTGCTTGTAGTTTCTTGCTATCATCACCAGACTGAAACACTTCACCCCATAATGTCTAAACATAAAAATTAAATAATCTAAAGAACTTAAGGTTAAAAAAGTTAAAACATTTTCACAATGATAAAATAATTACTCACTTTTCTCACAATAATTGTCCTAGGGTTGTCTTTCTGTTGGATCATACCTTTTTCAAAGGCAATGAAACTTAAGTAAAATTTCAAGGTTATTTATATTAAATCTGAAAACTGGTTTAAACTGGGTTTTTTCAAGAAATATTTGGGTATACAGTAGAACATGGGTCACTTGCCCTAATTATGTTTATAATGACTTGTAACAACCTCAGCAACAGATATGAGGTCACCTAAAAATAGATCATGACATCATTTTCAGCACCAGTGGAAAATGAAATGGGTCAGTTGACCTAATTATGTTCATAATGGGGTTAATTGACTGGGTTGGTTGTTTTCATAACTAATCACTGACCCCTTTTTTCCTGTTTGAAGACATAACACAGAGTCAGTGTTTCATTTAAGTGTAAAACAGTTGAAAACTGTTAATAATTCATTTTTATTATTTTCTTGCAAATATACAATTATTATACATTATTTGTGTTCTGAAAAATCAACCATTATACAATAATTAAAGAGATGTATTTGAAAAGACAGAGAATTGTAAAGAGAGATCATTCTATCAGAAATTGGTGTGATGTAAAAACTAGCATTTAATATAAATGAAAGACTAATGGTATAAATCAGCCATCAAACTTAAGACAACTTGCAGTTTGAGTGTAGCTCATATTAACCTTAGAATAGCAGAGACTAAGAGTTTGTAGTCGGAAGTGTCATGATTTTAAAGAATAAAATAAAGGTAGACCGATTGGTCCTTCTGTTAAACTACGATTTCGGCAAAGTATGAGAGGATTTTAATGTTTAAAACCCTTAAGGAAAAGAATATTACCGAAAAATTGTGACTGACATTTATTGTGACAGCATTATGACAGAGTATGTGAGCTTGACACTTAGATTAATTAACGGACAAAAGATTAGGCAGTTACGAACTTGTTAACAATGTTTTGACAATCAGCGCCAGCTGACAGTTTTATTGGCAAGAGACCAGTCTGTGTTGATATTTAATAGGCAGTAAACTTTGACATTAGCGACAGTAAATAGAGTTTAATGAGATGCACCGGAGTGTTTGTTGTTCAACAGCTTATTAACACATTACTGTGCTATTCAGTTCTGACCTCAAGCATTTGTGGCGAGGTACCTTTAAGAGATTGTGGCGTTGAAAAATACGCATTGTATATTTCATTTTTGTGCTATTATCTAGAGAACTAGGCTATGGGTATAACAAATAAAAAATCTTAATCCAACTCATGTAATTAAAAATTCTGTCAGCTCTTACTCAAAAGTGGGTCTATGAAAAACATATTAGACATTTTCATTAAAATCTTTGAGGACACCTGTCAAATCACTTAAAAGTCACTTGAACCCGGGGAATAAATGAGGTCAAAGTCAGTGACCGCATTTCTGTTTCTATGGGGATAAATGAGGGCATAGCCAATTACCGCATTTCTGTTTCTTTGTTGGATAAATGAGGTCAAAGTCAGTGACCATATTTCTGTTTCTATGTTGGATAAATGAGGTCAAAGTCAGTGACCTTATTTCAGCATCTGTGGAGGATAAAATGAGGTCAAAAATATACAATATAGGCCGGTATTCATCATTTAAACAAATTTATAGCCAAACCAAAAAGCGGTGGTGGCGGCGGCGAACAAAAACGAACATATCATTTTGATGAATACCCCAAAATAGTTGTACTGTACAGAAGCTTATTAAAGCAGTAACATAGTATAAACACTTCAATAAACTGACTGTACTCACGACTAGTACAGTCGACTCCTCTCCACCCCACCTGACACCCTACAGAACACTGTCCAGTCTTAGTGTCACACACAGATGATGGTTCAATACAGTTGCGACCAGTACAGTTATTGCTACAGTTGACTCCGTAGTTGACACCTTCATCACATGCTGTGGAGGAAAATGAAGCGTACCATGTGAGTGAAATGAATGTGGCGATATGTGATATCTAATAATAGACAACAAGCGATAAAGGATTACTGGGGGTTGACATCCTCTCAGAACGTTTAAGATTAAGGTGGGTGTTCACAAATGTATTTGATCCATGCTGATATGATATTATGAAAATGTTTGTGATCATGAAATACCATTGTTCATAGTTTGAGCAAAATTTTCTCTCAAATAATTTATGATAATTCAATTAAATGGTTTGGTTTAACCTTTATTGAACATATATACATCACAAATGTGATAGATATCAAGTAACTAAGTCATTCCTTTTTCTGTCAGAAGAAATGATAGATGACAAACTGAAGAAGTTAAAATGGAAAGCTTTTAAAGAAATGTATGCGAGATTTTTTACCCTTCTGTATCATTTGCAATGGGGGCCAATGACACAAGGAATATTGAAGGAGGCGCAAGACACTAATGATATATATCACAGTGTGTTTTCCAAACTGTACAAATATAAATCTTGGGTAGAAGACTTGATCGAAGATGATGATGACATGGTGTCTGATGAAGACGGTAGTGAGGATGATGATGAAGAAGAAGAAGAAGAAGTAGAAGTGGTTGTAAAGAAGACTTAGGGAGTGTTCCTAGCCTTAAGTCTTCTCATTGAAACGGGGCAAATAAAATGTGTGAAGATTTATATTCTTTTTGTATTTTACTGTTGTTGAAAACAATTGTCACATATAATCTCTGAGCGTGAAAACAGATGAATCAATCACATTTTCTGCAGGGCAAACTCACTATACTGGACGTCTTCCAATTTTATGTAGTTATGTGTAGTTAAATGACCTTTATTATACACCAGGGTCACTTCTTTCAATGGTGACAAGAGCGTGTTTGACCTTTATGACTACTAGTTAACAATGTATCTCTCTCTTATGTAAAAAAAACAATTGCTGCATAACATAAACTGATTGCCGTGTAGGATATCCTAACTGCAATATTTTAGATACTTTTTCAACCACAATGACATCTTATAAATTTCATTAAACACATTTCATTAAACACATCTGATATCGGATATGTACCTCAAACGGTGTATGCATGTTAATTGAAGGATTAGAATAAATTCAATTCTAGTATTACTGTCTAAAATTATGTAAAACCATTATCAAATGACATTTCAGAAAATGTTATTCATTGTTCCAGCAAATACAGTGTTGGGCATTTCAAGAATTTACATTCATCTGCCCATTGTATTACATTTCTGAATATAAGAACGCATTATGTAATAAAGGAAATGACCACTGAGTTTTCAGTGTCGCTCTCTCAGTTCTTATAACTATGTTGGGGTGAAGACTTATGTATATAGTTATTCTACAATCTCTTTCCTCTAACAAAAGACATGATGATTTGCCTTTTTCAAATCATTAACATTATCATTTTACCCTTGTCAATATTAAACAGCTGTCAATTTATCACATTTACAGAGATACAAATGTGTTGGTATTTTGGTATACCCATTTCTCATTTAATCTATACACATCTGACATGTTATTGTCCTAAAATAGTTGTTACTTACACTGCATGTCAGTGAGCATGTTTGTAGCGGTCATTTTCATCTCTCAGTGTGCCCAATTTGGCATGATTGACCATTTAAACATTCATTATATACTTATCAAGGGCTCTATGTTCATTTACTAGCCATGAATGTATGCATAGCGTCCTGAGGATAAATGATTATTGCTTCCCATCCCGCAGTATAGGTCTATGTACATTCCATTTTCTACCATAAATCCTGAGATCTGTACAGCAGTATGGAAAACTTGTGAGTTATTTCCAATACTTGTTTTTAATATGAATTTACATTCCTAGTATTTATCATACATACATGTTATTTCATACAATATGAAAATTATCAGAATAGTTGTTTTTAATAGTTTATTACACATAATGTCCTATACTGAAGCTTATGTTTGCGTTTTGTTCATTTCATAATTGAGTACCTGTTCCCTATCCCATCATTCAACCTGGATCAATTAAATCAAATTCAAATTAATCAAAAAATATTTTTAAAAGTTTTAAAAAATGGGGCCGTGAACAAATAAAATTGGAGCCCAAATGACTATTATTTTGTATGGTTATAATGGTTGCTTGTAGTTTCTTGCTATCATCACCAGACTGAAACACTTCACCCCATAATGTCTAAACATAAAAATTAAATAATCTAAAGAACTTAAGGTTAAAAAAGTTAAAACATTTTCACAATGATAAAATAATTACTCACTTTTCTCACAATAATTGTCCTAGGGTTGTCTTTCTGTTGGATCATACCTTTTTCAAAGGCAATGAAACTTAAGTAAAATTTCAAGGTTATTTATATTAAATCTGAAAACTGGTTTAAACTGGGTTTTTTCAAGAAATATTTGGGTATACAGTAGAACATGGGTCACTTGCCCTAATTATGTTTATAATGACTTGTAACAACCTCAGCAACAGATATGAGGTCACCTAAAAATAGATCATGACATCATTTTCAGCACCAGTGGAAAATGAAATGGGTCAGTTGACCTAATTATGTTCATAATGGGGTTAATTGACTGGGTTGGTTGTTTTCATAACTAATCACTGACCCCTTTTTTCCTGTTTGAAGACATAACACAGAGTCAGTGTTTCATTTAAGTGTAAAACAGTTGAAAACTGTTAATAATTCATTTTTATTATTTTCTTGCAAATATACAATTATTATACATTATTTGTGTTCTGAAAAATCAACCATTATACAATAATTAAAGAGATGTATTTGAAAAGACAGAGAATTGTAAAGAGAGATCATTCTATCAGAAATTGGTGTGATGTAAAAACTAGCATTTAATATAAATGAAAGACTAATGGTATAAATCAGCCATCAAACTTAAGACAACTTGCAGTTTGAGTGTAGCTCATATTAACCTTAGAATAGCAGAGACTAAGAGTTTGTAGTCGGAAGTGTCATGATTTTAAAGAATAAAATAAAGGTAGACCGATTGGTCCTTCTGTTAAACTACGATTTCGGCAAAGTATGAGAGGATTTTAATGTTTAAAACCCTTAAGGAAAAGAATATTACCGAAAAATTGTGACTGACATTTATTGTGACAGCATTATGACAGAGTATGTGAGCTTGACACTTAGATTAATTAACGGACAAAAGATTAGGCAGTTACGAACTTGTTAACAATGTTTTGACAATCAGCGCCAGCTGACAGTTTTATTGGCAAGAGACCAGTCTGTGTTGATATTTAATAGGCAGTAAACTTTGACATTAGCGACAGTAAATAGAGTTTAATGAGATGCACCGGAGTGTTTGTTGTTCAACAGCTTATTAACACATTACTGTGCTATTCAGTTCTGACCTCAAGCATTTGTGGCGAGGTACCTTTAAGAGATTGTGGCGTTGAAAAATACGCATTGTATATTTCATTTTTGTGCTATTATCTAGAGAACTAGGCTATGGGTATAACAAATAAAAAATCTTAATCCAACTCATGTAATTAAAAATTCTGTCAGCTCTTACTCAAAAGTGGGTCTATGAAAAACATATTAGACATTTTCATTAAAATCTTTGAGGACACCTGTCAAATCACTTAAAAGTCACTTGAACCCGGGGAATAAATGAGGTCAAAGTCAGTGACCGCATTTCTGTTTCTATGGGGATAAATGAGGGCATAGCCAATTACCGCATTTCTGTTTCTTTGTTGGATAAATGAGGTCAAAGTCAGTGACCATATTTCTGTTTCTATGTTGGATAAATGAGGTCAAAGTCAGTGACCTTATTTCAGCATCTGTGGAGGATAAAATGAGGTCAAAAATATACAATATAGGCCGGTATTCATCATTTAAACAAATTTATAGCCAAACCAAAAAGCGGTGGTGGCGGCGGCGAACAAAAACGAACATATCATTTTGATGAATACCCCAAAATAGTTGTACTGTACAGAAGCTTATTAAAGCAGTAACATAGTATAAACACTTCAATAAACTGACTGTACTCACGACTAGTACAGTCGACTCCTCTCCACCCCACCTGACACCCTACAGAACACTGTCCAGTCTTAGTGTCACACACAGATGATGGTTCAATACAGTTGCGACCAGTACAGTTATTGCTACAGTTGACTCCGTAGTTGACACCTTCATCACATGCTGTGGAGGAAAATGAAGCGTACCATGTGAGTGAAATGAATGTGGCGATATGTGATATCTAATAATAGACAACAAGCGATAAAGGATTACTGGGGGTTGACATCCTCTCAGAACGTTTAAGATTAAGGTGGGTGTTCACAAATGTATTTGATCCATGCTGATATGATATTATGAAAATGTTTGTGATCATGAAATACCATTGTTCATAGTTTGAGCAAAATTTTCTCTCAAATAATTTATGATAATTCAATTAAATGGTTTGGTTTAACCTTTATTGAACATATATACATCACAAATGTGATAGATATCAAGTAACTAAGTCATTCCTTTTTCTGTCAGAAGAAATGATAGATGACAAACTGAAGAAGTTAAAATGGAAAGCTTTTAAAGAAATGTATGCGAGATTTTTTACCCTTCTGTATCATTTGCAATGGGGGCCAATGACACAAGGAATATTGAAGGAGGCGCAAGACACTAATGATATATATCACAGTGTGTTTTCCAAACTGTACAAATATAAATCTTGGGTAGAAGACTTGATCGAAGATGATGATGACATGGTGTCTGATGAAGACGGTAGTGAGGATGATGATGAAGAAGAAGAAGAAGAAGTAGAAGTGGTTGTAAAGAAGACTTAGGGAGTGTTCCTAGCCTTAAGTCTTCTCATTGAAACGGGGCAAATAAAATGTGTGAAGATTTATATTCTTTTTGTATTTTACTGTTGTTGAAAACAATTGTCACATATAATCTCTGAGCGTGAAAACAGATGAATCAATCACATTTTCTGCAGGGCAAACTCACTATACTGGACGTCTTCCAATTTTATGTAGTTATGTGTAGTTAAATGACCTTTATTATACACCAGGGTCACTTCTTTCAATGGTGACAAGAGCGTGTTTGACCTTTATGACTACTAGTTAACAATGTATCTCTCTCTTATGTAAAAAAAACAATTGCTGCATAACATAAACTGATTGCCGTGTAGGATATCCTAACTGCAATATTTTAGATACTTTTTCAACCACAATGACATCTTATAAATTTCATTAAACACATTTCATTAAACACATCTGATATCGGATATGTACCTCAAACGGTGTATGCATGTTAATTGAAGGATTAGAATAAATTCAATTCTAGTATTACTGTCTAAAATTATGTAAAACCATTATCAAATGACATTTCAGAAAATGTTATTCATTGTTCCAGCAAATACAGTGTTGGGCATTTCAAGAATTTACATTCATCTGCCCATTGTATTACATTTCTGAATATAAGAACGCATTATGTAATAAAGGAAATGACCACTGAGTTTTCAGTGTCGCTCTCTCAGTTCTTATAACTATGTTGGGGTGAAGACTTATGTATATAGTTATTCTACAATCTCTTTCCTCTAACAAAAGACATGATGATTTGCCTTTTTCAAATCATTAACATTATCATTTTACCCTTGTCAATATTAAACAGCTGTCAATTTATCACATTTACAGAGATACAAATGTGTTGGTATTTTGGTATACCCATTTCTCATTTAATCTATACACATCTGACATGTTATTGTCCTAAAATAGTTGTTACTTACACTGCATGTCAGTGAGCATGTTTGTAGCGGTCATTTTCATCTCTCAGTGTGCCCAATTTGGCATGATTGACCATTTAAACATTCATTATATACTTATCAAGGGCTCTATGTTCATTTACTAGCCATGAATGTATGCATAGCGTCCTGAGGATAAATGATTATTGCTTCCCATCCCGCAGTATAGGTCTATGTACATTCCATTTTCTACCATAAATCCTGAGATCTGTACAGCAGTATGGAAAACTTGTGAGTTATTTCCAATACTTGTTTTTAATATGAATTTACATTCCTAGTATTTATCATACATACATGTTATTTCATACAATATGAAAATTATCAGAATAGTTGTTTTTAATAGTTTATTACACATAATGTCCTATACTGAAGCTTATGTTTGCGTTTTGTTCATTTCATAATTGAGTACCTGTTCCCTATCCCATCATTCAACCTGGATCAATTAAATCAAATTCAAATTAATCAAAAAATATTTTTAAAAGTTTTAAAAAATGGGGCCGTGAACAAATAAAATTGGAGCCCAAATGACTATTATTTTGTATGGTTATAATGGTTGCTTGTAGTTTCTTGCTATCATCACCAGACTGAAACACTTCACCCCATAATGTCTAAACATAAAAATTAAATAATCTAAAGAACTTAAGGTTAAAAAAGTTAAAACATTTTCACAATGATAAAATAATTACTCACTTTTCTCACAATAATTGTCCTAGGGTTGTCTTTCTGTTGGATCATACCTTTTTCAAAGGCAATGAAACTTAAGTAAAATTTCAAGGTTATTTATATTAAATCTGAAAACTGGTTTAAACTGGGTTTTTTCAAGAAATATTTGGGTATACAGTAGAACATGGGTCACTTGCCCTAATTATGTTTATAATGACTTGTAACAACCTCAGCAACAGATATGAGGTCACCTAAAAATAGATCATGACATCATTTTCAGCACCAGTGGAAAATGAAATGGGTCAGTTGACCTAATTATGTTCATAATGGGGTTAATTGACTGGGTTGGTTGTTTTCATAACTAATCACTGACCCCTTTTTTCCTGTTTGAAGACATAACACAGAGTCAGTGTTTCATTTAAGTGTAAAACAGTTGAAAACTGTTAATAATTCATTTTTATTATTTTCTTGCAAATATACAATTATTATACATTATTTGTGTTCTGAAAAATCAACCATTATACAATAATTAAAGAGATGTATTTGAAAAGACAGAGAATTGTAAAGAGAGATCATTCTATCAGAAATTGGTGTGATGTAAAAACTAGCATTTAATATAAATGAAAGACTAATGGTATAAATCAGCCATCAAACTTAAGACAACTTGCAGTTTGAGTGTAGCTCATATTAACCTTAGAATAGCAGAGACTAAGAGTTTGTAGTCGGAAGTGTCATGATTTTAAAGAATAAAATAAAGGTAGACCGATTGGTCCTTCTGTTAAACTACGATTTCGGCAAAGTATGAGAGGATTTTAATGTTTAAAACCCTTAAGGAAAAGAATATTACCGAAAAATTGTGACTGACATTTATTGTGACAGCATTATGACAGAGTATGTGAGCTTGACACTTAGATTAATTAACGGACAAAAGATTAGGCAGTTACGAACTTGTTAACAATGTTTTGACAATCAGCGCCAGCTGACAGTTTTATTGGCAAGAGACCAGTCTGTGTTGATATTTAATAGGCAGTAAACTTTGACATTAGCGACAGTAAATAGAGTTTAATGAGATGCACCGGAGTGTTTGTTGTTCAACAGCTTATTAACACATTACTGTGCTATTCAGTTCTGACCTCAAGCATTTGTGGCGAGGTACCTTTAAGAGATTGTGGCGTTGAAAAATACGCATTGTATATTTCATTTTTGTGCTATTATCTAGAGAACTAGGCTATGGGTATAACAAATAAAAAATCTTAATCCAACTCATGTAATTAAAAATTCTGTCAGCTCTTACTCAAAAGTGGGTCTATGAAAAACATATTAGACATTTTCATTAAAATCTTTGAGGACACCTGTCAAATCACTTAAAAGTCACTTGAACCCGGGGAATAAATGAGGTCAAAGTCAGTGACCGCATTTCTGTTTCTATGGGGATAAATGAGGGCATAGCCAATTACCGCATTTCTGTTTCTTTGTTGGATAAATGAGGTCAAAGTCAGTGACCATATTTCTGTTTCTATGTTGGATAAATGAGGTCAAAGTCAGTGACCTTATTTCAGCATCTGTGGAGGATAAAATGAGGTCAAAAATATACAATATAGGCCGGTATTCATCATTTAAACAAATTTATAGCCAAACCAAAAAGCGGTGGTGGCGGCGGCGAACAAAAACGAACATATCATTTTGATGAATACCCCAAAATAGTTGTACTGTACAGAAGCTTATTAAAGCAGTAACATAGTATAAACACTTCAATAAACTGACTGTACTCACGACTAGTACAGTCGACTCCTCTCCACCCCACCTGACACCCTACAGAACACTGTCCAGTCTTAGTGTCACACACAGATGATGGTTCAATACAGTTGCGACCAGTACAGTTATTGCTACAGTTGACTCCGTAGTTGACACCTTCATCACATGCTGTGGAGGAAAATGAAGCGTACCATGTGAGTGAAATGAATGTGGCGATATGTGATATCTAATAATAGACAACAAGCGATAAAGGATTACTGGGGGTTGACATCCTCTCAGAACGTTTAAGATTAAGGTGGGTGTTCACAAATGTATTTGATCCATGCTGATATGATATTATGAAAATGTTTGTGATCATGAAATACCATTGTTCATAGTTTGAGCAAAATTTTCTCTCAAATAATTTATGATAATTCAATTAAATGGTTTGGTTTAACCTTTATTGAACATATATACATCACAAATGTGATAGATATCAAGTAACTAAGTCATTCCTTTTTCTGTCAGAAGAAATGATAGATGACAAACTGAAGAAGTTAAAATGGAAAGCTTTTAAAGAAATGTATGCGAGATTTTTTACCCTTCTGTATCATTTGCAATGGGGGCCAATGACACAAGGAATATTGAAGGAGGCGCAAGACACTAATGATATATATCACAGTGTGTTTTCCAAACTGTACAAATATAAATCTTGGGTAGAAGACTTGATCGAAGATGATGATGACATGGTGTCTGATGAAGACGGTAGTGAGGATGATGATGAAGAAGAAGAAGAAGAAGTAGAAGTGGTTGTAAAGAAGACTTAGGGAGTGTTCCTAGCCTTAAGTCTTCTCATTGAAACGGGGCAAATAAAATGTGTGAAGATTTATATTCTTTTTGTATTTTACTGTTGTTGAAAACAATTGTCACATATAATCTCTGAGCGTGAAAACAGATGAATCAATCACATTTTCTGCAGGGCAAACTCACTATACTGGACGTCTTCCAATTTTATGTAGTTATGTGTAGTTAAATGACCTTTATTATACACCAGGGTCACTTCTTTCAATGGTGACAAGAGCGTGTTTGACCTTTATGACTACTAGTTAACAATGTATCTCTCTCTTATGTAAAAAAAACAATTGCTGCATAACATAAACTGATTGCCGTGTAGGATATCCTAACTGCAATATTTTAGATACTTTTTCAACCACAATGACATCTTATAAATTTCATTAAACACATTTCATTAAACACATCTGATATCGGATATGTACCTCAAACGGTGTATGCATGTTAATTGAAGGATTAGAATAAATTCAATTCTAGTATTACTGTCTAAAATTATGTAAAACCATTATCAAATGACATTTCAGAAAATGTTATTCATTGTTCCAGCAAATACAGTGTTGGGCATTTCAAGAATTTACATTCATCTGCCCATTGTATTACATTTCTGAATATAAGAACGCATTATGTAATAAAGGAAATGACCACTGAGTTTTCAGTGTCGCTCTCTCAGTTCTTATAACTATGTTGGGGTGAAGACTTATGTATATAGTTATTCTACAATCTCTTTCCTCTAACAAAAGACATGATGATTTGCCTTTTTCAAATCATTAACATTATCATTTTACCCTTGTCAATATTAAACAGCTGTCAATTTATCACATTTACAGAGATACAAATGTGTTGGTATTTTGGTATACCCATTTCTCATTTAATCTATACACATCTGACATGTTATTGTCCTAAAATAGTTGTTACTTACACTGCATGTCAGTGAGCATGTTTGTAGCGGTCATTTTCATCTCTCAGTGTGCCCAATTTGGCATGATTGACCATTTAAACATTCATTATATACTTATCAAGGGCTCTATGTTCATTTACTAGCCATGAATGTATGCATAGCGTCCTGAGGATAAATGATTATTGCTTCCCATCCCGCAGTATAGGTCTATGTACATTCCATTTTCTACCATAAATCCTGAGATCTGTACAGCAGTATGGAAAACTTGTGAGTTATTTCCAATACTTGTTTTTAATATGAATTTACATTCCTAGTATTTATCATACATACATGTTATTTCATACAATATGAAAATTATCAGAATAGTTGTTTTTAATAGTTTATTACACATAATGTCCTATACTGAAGCTTATGTTTGCGTTTTGTTCATTTCATAATTGAGTACCTGTTCCCTATCCCATCATTCAACCTGGATCAATTAAATCAAATTCAAATTAATCAAAAAATATTTTTAAAAGTTTTAAAAAATGGGGCCGTGAACAAATAAAATTGGAGCCCAAATGACTATTATTTTTTATGGTTATAATGGTTGCTTGTAGTTTCTTGCTATCATCACCAGACTGAAACACTTCACCCCATAATGTCTAAACATAAAAATTAAATAATCTAAAGAACTTAAGGTTAAAAAAGTTAAAACATTTTCACAATGATAAAATAATTACTCACTTTTCTCACAATAATTGTCCTAGGGTTGTCTTTCTGTTGGATCATACCTTTTTCAAAGGCAATGAAACTTAAGTAAAATTTCAAGGTTATTTATATTAAATCTGAAAACTGGTTTAAACTGGGTTTTTTCAAGAAATATTTGGGTATACAGTAGAACATGGGTCACTTGCCCTAATTATGTTTATAATGACTTGTAACAACCTCAGCAACAGATATGAGGTCACCTAAAAATAGATCATGACATCATTTTCAGCACCAGTGGAAAATGAAATGGGTCAGTTGACCTAATTATGTTCATAATGGGGTTAATTGACTGGGTTGGTTGTTTTCATAACTAATCACTGACCCCTTTTTTCCTGTTTGAAGACATAACACAGAGTCAGTGTTTCATTTAAGTGTAAAACAGTTGAAAACTGTTAATAATTCATTTTTATTATTTTCTTGCAAATATACAATTATTATACATTATTTGTGTTCTGAAAAATCAACCATTATACAATAATTAAAGAGATGTATTTGAAAAGACAGAGAATTGTAAAGAGAGATCATTCTATCAGAAATTGGTGTGATGTAAAAACTAGCATTTAATATAAATGAAAGACTAATGGTATAAATCAGCCATCAAACTTAAGACAACTTGCAGTTTGAGTGTAGCTCATATTAACCTTAGAATAGCAGAGACTAAGAGTTTGTAGTCGGAAGTGTCATGATTTTAAAGAATAAAATAAAGGTAGACCGATTGGTCCTTCTGTTAAACTACGATTTCGGCAAAGTATGAGAGGATTTTAATGTTTAAAACCCTTAAGGAAAAGAATATTACCGAAAAATTGTGACTGACATTTATTGTGACAGCATTATGACAGAGTATGTGAGCTTGACACTTAGATTAATTAACGGACAAAAGATTAGGCAGTTACGAACTTGTTAACAATGTTTTGACAATCAGCGCCAGCTGACAGTTTTATTGGCAAGAGACCAGTCTGTGTTGATATTTAATAGGCAGTAAACTTTGACATTAGCGACAGTAAATAGAGTTTAATGAGATGCACCGGAGTGTTTGTTGTTCAACAGCTTATTAACACATTACTGTGCTATTCAGTTCTGACCTCAAGCATTTGTGGCGAGGTACCTTTAAGAGATTGTGGCGTTGAAAAATACGCATTGTATATTTCATTTTTGTGCTATTATCTAGAGAACTAGGCTATGGGTATAACAAATAAAAAATCTTAATCCAACTCATGTAATTAAAAATTCTGTCAGCTCTTACTCAAAAGTGGGTCTATGAAAAACATATTAGACATTTTCATTAAAATCTTTGAGGACACCTGTCAAATCACTTAAAAGTCACTTGAACCCGGGGAATAAATGAGGTCAAAGTCAGTGACCGCATTTCTGTTTCTATGGGGATAAATGAGGGCATAGCCAATTACCGCATTTCTGTTTCTTTGTTGGATAAATGAGGTCAAAGTCAGTGACCATATTTCTGTTTCTATGTTGGATAAATGAGGTCAAAGTCAGTGACCTTATTTCAGCATCTGTGGAGGATAAAATGAGGTCAAAAATATACAATATAGGCCGGTATTCATCATTTAAACAAATTTATAGCCAAACCAAAAAGCGGTGGTGGCGGCGGCGAACAAAAACGAACATATCATTTTGATGAATACCCCAAAATAGTTGTACTGTACAGAAGCTTATTAAAGCAGTAACATAGTATAAACACTTCAATAAACTGACTGTACTCACGACTAGTACAGTCGACTCCTCTCCACCCCACCTGACACCCTACAGAACACTGTCCAGTCTTAGTGTCACACACAGATGATGGTTCAATACAGTTGCGACCAGTACAGTTATTGCTACAGTTGACTCCGTAGTTGACACCTTCATCACATGCTGTGGAGGAAAATGAAGCGTACCATGTGAGTGAAATGAATGTGGCGATATGTGATATCTAATAATAGACAACAAGCGATAAAGGATTACTGGGGGTTGACATCCTCTCAGAACGTTTAAGATTAAGGTGGGTGTTCACAAATGTATTTGATCCATGCTGATATGATATTATGAAAATGTTTGTGATCATGAAATACCATTGTTCATAGTTTGAGCAAAATTTTCTCTCAAATAATTTATGATAATTCAATTAAATGGTTTGGTTTAACCTTTATTGAACATATATACATCACAAATGTGATAGATATCAAGTAACTAAGTCATTCCTTTTTACAATAAAAAGGTCACCAGAACGTTCAAAGTAATGGTTATCTAGTCAAAGGTTAACCATTAAGACTACTGTTAACTATTTTATAATTATCAGACTTCAATGCACTGCTGTGATTACAATAATGGAAAATTAAAATGATAAACCATTACCATATCAAAATCGAATAACATTAAACACAGATTTCCTTTCTCATAAGTGAAGAGTAACAGATCATATATACAACTTTAAATTAGATGTACTTTAAAGCTTAGCATTTTTGGGATCACATTATATTACGACTAAATATCATTATGTATTTAACAATCAAAGGCATCATGAACCTACTTTTAATTACGTTTAATTATAATTCATTGTATTAACAAACTATCACTTGGGGTCATTGAAGTTTTTTCATGCATAGTAGGTGAGGGGCGAAAATCAAAGTCGATGCTTTCTAAAAGAGGAATGAAGTTGTTAGTTTGCAAAATTAAGCTATGGTCAAACTGAACTTTCTTTGAAGGATCACTAAAAGCATTATAAAATGCAATCGACTATGTTAATAATTAAGTAAACGTTTTCTTGGTGGAATCACCTTCATTACACTTCTGAGTTCTCAATCCAGATTTACAACCACTTGGACAGTTTCCGGTTACGTGATGACAAGACTCATCGGAGCTACAGTTCCCACACGTCATGCTGCAGTTAGATCCGTACAAGCCTGAGGTACATTCTGCAAGTGGACAAGAAACAGCTCCGTTTTACATTCATTATCATCACCCTAGAAATGTATCATATGAAGACATATATTGTCAGGGCATTTGTTAGAGGAAACATGCGACCCGATTTTAGTTTGGAAACCTGAGATTCAATTAACGATATACACGATATAAATAGAAATCTTATCATTGCAGATTTCATAAACTTAGCTAAGACTTCTTGAAAATTCCAACTTTGTACCCCTCACAGTTAACGAGATATAGGTACCCTCTCCCATGGGTTTTCCTAAGGGATAGAATTTTTAAAAAGGGTGTTAACACAAGAAAATGTAGTTTTTTTCTTAACATAAAACACATTAAAACATATTTCATTAAATTTGAAAAACAAATCAAGCCTAGTTAAAACTTATCCGATGAATTGATTCCAAGTTACAGGCCACAGGCCCACAGAACACATATAAAGTACACAATGCAAACAATATGTAAAACACTAAATATTATATCAATTATTATTGAATTGACATGGAAAGGATATTCCGAGAGTTGTGTACAGTATGTTTACATTGCACTGGTTCACTACAAGAACAGATTAATTGCATCAGTGAGTGTTGTGATGAAAGGGTACTTATTTAAACATAAATACATAAGAAATAATAATATTTAGGAATAGTGAACGTTTAAGACTTACTTACAGGGGTGAAAGGAAAGCGGAACAAGTAAGCATTACAAATATAAAATACATCATTCATCTGGAGGGCTACCCATTGATATTGCAATTAAGATGTTCCAAACCACAGCTTTACCTATATTAACATATAGCTCCTTAGAGAGACTCGAAGATCACGATTATATCACCAAAATAACCAATTTTTTAAAATTTTGGACAAAATTGATTTCTAGTAACAATGCATGCCTACCGAAGCAAACATATATGTATTTAATGTTCTATTGATTAGATTAAGCTGGTCGTATATCCTGGTCAACATATCTGAAGAATAATATTTTAAGATATAAATTTGGCTACGCCTGGAAAACATGATACTGGAAATCCTCAAATTTTTCATTTATCAATTAAAACAACGAATAATGGACTATAGTCAACAACGTTGGATCGAAAATCAACTAAAAATTCCTAATTACAAATATATTTAACCAAGTCAGCATTCAATATTGAATGTTAGCTTCAGTGCTTGATAACAAGGCCTTCAGAGAAACTCTTACAAGATTTCAATGCCATAAATTAATAAGTACAACTGGACGTCATAATAATATAGAAAAAAGCCAAAAGATTATGCCCACAGTGTCAACGATTAGTTATTTTAATTCGAGGCTTTTGTTTATAGATAAATACTTTCATTTCAATCCATCACATACATTTTTTTAAGGCTAACAGGGGTTTTCTCCCATGGGTTTATGTTTTAATACCATAATAGATAACAGGGGTTGTCTGTGTATATGTGACTATGACCAGTATTCCTTGTAAAGAGTCTTTGCAGATAGCAAACAATGTATATATGTCTCTCGTGATATACATTTCATGCATCTATATAAGTTAAAATACGTAAGTAATAACATTATGTAATGTAAATGGTGGTTTAAAAATCGATATCTGTATGTGATAAAATAACTTCTTTAATAACTTAAAAAATGTAATGTTGATATGGAAATATACACACGGGCATTTAGAGTAAAGAAGTTAGCAGCAGCTTCGTTTTTAGTTGTTCGTTCTTCGAAGAACGAAGAACTAGACAGAATAGAAACGTTTAGTTGTTCGTTCTTCGAAGAACGAAGAACTAGACAAAAAATATACGTTTAGTTCTTCGTTCTTCGAAAAACGAAGAACAAGAAGTGTGAAACTGTTCAGTTCATCTTTGCAAAAGGTCGGGAATGTTCAGTGTTTAGCGACTTCGGCTTCAGATCAAAAGACTTGATTCGGATCCACTAACTGCGGGAGACACTGGCTGAATCATCAGCATTACGTTTTTAGCTTTTAAAATTTCGAAAAACCAACAACCAATGAGCAATATTGTTTTAATTCTTTAATTTTTAATTGCAACTTCAGTCAGCAAATAAACTGTGGCTGATAGACTCCTGCTGTATTCTTCATTTTCGAAGAACGAAGAACTAGAAACAGGGTCATTTTAGTTGTTCGTTCTTCGAAGAACGAAGAACTAGACAGTATGGAATATTTTAGTTCTTCGTTCTTCGTTGTTCATTCTTCGTTGTAATACACTTACTCCACTTTACCTTTACTAGTGTAATGTGGTCGGACAATCAGTGGATATGTTAACTTCAGACAGTAAATCAACTTTGGCTGATATATTCCTGTTTTGTTCTTCATATTTGAAGAACGAAGAACTACGAACGGGGACATTTTAGTTGTTCGTTCTTCGAAGAACGAAGAACTAGACAGTATGGAATATTTTAGTTCTTCGTTCTTCGTTGTTCAGTCTTTGTTATAATACACTTACATTATTTTATCTATACTAGTGTAAGGTGGTCGGACAATCAGGGGATGTTGCAACTTCAGTTATTAAATAAACTGTGGCTTATAGACTCCTGCTGTATTCTTCATTTTCGAAGAACGAAGAACTAGAAAACTGGGATGTTTTAGTTGTTCGTTCTTCGGAGAACGAAGAACTAGACAGTATGGAATATATTAGTTCTTCGTTCTTCGTTCTTCGTTGCTCATTCTTCGTTGTAATACACTTACATTAGTTTATCTGCATTAGTGTAATGTGGTCGGACAATCAGGGGATATAACAACTTCAGTTATAATATAAACTCTGGTTGTTGATGTTGTGGAGATTATGGACAACCTCAAATAATGCCATTTATATTTATAAAAGTTTTTCAATTACCCGAATTTGCGTGCTCGTCCGTAGTAGAACTATGATAAATAAAAACAATAAAATATCCGGTTTGCATGAACTTGCACAAGCTTAAACAACCCTTGGTGGTACAGCAAAAACAATAATCAACCGGTGGCAGTTATAATTTACAACATTTGACACCGCAGTGGCAAAGCAGTTTTAAACACCTTTTACAAGCTTTTACTGTAGATGATCGGCATCTGCAGATATTCATAAATGTCTCCCAAATATTTAGACAAAAATAATAAAATTACTAATTTTGTTTAAATTCTTATTAAAATAGTCAAGGTCGATTAATATCATGATATCGAAAAACGACCTTTGCTGATCTTTATCCTGTTTTAGAAACCTATCAGGGATTTTGTCTATTGTTTCGTTGGTATCTTGTTTTCTCGTAATAACCCCTCATTATTATTTCAGTCGGTATTTCTTCTAATAATAACCACGTATGAGGTTTTTATTGTGAAAGTAAGTTTTTATTTTGATAGTAAGACCTTAAATGAGACGAAGATTTTTTTTCACAATTCATAACGATTATTATCGAAAAGTATACAAAGATAAACTTTTCAGAGTGTTGATGACGGGAATAGAACTCGATACTTAAAACCAGACGCTCTACCTCCACGCTACCGAGGAAGCCGAAATGTTCTGTGTGGATTTCCTTTATTTACAGTCACACTGTCTCTGCCTCTATATAACGCTAGTTATATAACGCTACTCTTTATAACGCAGAATTTTGGAATTAAACATTATAAAATGTAAATTTTGACATTTGACAGTTATATTTAAATAAATTCAGACATTGAAATTTAAGCGATATGCTCTCTGCTGATTGGATTAAACAAGGTCATGTGACCGGTATACATTCTCATAAACACAAGACTGACAGCTGAAAAGGATAACCTTCATAACCTGACGTTTACAAAAAATAACCTGCGGTACTACTTTACCACTGTATCACTTCGCAGTTATGACACTGCTATCACATGCTCTTTTCTTGATTGAACTCTTGAAAAATCTTACAGCGTGAATTGTAATTGTAGTTTGATTGAATGTTTGATTAAAACAGCATGTTAGAACCAAAAATTAAATACTTTTATCATATTTCTTGTGAACTACGTTTTGCGCGTGGTGACACATAAGTGGTGTGGTGTTATTGTTGGCGGAGCTTAGCGCCTGATCTAAGACAATACTAAAAAAATTGTATCATGCACTGGACATTTTTGCAGAATTGTTTATTTTCAAAAGTTTACGTACTGATTAGAAATCGCTTAAATTACAAAGTTTGAATTCATAAGAAATAGATTTCATAATGTGTTTGTTCACTGGCTTATAAACGGTTTGAATTCAAGTTAAACTGTAGTATAAATGCCGTCGACAAGCTCCGGCATTTATACCAGTTTAACTTGCACCTTTCAAACCGTTTATAAGCCAGTGAACAAACACATTATGAAATCTATTTCTTAAACAAAAATCACTACCAGATTAGCGCTTACACTTATGTTTTACGGTATCTAAGTTAGATAAAACACTCTACCTCGGTTATGCGGCTGTTAACAGGCTGACATCACCGTTAAGAAAGCTTTGGGGAAGTAAGTCCTCAAGCTTCGCTTTCGGTCTTACTTCCCGCTCAACTTTCTTACCTCGGGTTTTACAATCCTAAGCATAACCTCTGTATCGTGTATCCTACACTTATCAACCTACCAGCCATATAACGTGATACTTGAAACGACCTTTGTAAACCGTATCACCCGGTACGAGGGACTTACAACATTGTAATTCCCTCCAGGAGGGTTTACACAGACAGTTGTAAACCCTGTTATAAGGAATTATAATGATTGTAAACCCTGATATATTTGTTAAAATGACGGCTTGAAAGTAAAGATCTGAAAGAACTAACTTAGACTAATTTTGAAAAATTTCTTAAATTTACGACAGACCTCAAGATCCTCAATATAACGCGATAACAAGTAAAAAGCCTGTGTTACACTTAAAAACGGTTGATAATATAGATAACCCATTCTACCTCGGATATGGTAAGGTTGTAGACCCTGATAGTCAGAAAAAACCCTCGGATGCTTCGCATCCTCTGGTTGTTCCTTCCTTTCAGGGTCCACAACCTTACCATATCCTCGGTGTCATGGGTTATCCTTATAAAAACGAATGTTAAAGGCGAGTAAATGATAAACGTTTCATTACTTCTTCTACGTCCATTATCGAATGGGTGTCCACGTGATTCAATGATTAGAGGGGATTTGGATTTGTAGAACATGAACATCAATATGTATACACCAAATCATCAACTATAGTTTCATCGTAACTGAGTTTTGATGTGGATCGAAGATTTCGACATTTCATGTTTTAAATCAGTTTTGTGTGAAACGTGTATAAAAAGTAACATTAAAATGTAACCAATAGCACCGTGTGCCATATCATGATGGCGTCATTTCAACTAGCTTTTACAAAATGCATATGATGATTCATGTGGCATCATTATCTTAATCTTTGATATATTATCTTAAATGATTTCAGACGTATAGAGCGTTTATAAATTGTAAGCATAATATCATCACATTGAGAATAAGATGCGGCATGTTTTTTAATGTTCTAATAACATAGGATTTGCACGGACATAACCAGCATATAGACATAAGAGTAACAGTGAAATGAAATTTAAAATAATATGGAAATGACATTAAATTAACATTCAGCGTGTTGTTGGAGTCATATATATCAAACTTTATTGTTGTGGCTTTGTTTCAGTCGTTACAATCACTCGTTGATTGAATATGATACTTTTCGGTGGTTGCTTATTTTGCTGCTTATTTAGGAAAATTTATCCAAGGTATATTGCATTTAAATAGTAAATAAACCATGATATTATAAATAATTTTCAATCTTATGAGGTTACGTAACACTTAGTTACTATTTAACATGTTTTAATGGCATAATCGAATGTGACAAGCAGGCGTGAGCAGGTATTATAAGGCAGCTGTAGAAGAGAATTAAAAGCCGAAAGAAGAAAGTAGTCCATTTTCAGGTTTGTTTATAATTTGCGCATTTGTTTATATTCATGTATGCAATAGCTGTAGATGGCATTGATTGTCTACTATCCTGATCGACCATCATCCTTTCTTTTGCTCTTTATATACTGTTCCAACACACTGCACATATTGCGAGATATACAGGATATCAATAAAAACAATCGAAGGTAAACATGTAAATATCAATTCATGCATTGAAATTATATATGACATATGCTCTCTGCTGAGTGGACTAAACCAGGTATATATTATCATGAACACGAAATTGACAGTTAAAAAGGATAACCTATTGGTGGTGGCCCTTGGTGACACGTGGTCCGCTGCATAGCTCAGTCGACCGCTATCGCTATCATCCAAGTTCAGCATCAACGAGCATGGCTCGCTGGATAAACTGAGAGTATGAAGGGTGAGTCCCTGCCCCACACTGAGACATGAGCTGTGAGGCTCGTTGTGTCACTTTGGGCAAGGGACGAAATGTGCCTCTGTTCACTCAGAAGTACAATTGAGTACCTGCATGTTTGAAAGTGAAGGCAATATGACAGATGACCTTCAAGCGCCTTAATTGGTACCTAAGGTTGCATACTCAAAGGCGAGCTCAGAATTAAAACGGAACGATGTTGATCCTTATTCCAGGGTAATAATGGGTGTAACGCTTTGAGTACGGCCATTTGTGATATAGTATTTCTCGTTATTATGACCTTCATACTATAAAGTTTACACAAAATAATCTTCGGAACCACTTCTCAATTATGACAATGCTATCACATGCTGTTTTCTTATGCATATTTTTTAAAAACCTTCAAACGAGAATTATCTTTAGTAGTTAAACGTTAGTTTAAACAGTACGTAAGAGCCATATATTAGATATTTTAATATTTCCTGTGAATTACATTTTGCGTGTGATGACACATGAGTAATGCTGTAGTGTTGTGGGTGGGGCTTAGTTCCTGATTTAAGTTAAGACTAAACATTTGTGTTAAAATGCATTGGACATGTTTTGCTTCTATTTTTAACATTGTTTACTGATTAAACATTTGTTTTAAAGTAAGGTGTGAATTTAGAAGAAATAGATGTTACAATGTGTTTTTATTCACTTTCTTATAAACAGTTTGAAAGTTATATGATTGCTGTCGACAAGCTCTGGCATATTTACCAGTATAACTTGTACTTTTCAAACCGTTTATAAGTGAACAAATACATTATGAAATATATTTCTTAAATATACACATAAATAGAAATGTAAAAGATGATCACAGCAGTATTAACACAGAATTAGAATAATTAACATCTCCCGGGTAATACAATTATTGTGAAAGAAGTGGATGTGTTTTGTTTCGCTCGTCAGATAATCAAACAAATACTCGTGAGTATCGAATCGTGAGTATCGAAGAACGAAGAACCAGAAACGGGGACATTTTAGTTGTTCGTTCTTGAATATGAAGACCAAATCAGGAATCTATTAGCCACAGTTTATTTAATGACTGAAGTTGCAATATCCCCTGATTGTCCAACCACCTTACAGTAGTATAGATAAAGTAGAGTAAGTGTATTACAACGAAGAATGAACAACGAAGAACGAAGAACTAAAATATTCCATTCTGTTTAGTTCTTCGTGCTTCGAAGAACGAAGAACCAGAAACGGGGACATTATAGTTGTTCGTTCTTGAAAATGAAGAACAAATCAGGAATCTATTAGCCAAAGTTTATGTAATGACTGAAGTTGCAACATCCCCTGATTGTCCGACCACCTTACACTAGTATAGATAAAGTAGAGTAAGTGTATTACAACGAAGAATGAACAACTAAGAATGAAGAACTAAAATATTCCATTCTGTTTAGTTCTTCGTGCTTCGAGGAACCAACAACTAAAATGTCCCCGTGTCTAGTTCTTCGTTCTTCGAATATGAAGAACAAATCAGGAATCTATCAGTCACAGTTTATTTACTGACTGAAGATGCAATATCCCCTGATTGTCCGACACCCTTACACTAGTATAGGCAAAATAATGTAAGCGTATTATAACAAAGATTGAAGAACGAAGAACGAAGAACGAAGAACGAAGAACGAAGAACTAAAATCGTCCATACTGTCTAGTTGTTCGTTCTTCGAAGAATGAACGACTAAAATATCCCCGTTTCTAGTTCTTCGTTCTTCGAATATGAATAACAAATCAGGAATATATTAGCCACAGTTTATTAACTGACTGAAGTTGCAATATCCCCTGATTGTCCGACCACCTTACACTAATATAGGTAAAATAATGTAGGGTAAAGAAGTTAGCAGCAGCTTCGTTTTTAGTTGTTCGTTCTTCGAAGAACGAAGAACTAGACAGAATAGAAACGTTTAGTTGTTCGTTCTTCGAAGATGAGGAACTAGACAAAAATATACGTTAAGTTCTTCGTTCTTCGAAAAACGAAGAAACAGAAGTGTTAAACTGTTTAATGATTTCGGCTTCAGATCAAAAGACTTGATTCGGATCCACTAACTCCGGGAGACACTGCTTGAATCATCAGCATTACGTTTATGGTTTTTAAAATTTCGAAAAACCAACAACCAATGAGCAACATTGTTTTAATTCATTAATTTTTAATTGCAACTTCAGTCATTAAATAAACTGTGGCTGATAGACTCCTGCTTTGTTCTTAATTTTCGAAGAACGAAGAACTAGAAACAGGGACATTTTAGTTGTTCGTTCTTCGAAGAACGAAGAACTAAACAGTTTGGAATATGTTAGTTGTTCGTTCTTCGTTGTTCATTCTTCTTTGTAATACACTTACTCCACTTTACCTATACTAGTGTAAGGTGGTCGGACAATCAGGGGACATTGTAACTTCAGTAATTAAATAAACTGTGGCTTATAGACTCCTGCTGTATTCTTCATTTTCGAAGAACGAAGAACTAGAAAACTGGGATGTTTTAGTTGTTCGTTCTTCGAAGAACGGTGAACTAGACAGTATGGAATATTTTATCTTCGTTCTTCGTTGTTCATTCTTATAATACACTTACTCTACTTTACCTATACTAGTGTAAGGTGGTCGGACAATCAGTGGATATGTTAACTTCAGTCATTAAATAAACTTTGGCTGATATATTCGTGCTTCGTTCTTCATATTTGAAGAACGAAGAACTACGAACGTTGACATTTTAGTTGTTTGTTCTTCGAAGAACGAAGAACTAGACAGTATGGAATATTTTAGTTCTTCATTCTTCGTTCTTCGTTCTGCAGTCTTTGTTATAATACACTTACATTATTTTACCTATACTAGTGTAAGGTGGTCTGACAATCAGGGGATATTGCAACTTCAGTCAGTAAATGAACTGTGGCTAATAGATTCCTGATTTGTTCTTCATATTCGAAGAACGAAGAACTAGAAACAGGGACATTTTAGTTGTTCGTTCTTCGAAGAACGAAGAACTAGACAGAATGGACTATTTTAGTTCTTCGTTCTTCGTTGTTCATTATTCGTTGTAATACACTTACTCTACTTTACCTATACTAGTGTAAGGTGGTCGGACAATCAGGGGATATTGCAAATTGAGTCATTAAATAAACTGTGGCTGATAGATTCCTGATTTCTATTTCATTTTCGAATAACGAAGAACTAGAAAACTGGGATGTTTTAGTTGTTCGTTCTTCGTTGTTCATTCTTCTTTGTAATACACTTACTCCACTTTACCTATACTTGTGTAAGGTGGTCGGACAATCAGGGGACATTGTAACTTTAGTAATTAAATAAACTGTGGCTTATAGACTCCTGCTGTATTCTTCATTTTCGAAGAACGAAGAACTAGAAAACTGGGATGTTTTAGTTGTTCATTCTTCGAAGAACGGTGAACTAGACAGTATGGAATATTTTAGTTCTTCGTTCTTCGTTGTTCATTCTTCGTTGTAATACACTTACTCTACTTTACCTATACTAGTGTAAGATGGTCGGACAATCAGGGGACATTGTAACTTCAGTAATTAAATAAACTGTGGCTTATAGACTCCTGCTGTATTCTTCATTTTCGAAGAACGAAGAACTAGAAAACTGGGATGTTTTAGTTGTTCGTTCTTCGAAGAACGAAGAACTAGACAGTATGGAATATTTTAGTTCTTCGTTCTTCGTTGTTCATTCTTCGTTGTAATACACTTACTCTACTTTACCTATACTAGTGTAATGTGGTCGGACAATCAGTGGATATGTTAACTTCAGTCAGTAAATAAACTTTGGCTGATATATTCCCGCTTCGTTCTTTATATTTGAAGAACGAAGAACTACGAACGGGGCCATTTTAGTTGTTCGTTCTTCGAAGAACGGTGAACTAGACAGTATGGAATATTTTAGTTCTTCGTTCTTCGTTCTGCAGTCTTTGTTATAATACACTTACATTATTTTACCTATACTAGTGTAAGGTGGTCGGACAATCAGGGGATATTGCAACTTCAGTCATTAAATAAACTGTGGCTGATAGATTCCTGATTTGTTCTCCATTTTCGAAGAACGAAGAACTAGAAAACTGGGATGTTTTAGTTTTTCGTTCTTCGTTCTTCAGTCTTTGTTATAATACACTTACATTATGTTATCTATACTAGTGTAAGGTGGTCGGACAATCAGGGGATATTGCAACTTCAGTCAGTAAATAAACTGTCGCTGATAGATTCCTGATTTGTTATTCATATCCGAAGAACGAAGAACTAGAAAACTGGGATATCTTAGTTGTTCGTTCTTCGAAGAACAAAGAACTAGACAGTATGGAATATTTTAGTTCTTCGTTCTTCGTTGTTCATTCTTCGTTGTAATACCCTTACTCTACTTTTCCTATACTAATGAAAGGTGGTCGGACAATCAGGGGATATGTTAACTTCAGTCGGTATAAACTTTGGCTGATATGTTCCTGCTTTGTTCTTCATATTCGAAGAACGAAGAACTAGAAAACTGGGATGTTTTAGTTGTTCGTTATTCGTTTACTCTACTTTACCGACACATAAGAGAACAGCATAGCATTGTAATAATTGAGTAGTGGTTCCGAATATTATTTTGTGTAAATTTAAAGTATGAAGGTCATAAAAATGAGAAATATTGTATCACAAATGGCCGAGCTCAAAGCGTTACACCCATTATTACCCTGGTATAAGGACCGACATCGTTCCTTTTTAATTCTGAGCTCCCCTTGGAGTATGCAACCTGAGCTACCAATTAAGGCGCTTGAAGGTCATCTGTCACATTGCCTTCACTTCCAAACATGCAGGTACTCAATTGTACTGCTGAGTGAACAGAGGCACATTTCGTCCCTTGCCCAAGGTGACACAACGAGCCTCACAGCTCATGTCTCAGTGTGGGGCAGGGAATCACCCTTCAAACTCTCAGTTTATCCAGCAATGGCGGGTAACTCACCCATCCAGCGAGCCATGCTCGTTGTTGCTGAACTTAAATGATAGCGGTCGACTGAGCTATGCAGGGGACCACGTGTCACCACGTGCCACCACCAATAGGTTATCCTTTTCAACTGTCAATTTCGTGTTCATGATAATATATACCGGTTATATGATCTGGTTCAGTCCACTCAGCAGAGAGCATATATCATATATAATTTCAATGCATGAATTGATATTTACATGTTTACCTTCGATTGTTTTTATTGATATCCTGCATATCGCGCAATATGTGCAGTGTGTTGGAACAGTATATAAAGAGCAAGAGAAAGGATGATGGTCGATCAGGATAGTAGACAATCAATGCCATCTACAGCTATTGCATACATGAATATAAATAAATGCGCAAATTATAAACAAACCTGAAAAATGGACTACTTTCTTCTATCGGCTTTTAATTCTCTTCTACAGCTGCCTTATAATACCTGCTCACGCCTGCTTGTCACATTCGATTATGCCATTAAAATATGTTAAATAGTAACTAAGTGTCACGTAAGTTATTTATAATATCATGGTTTATTTACTATTTAAATGCAATATACCTTTAATACATTAGGTAACCAAGTATAAGCAGCAAACTAAGCAACCACCGAAAAGTATTATATTCCATCAACGAGTGATTGTAACGACTGAAACAAAGCCACAACAATAACGTTTGATATACATGACTCCAACAACACGCTGAATGTTAATTTAATGTCATTTACAAATTCTTTTAAATTTCATTACACTGTTACTCTTATGTCTATATGCTAGTTATGTCCGTGCAAATCCTACATTATTAGAACATTAAAAAAATATGCCGCATCTTATTCTCAATGTGATGGTATTATGCTTAAAGTTTATAAACGCTCTATACGTCTGAAATCATCTAAGATAATATATCCTATACAAATGATGACAGATGAATCACAATATGCATTTTGTAAAAGCTAGTTGAAATGACGCCATCATGATATGGCACACTGTGTTATTAGTTACATTTTAATGTTACTTTTCATACACGTTTCAGAGAAAACTGGTTTAAGACATGAAATGTCGAACTCTTCGATCCACATAAAAACTCAGTTACGATGAAACCATAGTTGATGATTTGGTGTACATGTATACATATTGATGTTCATGTTCTACAAATCCAAATCCCCTGGACACCCATTCGATAATGGACATAGAAGAAGTAATGAAACGTTTATCATTTACTCGCCCTTATCATTCGTTGTAACATGATAAAGATCAGCAAGGGTCGTTTTTCGATTTCATGACATTTATCAACCTTGACTATTTTCAATCAAAATTAGAAATTTGATTATGTTTGTCTAAATATCTGGGAGACATTTATGAATATCTGCAGATACCGATCATCTACAGTAAAAGCTTGTAAAAGGTGTTGAAAATTGCTTTGCCACTGCGGTGTCAAATGTTGTAACTGCCGACGGTTGATTATTGATTTTGCTGCACCACCAAAGGTTGTTTAAGCTTGTGCAAGTTCATGCAAGCCGGATATTTTATTGTTTTTATTTATCAAAGTTCTTCTACAGACCAGCTCGCAAATTCGGGTAATTGACAAACTTTTACGACTATAACTGGCATTATTTGAGGTTGTCCATCATGTCCACAACATCAACAACCAGAGTTTAAAAAATAACTGAATTTGTTATATCCCCTGATTGATATATACCGACTGAAGTTAAAATATCCCCTGATTGTCCGACCACCTTGCACTAGTGCAGGTAAACTAATGTAAGTGTATTACAACGAAGAATGAACAACGAAGAACGAAGAACGAAGAACTAAAATATTCCATACTGTTTAGTTCTTCGTTCTTCGAAGAACGAACAACTAAAACATCCCAGTTTTCTAGTTCTTTGTTCTTCGAAAATGAAGAACAAATCAGGAATATATTAGCCACAGTTTATTTAATGACTCAAGTTGCAATATCCCCTGATTGTCCGACCACCTTACAGAAGTAAAGGTAAAGTAGAGTAAGTGTATTACAACAAAGAATGAACAACGAAGAACGAAGAACGAAGAACTAAAATATTCCATACTGTTTAGTTCTTTAGTTCTTCGAAGAACGAACAACTAAAATTACCCTGTTTCTAGTTCTTCGTTCTTCGAATATGAAGAACAAATTAGGAATCTATAAGCCACAGTTTATTTACTGACTGAAGTTGCAATATTCCCTGATTGTCCGACCACCTTATACTAGTAAAGGTAAAATAATGTAAGTGTATTATAACAAAGAACGCAGAACGAAGAACGAAGAACTAAATAGTCCATACTGTTTAGTTCTTCGTTCTTCGTTCTTCGAAGAACGAACAACTAAGATATCCCAGTTTTCTAGTTCTTCGTTCTTCGGATATGAATAACAAATCAGGAATCTATCAGCCACAGTATATTTAATGACTGAAGTTGCAATATCCCCTGATTGTCCGACCACCTTACACTTGTATAGGTAAAGTAGAGTAAGTGTATTACAACGAATAATGAACAACGAAGAACGAAGAACTAAAATAGTCCATTCTGTCTAGTTCTTCGTTCTTCGAAGAACGAACAACTAAAATGTCCCTGTTTCTAGTTCTTTGTTCTTCGAATATGAAGAACAAATCAGGAATATATTAGCCACAGTTTATTTAATGACTGAAGTTGCAATATCCCCTGATTGTCCGACCACCTTTCACTGGTATAGGTAAAGTAGAGTAAGTGTATTACAACGAAGAATGAACAACGAAGAACGAAGAACTAAAATATTCCATACTGTTTAGTTCTTCGTTCTTTGAAGAACGAACAACTAAATTATCTCAGTTGTCTAGTTCTTCGTTCTTCGAAGATGAAGAACAAAGCAGGAATATATCAGTAGTCAAAGTTTATTTAATTACTGAAGTTAACATATTCCCTGAGTGTCCGACCACCTTACACTAGTGCAGGTAAAATAATGAAAGTGTATCATAACAAAGAATGAAAAACGAAGAACTAAAATATTTCATTCTGTCTAGTTCTTCGTTCTTCGAAGAACGAACAACTTTATAAGGGATTCAAGTAAGTGAGCCAAAGGCAGGGTTCTAACAGCGATAGTCTATTTGCTAACTGGCGTTCAAATATCCCGTGATCGGCCGATCATCTTACATTGGTGTAGGTAAAAATAGTAATACTGTCCAATTTTTCGTTCTTCTACAAAACTGGGATATTTTAGATCATCCCAGTTTTCCAGTTCTTCCGTTTTTTTTTTCGAAAAATGAAGAACTAAACAGGAATAATCAGCCAGAGTTTGTTTACTGACTGATGTTTGATTTTGTTCTGTTTACCCTTCATCTCACACTAGTGTAGGTAAAATAAATTGATTGTGTTGTAACTACATTGTAAGATATTCCAATTTCCTAGTGCTTCAAGAAATGAAGAACTAAAACAATATTTCTCTTTGGTTGTTGGTTATTTGAACATCGAAAAATTAAACATTACTGTTGATTCCGTCTCTGTCCTGAAAGACTTTTTATTGTATAGTGCTGTATGTTTATTACAGAGATAATATAATGGGCTCGTGACAAAGTTCTGGCAGCTCTATCCCGTGATCGGCGGACCCTCATCCAATCGGCTGTAGGCAAAGTGAAGTAAATGAATTACAAAGAAATAACGAAAAACGAAGAACTAAAATTGTCCATATATTCTAGATCGTCGTTCTTCGAAGAACGAAGATCTAAAATTGTGTGTTCTGTTTAGTTCTTCGTTCTTCGAAGAACGAATAACTAAACATTTCTCTCCTGTCTAGTTCTTCGTTCTTCGAAAAACGAAGAACTAAAAACGAAGCTGCTGCTAACTTCCGGTCGCCAAATAATGTAAGTGTATTATAACAAAGACTGAAGAACGAAGAACTAAAATATTCCATACTGTCTAGTTCTTCGTTCTTCGAAGAACGAACAACTAAAACATCCAAGTTTTCTAGTTCTTCGTTCTTCGAATATGAAGAACAAAGCAGGAATATATCAGCCAAAGTTTATTTACAAACTGAAGTTATCATATCCACTGATTGTCCGACCACCTTACACTAGTGCAGGTAAAAAAATGAAAGTGTATTATAACAAAGAATGAAAAACGAAGAACGAAGAACTAAAATATTCCATACTGTCTAGTTCTTCGTTCTTCGAAGAACGAGCAACTTTATAAGGGATTCAAGTAAGTGAGCCAAAGGCAGGGTTTTAACAGCGATAGTCTATTTACTAACTGGCGTTCAAATATCCCTTGATCGGCTGATCATCTTACATTTGTGTAGGTAATGAAAAGTAATACTGTCCAATTTTTCGTTTTTCTACAAGACTGGGATATTTTAGATCATCCCAGTTTGCCAGTCCTTCCTTTTTTCGATAAGTGAAGAACTAAACAGGAATAATCAGCCAGAGTTTGTTTACTGACTGATGTTTGAATTTGTTCTGTTTACCCTGCATGTCACACTGGTGTAGGTTAAATAATTGATTGTACATTGTAAGATGTTCCAGTGTTCTAGTGCTTCGAGAAATGAAGAACTAAAACAATATTTCTCTTTGGTTGTTGGTTATTTGAACATCGAAAAATTAAACATTACTGTTGATCCCGTCTGTGTCCTGAAAGACTTTTTATTGTATAGTGTTGTATGTTTATTACAGAGATAATATAACGGGCTCGTGAAAAGTTTCTGGCAGCTCTATCCCGTGATCGGCGGACCTTCATCCAGTCGGATGTAGGCAAAGTGAAGTAATTCAATTACAAAGAAATAACGAAGAACGAAGAACTAAACTTGCCCATATATTCTAGATCTTCGTTCTTCGAAGAACGAAGATCTAAAATTGTGTATTCTGTTTAGTTCTTCGTTCTTCGAAGAACGAAGAACTAAACATTTCTCTTCTGTCTAGTTCTTCGTTCTTCGAAGAACGAAGAACTAAAAACGAAGCTGCTGCTAACTTCCGGCCGCCCGGGCATTTGACGTGCTAGATGATCCATATTCATTTTTTTATATTTTATATTTCATCTTTTTTCGACATCTTACATACTGCATTTAGATGTATATATATTTAGATGCAGTCATGCTGTAAAAAAACGAACAAAAAAGAGTTATTCGTCAATTCAATTATCATTAAATAAATTACGTGAGTTTAATTTGTCAACACTTGACTCAGTAACTTAACAAAATAAGTTGGTTGACAGTGAAATAGTAAGATATTTCCTACTCTGAAACCTGTACAATAACATATTATATTAATATAATGAAAAGGATTATCTATTTGCCACGACAACGATGCATACAAAATAGCATCCAATCATTCATATCCAACCGCTTGTTTGCTGTGTCTGTCTCATCCAGCTTGAGGTCGTGTAATTTAGAAGTAGTCCGTTCCTTGATTAATGTGAAAAACACAAAACAAATCAAAGGCTAGATCTAGACTTCCTTCTGAATCTCAGTTTTATTCAGCTTGACATCATGTAAAGTTGACCGAAGAATTAATTTATCCCCGATATACACACGATATGCATACTATGTTCCCCCTCAGCAATCGACATATCCCTCTGCTCAACTGTGATGTCGTTTTCATTCAGGTACGGTGACGAAATAAGTAAATCTGTGCCCAAGTTAATCGAACTGACAGTCACACAGACAGGTTATTATATTTATGGTTCCCCGTAGTTTCGTAAAATAGTAAAAATCGCAGTAAACATGTTATATGATGAATTAAAAAATGTAATACGACGAGCTAATGTGAGACAATATATCATGAACATATAGCATTATATATATTGTTACATCAAAATGTAAAGAATGCATTGTATTATAAATATAAACATTACTAAACAGAAGAAGGTAAGCTAAGATATTCTCAACCATATCACCACCTTTGCTTAAATTAGCATGGCAGGTTTTGGAGATGA
Organism: Gibbula magus; assembly: GCA_936450465.1. NCBI lineage: Eukaryota > Metazoa > Mollusca > Gastropoda > Trochida > Trochidae > Gibbula > Gibbula magus. The sequence goes on from OW388292.1 coordinate 55,646,593, forward strand.
TTAAAAATGCTGATATTATATCAAATTGCTTCAAAGTTATAAAATAATAAGTCATTTCATTGAATCAAATGATTTGATTGGACCTTTATGGAAAATATTTCAAATTATATACATTAAGAGTGATAACTATAATAATTATGTGTTAAATGAGACCATTAGAATAGTAGTAGAAAGTATTATTTTAATTATATCCAGCCCAGGAAGGAACATCTACACAGATTACTGATAATTATTTAATAACACTTCAGACTTCCATGTACTGCTGTGTTTACAATTATGGAAAATTAAGATGATGAACCATCAAAGTAGGTGCATCAAATTGAATATCATCAAACGTAGATGTTCTATTCTTATAAATGGAGAGTAACTGATTAGATATACCACTCACAGCTGTTTAAGCCGAGCCTAGGCTTGACTCTTTAGTGAACATGCTGCTGATAGCGAGAGAAGCAGTGAGTCATGGTTTGCGCATGCGCACTAACTGTTACTAAGGCTGGAATCATTATTTAAAGATGGCGTCGACCCTAGCAACCTTCCCCACCTCGAGTTTTATTCTCCCTGTTTCTCTCTTGTAGCGATGTGTTTGTTAACATAGATGGTGTTATCTTAACACTTAACCTTGTGGCAAACTCTAAATGAAGATTAATGATTGTCTGGGGGAATCCCGACAAGGGAGGTTAGATTAAACAGACACAGGGGAAATTCCTGAAACCTGAACTATTGTTTATATTTAATGTCTCAAAGTTATCTCAGTTACGTTTTCTGGAGGATAATGTTTATGTTTTCGTGAAGCCATAATTACCCTCTGTCAGAGAAAACTAACAGAAAGCACTCAAGTAAGGCTAGTTTTCACATGAATCTGTCACCAATACCAGATAGTGCGGTAGATGGGGAATGACTCCACAGAGCTTGGAGAAAGCTGTAGTCACATTTGCTTGAAGGGCTTAAAGTGTATTCTTAATGGAATAAGTGAATGTGTAATTGTTGCTGGAAGTTGCATTCATAATGGATACAATTAATGATATATTCTTGGAGAAATTGAAATTACTGTGCCGATTATGTGCTGGGAACCTTACACAATGTGGTGAACAGAGTAAGCCCTGTATGAAGTCCAGTGACAGACTGTATCATGTCTATGTTGGAGATGTGCTATCTAATGAAATATTCCATTCTAAACTTCTCTGTGCAACTTGGTATAACATGACCTATATTAACAAACAAATGTAGGATATAATCAAGGGGGAGAAATTTGCGAATGTTTGGTACAATTTAAAAAGTAAAGGGGGCAGGCCGAAAAGGTTTATAAAGAAGATACGTGATGAAGAGTCAAATGAAGGATTAGAAAGCATTCCAAACGTTTTATCCTTGGGACAAAACGGCGACACAACATATTACACCACCTCGACCCGTGAAACTATAAAGAAACTCAAACTTCCCCATTCCAGTTCGTTGACAGCTCACTTGAACTGAAGGTTAGTCACTGTATGAATAAACCACTGATGAAACCACTTTTGAAATTTGAAGAAAAGTTGCAAAGACATTTTGTTTATAGAATATTAAACACAAGCAGTAATCAGGGAACTTTAGAAAACGCTGTGTATGAAGGATGAAGTCTGACAAATTGAAATACCGGATAAGTGAACATCACATACCAGTTTAACTTGTGCACTGTCCATTCTACCAGTCCCACTAACACATGTGAAGAAATTATAAGGACTATTACAATTGCTACGCATTTAGGGACGCCGATGAATCACATAAATAAAACTTTAACATTACAATGTATAATTTGTAATTAAGAACTGTGGAAATCCTACGTGGGAAAATTATATAGTACATAATGGACTCTAAATCTCATACAAGTTTGATGTTGACATTTCATCATCTGTGCATAAACAATAACCATATATAAAGCATGTGGGTGGATACAGAAACAGTGAATGGATTTAGCAGATTCGAAAAAGTGAGTCCAAACCTCTTGTTATATTTAATTGAAAACATTTGCTTGAGTATGATTACAATGTTGCATTAGTAGAATTAGATACTAAACTCAATGTACATATACATAACATTACATAAACAACTACAGAAAGACCCATAAAGGCGGCATGTAAATTGGCAAATTATTAAAATACTGAAGTTCGAAAATATATGGAATGTCAACGTTTTCACTGAATTAACACTTTAAAATATACACTTGTTCAAATGTAAGTATATAGCAATGTTGTATTTGACTTAATTGATAAAATACCAAATCTCATAGTTCTTCTGAGGAACATGCACCACACACGCGCATGTTTTCAAGAACATGTACGATCTAAATCTGGGCTAAGAAATGTACAGGCAGACCGCCCCGCCTTATCTCACACAGCCTTCCCGGGTCGGTCAGCTACACTGTGTGTATCAACTAAAGAGGCCAGTTCTAAACAGCTGTGCACTGTATTGCAGATTGAATGTATTATAACCCTTAGCATTGTTTAGATCACACCAACTCAATACATTAAACAAAGAAAGTTATAATTATGTTTCAAACGGTCTAAAATAGAAGCTCTAGAAGTTAACATTTTTATACATGCATATCACGGAATGGCCAACCTGCACGCACAATGTCAGTTTTTATAAATTGAACCATTATATTTGTATAGCTTGTTTAAAGTATTATTTTCAAGGAAATTACGAATATATTGTTGTACGGTCGAATTATTATACTTCGATTTACTACAAAAATGTACATTTACACGAAAGACATCAACATCGTGAGCATATTGTTCAGTATAACTCATTTGATTTTTTTAAATTTAAAGTTTTGTAATGTGCAGAAGGTGAATAGCGACAAAGTCGGTGCTTTTAAAAAATGTATTGAAGATGTTTGTTTGTCAAATTCAGAATATCAAAGTTAGTCATGGTTAAACTGAAATGTCTTTGATCCCTAAAAGCGTTATAAACCGACGGGCAAAAGAAAGAATAACCCTCACTTTGTTTCGATTAATTCAATATGTTAAGGAAACGAGATGCATTCGATTTTGGCACGATACAATAACACCTTTCGGCAGTAGTTTGAATCACTTAATTTGTGACTGTTTTATTTTTTAGATGAAATGTCATTATTTAAAGAAAACAGGGGTAAGAAATTAAAGTTACACCAACATGACCCCTACCATGTTCAAAATGATGTAAATGTGTGCAGGACGAGGCACATTTATTGATTTTCACACAGAGTATGTGTTATATGTCAATAAACAGTTGTGTTTTATCAAAATTAATTTGGGGAATTTCAAAATTTAATTTTCAAATTTTGAGATTTTGATTTTTTTATTTAAAAATCGCGTAGAGGTATTCTTTGACTGATTTTTGAACGTTTTGGACTAATTTCCCAAACAAGTCAGTTTTTTAATACGACGTCGAAAACTTGAGGTATTTGTCTTTGAAAATTGTACATATGATAAACACAACTGATTGATATACTTTCTTTTGTCAGTGTATATTGCAGAGGACTGTGTAAATAATCAGTTAGCCGTTTTCTTGTTGAACTCACCTTCATTACACTTCTCTGTTTTCCATCCTGCTTTACAGCCGTTTGAACAGTTTCCGGTCACGTGATGACAAGTATCATTAGAGCTACAGTTCCCACACGTCATGCTGCAGTTGGATCCATACAAGCCTTGAAAACATTCTGCAAGAAATAATTCAAGTCAAGTTCTGAAGAATTGTTTTAGACATGTACCGTATAAGAACGTATATTATCAGAACATTTGTCAGCACTGTAAATTTATATCTAACATCGAAAAGCAATATCTGCTTTTAACAATGTTCCTGTTACGATTGTCAGTACTTTGTGTGCAGGTGTGCCCCGTATATCCGTCCTGACATCCCTGAGAACAGGTTCCATCTGGAGGACAGTCCGACTCTCCCTTACAGTGACGTGTACTGCAGTTCATACAGCCAGATCCAAATGTACCAGCAGGACACTCTGTAAGTGAGCACAGCAACATAGGGATAATTTAATTTTTTTGCAGAGATAAACAACATCACTGAAGCGGTTTATACAGTTATGGTTGATGCAAACCGACAACTGAATAATGGGTTTATTTCTAGATCTGACATGTTTATAAATTAATGTTAAAATATATTTGATATGTTCAATCCTGAAACACAGTGCTCCAATTAAACTCCATAACACATATTGAAGGTCTTTCACCAAACAATCTAATAGTATGGCCATGTTTAATTTATCACAGAATGAAACTTCCTACATCAAGGTAAAGGTCACAGGGTCAAATGTTATAACCTCAGTGTGTGACATTGGAAACATAACATTTTCATTTGCTGACAAATAAATAGTTACTGTCGGTCTGAAGTTGAAAAGCAGGGCGCTCTTAGTCAAGGTCCAAAATTATTAATTCAATTGGTCAAAAAAACACATGTGTATCACCGATGTATACCCAAAGCATGTGTACAGTTTCAGAGAGATTGATAAAAAAAATGTGGGAGAAGTTGATTTCAGAACACAGGTACTGTCCGTCTGAAATAGGAAAGCTGAGTGCTTAAAGCCAAGGGCAATAACTCTAAATAAATTAATCCGATCGGTCCCAAAAAGGCACATGTGTATCACCGATGTATATCAAAAGCCTGTGTAAAGTTTCAGAAAGATTGGTCAAAAACTGTGAGAGGAGTTGATTTCAGAACACAAGTACCCTTTTCGGGACGGACGGACAGACGGACGGACAGACGGACGGACAGGCGGGCTGCGCCACGACAATAACTCCCTTGGGTTTCACCAGGGGGTTAACACTACGGTATTCACGGAAGACCTACGACGCTCATTCGTTGTACACAGCAGAAGAACGGAAATCCAAGGAAGAGTTACTATATCCTTATGGAAAGCATGCGGTAAGCATGGAAGACATGCGCACAGAATGGGGAAAACCTGCTGTTAGCCAGAATGATCATGGCCACTGGACTAAATCTCGTTATTTCCATAACGTTCAACGTTTGGCAATGCGACCTTTCATTTGCGGAAAGGCATTCTTTCCAAGAGACGGAAAATCTCATTTCTACAGGCATATTTCCACAACTGGCAGAGAAGTGAAGCGTTCATGAAATACACAACGTGAGTTCACTTCAATAGCAAATTAATCACCAAATATGAGTCGTACATTGCAATGGATATATTTTTGTTTGTTATGGGTTATAAGTATTATTTAGTTATTTTTACTTTATAAGACACAATTACAAGCTATTATTATTTGAAAAGATCATTAAATGAGGCATGAATAACATCACAGTTCAATGTTTTACAATTTGTTTAGTTTGGATCACATTATTAGCAATATTATTATTTCCATAGTGGCCATGCACATGCATGCACATGCATTTAAACCTTTGCTTCATCAAAGACTTTATAAAACGTCTCAATGATAAAAAAAATGTCTTTACATTGACACTTACATTTCTATTTTTAATATTTGGTCATACGTTAATAAGTATTCAATTGCCATCATGTACTACATAAGAGGTATTCTAGTTAACAACATGTGTATGCTAATTTGTACGATTTTACGTTAGTGACGGTCTTATTAACCTTATCTCTTGTGAATCTAATTAGATTGTTCCAACTTTTTCACATACTGTTCAAAGAATATGTGTTTATAAAATAAAATTGAACTACTAATACTTCCTGTATATATAACTCAATAACCACACGATGATTACAAATATGTATTAAACAGTTACATTACTGACGCAAAATGTACATTAAATGAGTACACAGGGTAAGGACTCGTACAGCAATTAATATTCGTTCATTTTGACACAGGTTGTGACACGCATTTATAACTATATTTGTCCATACATCATTATACATTACCGAGTATCCCCCTAGTTACAAATAAATACAATTAGGAAACATCTCAAGAGAGGAATTATTGCATTTGATTGAACTGTAGCATTTGAATATCATGAATATCCATATTGTATATTATGTAATGTAATATGGTGAATGCATAGCTTACGTACAATTTTCAGCATTGGCTATTGATCAAATATTTAATCAGAGTCATTTTATGCCTTATCGGGATAAACGATAAGGCATAAAAGTTGAATATCAAATATAACTTTGGATGATCATGAATTGTTTAGAATGGTGTCCTTGCGGTAAGCAAGGAAGACATGCGCAAAGAATGAGGAAGACCTGCTGTTAGCGCAGAATGATCACGGCGCTGGCATGACTGCACAATTTCGGCAATGATCAAAGAATTTCACTTCAAGAATGGAGTAGCTTCAGGATAAGCAGTCAAAAATGGAAAAGATACAAAAACGAAAAAAAAAATTATTGCAAAACCTACACCTGAACTTCTTTGCTTGCTGTTACTCTTGCAACTAGTAACGAAAGGGTTCAACGCGAAAAAAACGAAATTGAGACGATATATCACAAATATATGGTATAATGGTATTGGAAATTACGAACATCTCATGTACAATCGTATCACTACCGTGTGTAACCGTGGCTGTGCCGCGTGAAACTGTATTTCATCAGTGTAAAATAATAGCTCTACAGTGGAAAATTTTCGTTTTTACTTTTTCGCGATTTCTCGATTTCGTGCTTGAATTTTTACACGAAATTGAAATGGCCCCACTCAGCCATCATACTGATAAGCTACATGTAGCCATTTCAATGTCTACCAAAAAGAAAAATTAAGCTCCCACATCCGAGGTTTATACATGTATTTGTGTTGCTCAAAAGGACTTTTCAATCAACATCTGGTCTTCATTTCTTCGGCAGAGATGTCAGGGATATCTAACGTTCATTATTCACATCATACGTTTCGCATACTTTATGTATAAGAAATTCAATCAATACAAATCAATGTACTAAACAAATAAATTTATTTGATTTTTATTCGATTAACTCCGATGGCGTTTGAAGCTGCCGAACAGTGATGTAACGGTGCATTAATGCCTCATCTGCAACCTGAGTGTATGATGGCCCAACCTTTCATCCTAAATTTTAACAACGAGAATAGCCTAATGCTTGTTGTTCTGTTAAAATATTCAATGTACAGTTTGCAGAGAACACAAATTTGTTATTGAATTATGTTTCATTAATCGATTGTTAAAGGTGACCTCGACACTTTTCACTTACCGTATTCCTTCAAATAGTGTTTAAAACCAAATCTATTCTTATGTTAATTAGTTTATATGACAAGGGTTCTTCTGAGTGCCAACATATAGTGATACTAATAATATAAGTATCAAACGTTAACATTGCCAAGCATGTTCTTTTTAAATATTTTCTTGTTAGTGATTCCTTCGTACAAATACGAACATACTATTTTGATGAATACCCCAAAATAATTTAGTTTTACCGTACATTGGCAGATTTAAGCAGTAACTTACCATACATGTCTCAACAAACTGACTGTACTCACGACTTGTACAGTCGACTTCTCTCCACCCCACCTGACACCCTCCAGAACACTGTCCAGTCTTAGTGTCACACACAGATGATGGTTGAATACACTGACGATCTGAGCAAGACTTGCTACAGTTGACTCCGTAGTTGATACCTTGATTACATGCTGTGAAGGAAACATACGAAAAATGCCACGAGGGTGATGATTGTGATAATACCATATGATATTGATCAGACCATAAATATCATACTGAGGTTCACATTCTCACAGAGCGTCCATAATATGATACTACTTGTGTAATGTATTAATGCTTGCTTAAAATTGGTTGTATTTCAACTTTTAGTAGAGATGTTTTGTAAAGTAAAATTTTCTGAATTTTCATCAGTTGACACTTTGTATTTAACCTGTTACCTGCTGGTTTCTGTCTCTGTAAGCAAACAATTATACCACATACATTGATTAGTGTTCTTTATTTTCCTTAAGTCTCTATTATCGCGGTCCTCTGTGGATTATATACATCTGTTGAAATGTATAACTACATTAAAACTGTGTTTTCTTAGTTTAGATATTCTTTCAGTGATACTGGCCATGTAGTATATTGTCTTACGCATTCGCTAAGTACAAACTGGCAAGCTAAAGTAACCAATACACCCAAATTACTTTTTTAACATTATTCAATCTTCAATCATAGTCTCAACCAATGTCTTCTCCTTCTCCTTCTACATCTGGTTTGAAATATCTACCGAGCTAAAATGAACAAGCGCATAACCGGCCTTGGCGTTCATTTTTCATTTTTTTCATTTTTGTTTTTCATTTTTCATTTTTTACATTAATTCGCTATGACAACAGTGTACATAAACAAAATGCATATATGAGACACACAAATTACAGTGACCTTAAACCATACAGACAATAAGATGTAGTACATTAAGTACATTGTACATGTAGTACATTAAAGATATTCTAACCTTAGGGGGGTAGGTTTCGCGGAAATGATTCTGACAGCAGCAAAGAATAAAGACACAAAAGTATTGGATACATTATCCACCCCAAAATAGAAGAAAAAACGTTTTTAAAAAAAATTTCACTAACACAGCCGCCAAACGTTTCATTAGCCAATCACCTGCTAGCGGAGGTGTGACGTGTTACTCAGGAGTCGTGCCTTAACAATTATCTGGCTCATGTTATTGTTTACATTATACACTCGTATAGCTGTGACGTATTTTTCGCTGATTTCACTTGTCTAAACAGCCTCAAAGTGATCGGAGTTATTAGAAACAATGTCGGCAATGTTCTGCTCAGTAGTTAATTAACTTTGGCTGTTGGACACATGTTCCGATAATGCCGATTGGATCCCAACGTCAATCTACCGCCATTGTCTTTTCTTTGTATATTTTTGAAGTGTTAATTCTATAGCATTACTTCGTGTGTTTGTCTATCACTGATCATTTACCGCTATGTCAGCTAGAACAAGTTAGTCTGGTGTTAACGAAGATTTGTATGAAGAACTAGCGGATGTACATTCGGGATCATCTTGCTAGCACCAACACATCTCGTTTCTATGTCTCACTTTTATCTATTCCATTATTTAACATTTGAAATGAAATGAAAGGACATAGGTATGATACTATCTCAAAGTATTTTGATTCTAGAAAGTGAAACTTACGATGTATAACTACGGGAATTATTTAACTCTCTTCAAGTACAGGACATAATGAAAATTACTAAACAAATTTAAGAAAGAGAAATACATGTACAACAAAAACTACCGTGTTAGGTTACTTTCTCATTCGTTGGTAATCCGTTGTCATTAATCATTATGGACACATCTGTTTCTTACTTCTATGGATTTTCTGGACTTTGGAAATTTCATTGGCTGTTTGCTTTGACCAATACGAGGTAAGTATGTTTGACACATTGCAAGCAATATACTAACAATTTACTATAAGTTCGTTAACACAACATCAATCGTGTCACCCTGCTCATAACATCAAAGGATTGTCATCTCGTTAAACCTTAAGCCCTATCTGACTGTTATGTAACATCCTGTAGCACATCCCATTCTGTCACACCCCCTCTTGCACATTCGGAATTGTACCGATGTTAAAACGAACACACGGCCGTGGTAAGTTGATCAAATTTCGTTAGTTCCAATTCATTCATTTCAAAAATGGGAAAGATACATATTCCATATATTTATCGATGCGTTTTAAACAGTTAAGTAAAATCTACTTGCAATATAAATGTAAGGAAAATGGACCAGCAGATTCTCCTAAAAACATTGTTAGATATAATAATGAAGTGATGATTTCTTTTCCTTAGAATCTAAGTTTCGTGGTAAATTTAAACTTAGTTTAGAGACTGTTAGATATAACAATGTTTTAAGATTTTTCCTTTTTGTAAATTACCTAATCTTACTCTGATTGAAGATGAATACATGTTCTCCAGTTACTGTAAAGCATACCTAGACTAAGTACTATTCTTGGTAAATATTTGAAATATCCCATATCACAAAACAGTTTTCTAAATTTGATGTCCTCAACCAATCTTAATGTTTACATAATTTATGCCTTTTTTAAAATCATGTTAGGAAAATGATGAAGCCTTATTTTTCAGTAAAGCTCATGCGATGCTGTATCTATAAATGGATATTTTAGGTCAGTGGTATTACACTGAATGTAAGTGATTGTTAATGTACATGATTAAATATTTAACGATAGCCCGAATAATGGTCTCTAAAAACTGTAAACCAGTAACAGTTAGTTATAATGCAATTATTTAATTGTCAAAAAAAAAAAAAATACCATGAGAAATATTGACGCAGTAGACCTCAAACTATAGGCCACTTCAAACACAAAATCAAGCACAACAACAATTGAAATAATAATGACGTTTATAATTTTGACTTCATTTATTTCAAAGCATATTGTAGCCTATAAAATAACCTAACACTCCACTCGATTGGGAAAAGAACAAAACAAAAACAATCGATTAAATAGCGAAAATGCTTCAAAAACTCCGAAATTACTCCCTACAGATGCACAAATACCCATTCTATTGGAAACTTACAATGTCAACTTTTTTTATTATGTTTTAAACGAATCATCGACGAAAATCGGCAAATCGCCTAAGTATTCCATTGTAGTAACTTCTGTGTATGATGTCACATTGCTAAAGAAGGTTATGCTACACTGAGTGAAAACTGTTTCAAGAATGAGATAATTAGCAAGCCAATTTTACTCACTTTGAACCGCGATATCTGGCTAAGTAGTTGACGCTTCGAAATAATATTTAGTGTTTTGTTTACTTGCAAGTATTGTCTATATGAATAAATGAATTAACACCGAACAAAACAGAGAGGTTCTATTATCTTTAAGTAGAACAGTGTACTTTACACATACACATACACATCACGCTACGAAAAGTGGTGGAATCCGCTTTCCGGATCCTAGTGGATTCTTCCGGATTCTCCTTGATCAGCCAATATTTGGGAGAATCCGGAAGGATCCGGCAAATGGATTCTACCATTTTTTGTCCTGTGCATATGCGACACACAGGTGACAGTGACTTAAGCCATAAAGAAATTAACATACATACATGTTAAATCACACTTAAACAGTATACAGGTATATAGGAACAAACGTTTAAGTTTTAGCAGAAAGTGAGTTTTTGTTCAATTGTTCAATATAACATGTAATTATAAGGATGACCAAAATTTAATAAATGCATCATTTTCACCAGAAACTAAATAAATGTATTTTGTTTTGTCGTTGTATTGCTTAATTTGGTTTAATAAAAACTTAAAATTTGGAATATTAATGTGTTTACCTTTCTTGAATGGTATGTCTTTAACAAGCAAAATAATAGCGTTATATAAGGATATATAGGATTGTTATTTCTTCCTTTGATTCCGATATTTATTATTATTGATAGCCTCAGCGTTCATATATACAGGCACTAGGTGTCATAAAATGTTAGAATGCTCAGCTTGTAACCTGTATTTACACATTAACGAAGAGGTCAGAGGTTAAGTTTTTATCAAAAACCATAACCATTCTTGTAAATATATCAATTGCATTGTCTCTAACTTCCGATGTCCATGATAATATATTACTTGCAGGTCTTATGATATCGTTACAGTGGTCACTTTTCTCCAAAGAGACATACATGTATTACTGTTTGAGTATTTTATTTATTTTATTTAAGTATTGATATGCAGATGTCCCTAAAGGTAAACGTGAAGCAAACCACCATACATATAGTGATACCTACCTTGTCTACAATCTGTTCCCTGGTACCCCACCTGACATCCACACTGACCAGTCACGTGATCACACTCAGATGATGAGACAGAACACTTCCGGTCAGTACAGGACAAGCTGCAGCCATCTCCGTAGGAACCAGAATCACATACTGAAAACATTCCAATTCAACATGTTTCTATTTTACGTGATGGCCAACTACATTTGTCGGGTACATGTCGGTTGCAGTATCAATATCATTCTGATTAAATATTAACTCTGTCAGACGAATGTAATATTTTTTTAATTCATTTTATTATTGTTATTTTTATGCGCTCTCAATCCTTTATGACAAAATTGGTGACACAACAGAAATTTCATTAATGGTTCCTTTTTTATCGAACATTGTATATTATAGCAAGCAAACATAATTTTATTTCAACATGTGCTTTTTATTGAAATATATTTTACTTACCGTAAACAATTGCATTCGTAACATTCAAGGAGACACAAATATTAAATAAAACTGACCATTCTCCATGAAAATGTACAAATTGAATATATATATGAGTTTAAACTCTCACTTTCAACGCAATCTATCTCTTTGTAGCCGCGTAGACATCCATTTCGACACTGACCAGTCACGTGATTACACTCAGTAGAGGGCTCCAAACACTTCCGGTTAGTACAGGACAAACTGCAGCCAGGTCCGTAGGCGCCAACATCACATGCTGAGGAGAGGAAGTAGAGACTACTCTAACAAGGACAATAGTAATATTGTCATAATCACATTTAATTCCACTATGTATTTACTGTTTCATTCGCAAATGTATTTTGGAAACAGTGCATGTTAGTATAGAATATAGGTAAACACTAGATTAAGAAAGTGAGTTCGTTGTTCTAGTAATATATAATTTTTTGAAGTGATTATCTATCTATTCTGTCTTTGACGGCATTTAGAAATGGAATGAATATATGAAGGAAATAATTTACGTTTTGTTTTGTTGTTTTTTTATCAAAAAAAAAATAATTTCGGAGCATATATGACTACTCCAAATAAAGCCAGACCCAAATTATTTCAGGGTGTTTTTTATAAATTAATTTCGCCTTTTATTGTTTACAATCTTGATATTTATGCATATTCACTCAATAAAAACTTTTTGAAGTTTCTGATGTGGTGTGATTTATTAGGTTTAAACAAGCAAACCGTTATTATTGTAGAATAACCTGATTGCTAATGTACTCCAATGACAAAAACTCTACATTCAGTACTGTTTCTTTTATAATGAAAATGATATTGATAAGCTTAATATGTTGATAATTTAAAAAATGAAAAAATCGATGACATATGAAACTTACTTTTTCTACAATCCAGTCCCTTGTACCCAGGCTGACATCCACCTACACACTGACCAGTCACGTGATCACAGGGAGATGAACCGTCAAGACACAGTCGGTTATCGCAGGGCAAAGCACAGGAAGGTCCGTAGGAACCGGAGTAACATTCTGAGAATAATAAAATATACTTATGGTAATATTTGATCTATATATCAGAGTAATGATGTGAGTAATAACTTACAATCAATAGTTTCTTTTACTTATCAGTCCAGTCAAGAAATATACACATTTTCATTGTTACACATTAATCACATCAGGATACACTGTACTTGTATGAACAGTTAATTATGTAGTTGATACTTTCGTTACATTCTGTGAAGAAAACTTAAGAGTATCATGTGAGTAAAAAGTGAGTGTGGCAATATTTGATATGTAATAATAGAGAAGATAAGATAAGATAATTCTTTATTACCCGAAAAGGAATTCATTTTACATTCACAGAGTCAAAAGTAACAATATACAACCAATGAATAACAAAACACACATAGAAAGGGATTATGTACATCTAATACATATATAATTAGCTCTAAAATGATATATATGTATAGTAAGTGATAACTATTTATCACAGTTGCTATTTAAAAGTCTAATACTATTGGGAATACAAGACTTCGGGGCACGGTTGGTCTTAAGTTTGGGCATCAGAAAGTGGCGGCCAGAAGGTAAAATGGAATAGCTTGTATTCAGTGAGTGGGTTTCATCAGCGATAATCTTATGGGCAAGGGAAAGGATACGGGTTTCATAGGTACTAGATATATTTAAAAGAGGGGTGTTTGCAATTTTAGAGCGATATTAGTAATTTTGAATAATTTGTTGTTTTTGGAAGAGGGAACCATACCAGCACTGAATACCAAACGAAAAAACAGAGTGAACAAAACAAGAATGAAAAGGGATAACAGTTTAACATCAACATTAAAAGATCTAAGTTTCCTCATGAAATATAATCCCTGTTGACACTTCTTGTAGATAAGAGTCCGTATTACTGTTTCAGTTTGATTTCTTGTCAATGATAGTCCCTAGATAGTTGTTGTCGATAAACGCCCTATTGGGGTGAAACGGAGAACGTATAAAAATATGTTTTAGATCCTATTTGCACTGCCGCTGTAATAATGACCAGATGGTATATCAGGGTTGATTGACTGCTGATTAACCGGACTCTTTAGGCGAAACACTTCTTACTTATAGCAGTGACGATGCTGATTCCTTATGTTAAATGCCACTTGTGTTCAGAAGAATGAAACTGTTTAGTTTGCCAGATGCCTTATCTTTATTAAAATTTTGGTTTTGTTGATAAAAGATATTCGGTATAGTTTCCTGTACTATTCTTACATTCATTTACCCTGACTGTTTCAGTAGATGTAATATTACTATGTCACACATTATTTGGTTGATGTAGCTGTCATCAAATCTTTCCACTATATTGCTATCAACAATTTAACATGTTCAACTTTGAGTAGGCGATTTAATTTAATGCATTCAAACTGATATTAAATCACATTGGTCTTATTTCAAGTGATTATACGATTCAGTTGCAGTTAGAGATTATTCATGTGTTTTACAAGAAAGGCTAGTTTTAACATAACATATTCCCATAGTATATTGCACAGAAGATAATTCAACAGAAATCTGAGTGTTCATTTTGTTATAAAAGTATAGATCGATCTGGGATTTGTTAGAAGACACGATTTGCATATCAAAATATCCTAAAACGTATCCTAAAAATATCCTAAAAATATCCTAAACGTTTCATTTTCATATTATAAGTTTTGAAATATAACCTAACAGTTAATTGTTTTTACACTATATCATATATTTCCCTCCAGGAACATGAGACTCACTCTGAGTACAGTCTTCCTGTCTCCAGCCAGCTTCACATCCATCAGGACATCTTCCAGTCACACGGTCACATGATGAGGTAGAGGGCGCTTTACACTTCCGGTCACTGCACAGTTTGTCACAGTTCAGACCGTAGTAGTTGTTGTCCGTACATGGGGGAAGAGCTGGAGAAAAAGAATTGTTTTCAAAATTTACGAACTTGTTTATTATATGAAGACAGGTTCATGTTTGGTTATATCTGGGATATTGCCGGGAAATTTAGAACAAAACACTGAAAAAGGTTATATTTTCTTCAATATAAATAGTTTCGTTCACGTCTGGCAAACCAATCATATTGTATATTTATATGTATGTCCGACTTTATAACTTCTTCCAAATAAAATTTAGAAACCCATGGTGTAACGAGCAATGACAGTAACAATATTGGGGAACAACATTGAAAACTTATGATTAAGGGTGTTGTTGACCGTCTTGTCAAACACCAAATTTCATTCACTGAGGTGTAATAGTTCTTAGATGAAACATTGAAAAATCATGGGAACATCATACGCAGTTCAGTTACGGATTCAATGGGCATAATTAATACAATAAAATGGTCTGATAACTCGATTAACAATATTCTCAGTGGTATTCCCATCTCATTATTCATTATAGCAGGTGTAATAAACTAGTGTTCAAAAGAAACGTTGCCAGAATTTCAACAGAGAAAAAAATTATTTTTTTTTTTGTGTCTTTGATAGACTTATCTTTATAAGAATTATTGAAAAGGTACTGCATCATGGTACGATACTTTAATTTTTACACGTCCAAACACCAATTGAGTGCTGAAAACGGCATTTCGAAGGATTTTCTTTGGACAAAATGTTTTGCATTTAATTCAAAAACTATGAATTGTTGAAAGTAAGTTAATATTTTGGACACTAGTTCACAGCGGCTATTTATACAACTTGAATAAGAAGAAACTCTTCCCCATTGACAGCTTTAAAATCAAACATTGAAATCCGAGAAACAAATAAAGTGCGGATATATAATTATTCTTGTATTTGTAGCTACAGTTATTTTAGAAAGTTAACCTAACGGCCGCACGAAACGGCCGAAACATACCCTCAACAACTTCGCAGCTGACTTATTAAGTTAAATATGACAGATAATAAACAAAGAAGGAAAATGTAGAAAAAGAACGGTAACACGAGAAAAAAATAATACACTTTGACCCTGTACCTCACACTTTCCTAAATTGTCATCCTTTTCACAGTGTTTTGGTCTCACAATCTGCCAAATGTGTAATCAAGGTAAATGTGAACTATTCGTAGACTAAGAATCATCATGTGATACGGTTATGTGAGCTTGTGTGTGTTTTTGGGGCGTACATGTATGGTGTATTTTGTAAGGAATCCCTGAAAAGAAAGGAATAGTTTGGCATTAGTCATGCTGCATAAACTTACAGTTTGCATACTTTAGTTGAGAAATAATATTTTTGTTATCATGAACTGCTTTGGGATTGAATACTCATGGAATTCTCCTAAAAGTAGTGAATACCATTAATGATTATATCAACGTTTCTGTGTTGAAGGTTTAATTCTCAAAATCATATACTGAGGGAAAGACAAATTGATTTATCAACTTACTTTATCTAAGTTCATTTTTTGAGAAAAAGGTCATTACATTTTGAAATCAACTATGTATTGTGTACATTGCACTTCTGTCCATCCAGACTGACAACTTACCTTGTGTACAGTCCACCACCGTCAATCCAGACTGACCATCTACTTTATCTACAGTCCACCACCGTCCATCTAAACTGACAACTTACCTTGTGTACAGTTCACTTCTGTTGATCCAGACTGACAACCAGTCCACTCCCATCTATGTACACGGACAACCTACCTTGTGTACAGTCCACTCCCATCCATCCAGACAGACAACCTACCTTGTCTACAGTCCACTCCAGTCTATCTACACGGACAGCAGAGACGTTTCAATAATTTTAACCCGAAAAGGAACCATCAATTCTAAAGATATATAAAAAAAAACATGAATAAATATGGGGTTTTTTGTGACACCATAACGCATGCATATGATAACATTCTAAAATAGTCAAGCTCTTTTTTTCTTATTTGCGCTTCCATCAATAGTTTCACTGCACACTCACGTTGGTAATGTAGCCGAGTCTTACCCTTGGAAACCACTTACTCTTTATGAACGACATTCAATCTAAACTCACGGCAAAAGAAGCTCTTCACAAAATTGTTGGTGATATCAAAGTTATCAGATATATCAGATAAACAATTTAATATTTTTGGAAAATAAATCATTTTGTTATAGCTTCTTTTGTTCGTGACTTTACTTTTTAAAATCCTGGAAGATGTTTAGCCTGCATAATGTACATAAAACAAACAATCAACGAATAAATGAGCAAACATTAATTTCTAGGTATTTCCGAGGGTAGTTACTTAAATAATCGCATATTCACCACCTAAAACCATAACTTCCTCAAAGTCCAGAGTTAGTCCTGTCGTTTTTCAACTGTTTCCATTTCATCAAAATTCATTTGTTAACCCAATAACATTACACTTAGATGGATAATAAATAAACACTCTTTTGATAATATTATCACTCAAACGGCAACTCACTAAGAACCTCAACTTCTCCAAAGTCCAGAACAGGCCCAAGTCCATCGTTGTCTGTGTCAGTGTACAGTAGGAGGGAGCGCCATCTATCGGGACATGTCACATTGTAAACATCAGGTATATCACTTCCACTTGGATCCCCAGTAACAGTGTGACACAGCTGACCTTGATGTGTAGGGTTTGAGTCGGGGAATGAACTTGTGGACGTGTACAGCTCCACTCCGTTACGTCTTGAGGTGTCTGTAAATATACATGTTCCTAATAAACAAATTACAACCACAGCAGGAGTTGACATGATTGTCAGTATCTCTGTGTAGCTTCAAGCACATTGTTAAACTCTTTTTTTTGCCAACGTTTTTCCTTCACACTCGTCTACTAATTCAAGTTGCCTGATTGCGTCGTCATTGTGCCCATAACTATCAATGAAAACAGTTTGATAACTTCCAGATGCACAGGAACTGTGACTGTGAGTCAAGACTGGACCAGTTTCCTTCTAATACAATGACCATGGTTTTATATATGCTCCGTTACTCTCCACTATATCACCCATGGGAAACCGTATCAGAAAAATCTGTACTCAAATTACCCGCCCTTGCACTCATACTTTCAATCCAACCTAATCATATTAGCCTTATTTGCCATTTATGCCAGAGATAATCCAAAAAGACAATTTAAAAAGGTTAATCTATATACTGAATAAACTTGTTTCCATATAGTATAGCCTCTTAGTTCAAAGGGTGTCTCTTTTTGTCCTTTTTGTAAAACTTCAAAATAATTTGAGTAGCCAAAGGCTGGCACCATCTAGTCTTTGAATCTAAACACATACCAAGTGTCATTAAATAATGCTGAATAGATTTTTAGACAGAGGTCGGAAAAGGTCCTTAAAGCCCATGTGCACAAAGTTTTTAATTGTATCCATGGGGACAAGAAAAACATTTGAAATCAGAATAATTTAAGTAGAAAAAGACACCACTCCACCACTAGGTCTTACCACATACCAAGTTTCATAAACAAAAATGCTTGAACAGCGTTTGAGATATGTCCTGGAAACGAAAGCATTTCGGAAGAACAGAATAACGGAAGAATGGAATTACGGAATAACTGACTGAGGCGAAACATATATATATATAATACTGTGTACTTATATCGCGCTAGCCTCCATACACCAAGTGCATGCTCAAAGCGCTACAGACATTATTACCCTGGTATAAGGACCAACATCGTTCCTTTTTTTTTCATTCTCAACTCCCTTTGGAGTATGCAACCTGGGCTGCCAATTACGGCGCTCCAAGGTTATCTGTCACATTGCCTGCACTTCCAAACCAGGTACTCAATTGTACTGCTGTGTGAACAGAGGCACATTTCGAATAAAGTCCCTTGCCCAAGGTGACACCACGAGCCTCTCAACTCATGTCTCAGTGTGGGGCAGGGAATCACCCTTCAAACTCTAAGTTTTCATTCAGCAATGAGGCACGCCCGTTGTTGCTGAACTTAACTGATAGCGGTCGACTGAACTATGCACAGGACCACGTGCCATATATCACCTGAGAAGTTGTGTGGGGTACATAATTTGTTCATATTGTAAGGTTTTGTAATTGTTTTGTTTGCTATATAAATGTACCATATTTTTGTTATTTCCTTATATTCCACCTGATGAAGGAGTGAGTATGTACTCCGAAACGTCGTGTATTTTCACATTAAAGAAGTTGTTATCCAGAAAATCCTCATGTTCTTATGTATACCACTTCTAAATGCCCTTCAAAGATCTAATATTCTCATTGAATATTACTGTGTAATCCAACAGTCCTATTTTAATAAATTTGTGTTGACAGTTCAACATGATAAACTATCGAGTTTGGCACGAATATTAAGCTAGTCTTTTTTATTAACTAATAGAAAAACTGAGGGTTTGATACTTTTTAAATAGTGTTGATCAATCAACAAGTGTTGATATATTTGATATCCGGTGATGCAAGAGTGAAATATATATATATATATATATATATATATATATATATATATATATATATATATATATATATATATATATATATATATATATATGTATGTATGTATCAATAAAATCACGAACTCAGTGACATCATTGCAGTGTTAGCTGTATTTTGCATGAAGTCAAGATTTGTGAGACAATAAATTGACGACATATTTGCATTATGACCATTTGATAGTTTTAACACAGTGTTAGCATTCAATAGTTTATTATAATGAAATCCTTTTTCCTTTTTCCGGTTCAACGAGTACAAGGATATCTCCTTACCCTGCTGATTATAGTCAGAAGCCATATTTTAACGCCGCCTAGTTTCCTGACCAAATATAATGCAATTAATAAAGAAATGAATAAATGAATAATTAAAGGTCAAGATTTAACTTAACAAATCGTATGTATGGGCTACAACACGAAAAGGGGGTTATTTCTGTTTGTTTAAGACCCATGTAACTGAATGGAAGAAAGCATGTGTGTGTTATATGATGCCTTTGCAGGTACATATATGATGTAACTAACGACTGCTGGATAGATAAATCTTGTCCAATGAATGAATGATGCATAGGAGGAGAGAAGAGAAGACAAAATAGTTTATTAAAAAGTGCCAGCCCTCTGTACAGAGTGCGCCCTCTAAGGCCTATGAGGCACATTCTAAAAAGCAATAGTAAAATCCTTAAAATAATTAGAAGTTATAACACGTCATTTTTCATATCATACCCCATATCAGCCCGAGGGCCGCAGGTCAGAGTGCTGATATGGGGTATGGTATAAAAAATGACATGTTGTAACCGTTTTATCATATATCATCACATATTTACATACATATTAAGAATTTGATGTTTCCATGTGAAAATGTATAATTTTGGGGTTAGAAGATGAAATACTATTATGTTTTTTTAAAATTATGTGAGCCGTGCCTCTTATTCAACTTTCAAATTGATAGTATTTTTAATTAGATAAATTAAAAGTGTCAACAACATCCTTGTTTGAACGCTACTCTGAAATGAACTAGTTATTCTGACACTGTTTCGCTTGTGACGTTACTCTGTGTTAGCGTGCCGGTAATCAAAGGGAGATCACTCTGACCTAACGTCACCCGGGCCGATATTGATATAGATTTGCGGACCAGGCTGATATTGCTAATAAGGACTTTCGGACCGGGCAGCGGGCAGCGATATGGGTGCGGTGTCCTAAACTCTATCACACATGCAAAACATCCAATATCTTTGATTGGTATATGATAATAGATGATATTCATCCACCCGTACCTGGACCTACATACACATTCATACCTTTACACCAATGTTCACTCACAGACACACTGCTGACCACCCATCCACACTAGGCATATATACATCCTCTCTGACCAGACATAGCTCCAAAACCTCCACCCAATGATAGTTACTGATACTCTTTCAGTCTACACATTGGCGAATGCTGTAGATGATTAATGTTATATATATATATATATATAGATGGTGTTTAATGCCGTGTGTGAACTATATTGGAAAGGTATTCATATAGGCAATATGCCTGTTTACCAATCCAATCATTTAATTGAATAAATATTGTTTAAACCGTTTAATATAAGAATTGTGTATGGCAGATGAATGTCATATTTTTGAATGTTATAAAGATATCAATGCTGTATAGATGAATAGTTTTGTAACCAAATGTTGTATAGAGAAATGAATGTTAAATATATCGATCTTGCATTATATATGGACGTTGTATAACTAAATACTATATAACAAAAGAATGTTGAATATATGAATGATTTATATCGTGCGCATGATTCATGTATAGATGAGTGCTGAATAAAATGGACGCATGATTAATAGATGCCGTGTATGAACTATATTGGTGTTGTATTGTTGTTTTGATTTACATGGATCCCCAAGCAAGAGTTACAATCACAACTAGTAGTACACTACGGGGTCCTCCTCAAAACCCTGTCGTGGAGACTCTCTCTCTAAGCTGCGTTCGACTCGGGGCGTTGATGGACTAAATCTACATGAGGCTGAGTTGTAGTCTAGCGCGCAGGGTGTAGACTGGTCAGTCTGGCAGACTAGCCGAGCCTGTCGGCTGTTCACCTGTCTGCTTTGCAACAAAAAGCACATTTGAATATACACTGTAGTGCTCGGGTGACCAGGCCAGACGGGAGTTTCTTTGTCCAGCGCTAATTAAGAATCGAGGAGAGGGCATGTATTTGAAATTACAAATACATTTTATAAACGAAATATACTTATTTCTAGAGCAATTTTTTTTAGATTTTAAATAAGTAAAATTTATGAATTTATGTTTCTCATTTCACTGTGTCAAATTCGAGAACTCGTTTATAGATGTTAAATGGTGTTTGGTTGGACACAGATAGGGACGTTACCACTGATGCAAACTTTCACTGTCAGGAGACTTTGCCAGAATAATTGAATATTCCCTAAAATAAAAGAGTAAGAATAGGACATTTGATGGGAGTAACCTCTTTGTGAAAAGAGAAAGAGATACAGAGGTTATGTTTGTATTGTAAGACCCTGATAAGGAAATACATATTGTCTCTAGACCACTCTTTATTATATCGTGGCCACGACTTCCTATTGACATTTATTTATCGTTCATTGTACTAATTGGGATATATTTGAAAACAGTTGTAACAACTTAAATGACCTCACAAATTCTGAAACTGGTTATATAAATTTCTGTGTAGAAAATATTGTACCTATTAAATGTGTTAAATTATTCCCAAATAACAAGCTATGGGTTAATAAAGAGTTCAAAACAGTGTTGAATGAAAAGTGAAGGGCGTTTTGTGCTGGAGACAAAGTTAAGGTAAAAGAGATTCAGAAAGAAATAATTGCTTTGACAAGAAAATGTAAGGAAGATTATAAAGCAAAGGTTGAAAGACAATTTTCTGTTAACAACTTGAGGAATGCTTGGAGTGGCATCAAAACTATTATCGGATCAAACAGTAAATCTTGTAAATTGGAAACTAGTGATGATCTATTGTTTGCAAATGAGTTGAATTCATTCTACTCTAGATTTGATAGTGGTCATTTTTCAGAAGAAAGAAAAAAGATATCGGAATCACTCCCACCATGTGACGTGTTAAATATTTCAACAGATGATGTGATCAATTCATTTGCTAAGATTAATAAATATATCTCTCATAGGTAAGGTTAGTTATGGATGTTTTCACTGATACAGCAATTGCTAACTTCAACCATCCGATGATATACATGTGTACGTTGTTAAGAAATATTTCTCATAGACTTACTCATTATTTAAACCAAGCATTTTTTGGCCAATATGGGATGAAAAGATCATATTTTTTATTTCATTTGTAGAAGCCATTTGTACAAGTATATAGTTTAATGCTAGAACTTACAAGACCCTGTATCATTCAATCCTTTCCTACCCGAATAATGGAGTATCACATTTTAAAAAAGTTATAAGTGTAATATATTATATTTTGAAACAGTTTGATTGACCACAACAATCGTACTGAATCATGATCAGAAAATAAGACACATATTATAAATAGGATGGTGATGAAAGAAATTACTTTAATGAAAAAATTACTTTGAAGAAAAAATGACTTTGATAAAAAAAATATATACTTTTATGAAAAATAAATGATTGGAACTAATAAACTGATTTGAATAAATAAACTGATTTGAATGAATCAACTGATTTTATTTAAAATAATTCTTTGATAACAAAAAATAAGACTTTGATGACAAAAAAGACTTTGATGAAAACACTGCTTTTGTAAATAAAATTAAATAAGACTTTGATGATAAAACAGTTTTTGATAAGGAAAATATGACATATTAAAAACAGGACTTTAATGAGAAAAACGAACTTTAATTGACATGTACATGTATGTGAAATGTAACACATCCAGTATATATTCAAATATATATAAACAGAACCAGAGTAGATAGCAAACCTGAAAACTTCGTGAAATAATTGACTCCATTAACCATTAAGCTATAATATGATCTTAGTGGAATAATGATTGTTTGCTTGGATATGAATGTTTCCTCGTTTGATGAATCCAAATTATTCTGTAGTGGGGTTCCTTGAAAATAACATCATTCTTTGTTATCCCATTTGTTTCAAGAGCTCAATAATTTGTTTTGTTTATCAGCATATACTATTCCCATAATGAATGAATATTCCGAAAAGTGATTATAAGATACCAACTCACAGTCTGTCCTAAAGTAAATCCTCACTGTAGCGTCCTGTACTTGTCTCTGGAGATCCACCTTCCACCAGGCCAATATATACCCTCCACCTGTGTCTATAACGTTCTCTGGGCCATATGGAGCAGCAACAATGTTACCGTCCACAGCCGTATCAGCACTGAAATCCTGCTTGACAGAGCTCATTGAGGCAGGTTTTCCTTGACCTATGTTAATCAGAGACCCTAGAATAAGGAAACCAAAAGTGTATTTTCATGAAGACACCCTTTGGAGCGATTGTGTTTATCTTACACATACGGTTAACAAAACGGTTCTGTATAATCAAGCTTTGAAATTAGATATAATATTTTGTTGGACATGTTTTGAAAAGGCAAAGGTCAAAAGGGTAAATAAATTTTATAAATAGAAAAGATATCCTGCTCAGCTGATAGAGAACAGCAGAAAATATCGCTGAAATTGCAACAAACTAATTGCCTCAACGAAATCGAATAGTGAAATAAAATAAGTAACTAATAGAACTAAAGTATGGTCAATTGTAAAATGATTATGTAATCATTGAATACATTCCTTTGAAAATATGTCATGTAAATTTTTGTTTCATTATTGATCCATAATTGAACTAGTTCTTTTTTAAAACAAAATTACGTTAACATTATGATAGTTTTGTGATCATTGTTTGGTGATACAAGTCTCAAATAGTTTAGTTTTTTTTACGAAAAGGCTCCAATAGTTTAGAAACTGAGACAAAGAATTGTTCCTGTCGGATTTGAATGCGCCCGAACGCTGCCACCTGAATCTCTAGAAAAGTGGTGTAATACAAAACAAACCTAATGGCGACTTCAAGTAAAAAAGGTCAATGAACAGTTGAATTGCAACAGATGACAGTAAAGTGGATGAATTGCACATACAACTCTTCAAAAGGACAATAACTACCGGGAAACATATATTAGAATTCAATATGGATGAACAAATCATCGTTCGATTCATGAATTATCTCATTAAAACCAACCTGGTTTGTAAAATTAAATGCGGTGTTCTGGGAATGTTAGGATACATTGAATGATTATATCACCCAATACTAAGCAATTGTTTATTTATTGGCTAATTCATTGATATATAAATCCACCAAATGAAAACTTCATGAAAATATAAGGGAACAAATAACTATTGCTCCAGGAACGAAACTACACTACAAACTTTAGAATTAATTGATCGTAAACAACATGTTTTATACCAAGTTGACATTCGTACACATACGCATACGCATGAAAGGAAGATAGCCAGACATTAAATTTTCAATCCTCTTTTGTTGAGAAAACGCCAATAACCATAGGACCTATGAATAAATTTGATATTACTTGAGTTCAATCTGTTCATTTAAGACTTCTTCTCGCTGTAGGTAAGCCAATACCGAAAAAATTACTGTTTTTGTTCATTTAAAGACTTTTATTGATTTGGACAGTTTCATGATTTTTGGTTTGAAGGTTCATACTGCTTTAACGAGTGACCTTTGAAAGAATGTCAGTTAGTAAAGTGTCATCAATTCACTGGATGGAATTAATCGCATTTCATATACAAATATTGACTTTCATTTCCCATTATAATCGAACTTGAATTTTGACACCACAATACAAAGTTATCGTTAAAGCTGTTATCCAAAGACAGTGAACCGTTAGTTTAATGAACTTTCGTTTCAACTAAGCCACTTGTCTGTTCTAACTAATATCACCAATTATTTTGCTGACATGCTGTCTTCTTGGGGTGTCGCTTACTTAATTTCCAAGTGTATAGATTCTAGAATATTAAACTTAGTATCTTGAAAATTCATATTTCTTTTTTGAAAATTCAACTTAATCAGGGCCAAGCTACGATATTATCTAGCACTTTTTATCTTGAAGATTCAACTTGATAATTCGAAAATTGACGATCCTATCTAAAATATTCAACAGAATATCTTAAAAATTTAACTTAATATCTAGAGTATTCAATATATTTTCTAGAAAATTCAACTTATTTTCTCGATTAGTTATAAGGTACAATCTCAAAGATAACATTTTTTAATTACAAGATTTGAATGTTGTAGATATTTAAGTTTTAAAGTTGAAATAAGGACATTTAAAAGTGTAAAAACAATTTATTATGTTGTAAATTCATGGTGATTTGTTTAGCGAGGAATTACAATTCATTTCAATTCTGGTCCGGAAACGAAATTTGAAAGTATGTTTCCATGGAAACGGCTAAAATTAACATTTTAAGAAGTTGAAAACCGCAAAAGGCACATCAATACATGATGACTGTTCCACATACCATGTTAAAAGATAATGTTAAAGTTTAGTACACGAAGGTCATCATGTAATATCAATTAGATTGCTTCGCTATTTTGTGGAATTTTCAGGTTCTTGGACAATAAGGTTTCAAGAAGTATTGCGGCAATGTTCAAACAATGTTCACTTACTAATACTTATCATGTATAAGCACCTATAGAATTTTTTATATTTAACAACATATTCAAACTAAACCTACCTGAAACTATATGTAGCAGGACGATATGTGCATATACAATCCAATTCATCTCCATGATGTTACTTCAAATCACCCAGGAAGCAAATACAGGGAAGTAAACCGCTGTACCGGTAGTCAAGAGTATAGATACTGTATATGTAAATACCATCACTCAATGTGAACGAGATTGTAATCTAGATTAGATATCAAAGTCCACTCCAGGACAAAGGCGTAGTTCCTGACAAAGAAATAACACATCGCTGTTGTATGACATTTATGTATTTTCCAACTTTAAAATGTTAATTTCAACACTTGAAACCGCATCCTGATCTGTATGACAATGACAATCAGAGAGATATGATTGATTGAGTCTGTATAAATTGGGAATGAGAACTATGACATTGGAAATGAATGTGAGTACTTCTGAAGACTAGGAACAATATACTTACTTTCAGCTAACGCTATCACATCTACATCAAGTGTCAGCACGTATGTTTAGGTAACAAAGATGTCAATACTGACGAAGCATGTTAATACAACTACTTAGAGGTATCATACCTGGTATGGTTAGTTTGATACTACATATTAAAGTTTCACAAGTTCAGTAATCTTCAAACACTCAACTTACATCTTACTATTTGTAAATATGCCAGGAGGAAGTCAGGATATTTCTATTAAAGTAACTGTTTATAATGTTGCACATTTACATATGTGCATTTGGTATTTCAAAATACTATTGTGATATTTTGAAAAAGTGCAGTAATCTTAAAAGGAACAAGGAACAAGGAACAAGGAACAAGGAAAATATCAATGTCATAATGATATGGAACTTATTTTCACACATCTTCTAACCTAACAAAGCTATGAGATCTATAAAATAAAAAGAGGATATATGTCTTTAACTTGACTAATATTAAAACTAATTTATCTCATCGAGTGAGGTAGAAACGTTATATTTTCACGAGTGGCGTAGCCACGAGTGAAAATATAAAACGTTTCTACCTCACGAGACATACATTGGTATGTTCAACATTCTGGTATCAAAAAATGAATAATGTGTATATTTCAGGACCCAGCAGTGTTGACAAGCTCTTTTTTTCACTTTTCGACTTTTCGTTATGATGTAATCTTGTTCAAATTAAACCCTTGAGATTAATATGGACAGGTGAGTTATTGTAAGGACACACTCTTTAGCACTTGTAATACCTTGCACATTCGACTCTTTCATTTGATTGGTAATCTTGTTCAAACCAATGAGATTAGATGATTGGATATTTTGGTGAAAACATCCGAACATAAAGTTATAGTATACATGTAACTGTTAAATACATACATAAAGTTTGTATAATTTTAGTTTATGAAGCATTTGTTTCAGCAGCAAAGCCTTAGAGGAATGAAACTTCACACTCAGTAAATGAGATGAATCTATCAAATATCAAAACAAAATTCTACATGCAGTTCTGTTGTATGTGAGAGTGACAGACTGATATTGGTGTGACCTTAACTGAGTCGAGACATCCGATTTATAGCGACATTTTTTCAGTATAGCAATTAAACCAAAGTTCAATCTCTATAAATAATGAAGCATCTCCCCGTTTCTGACAGAAAAATACCAATGAACTTTAATAGTTTAGTGGTAATTCAAAATCAAACTAACATCAAAATATAAAAGTCTTAAAAGAGAAAACAAATATATACACGATATTTGACATTTCTCGTTGAATACCATGTATATTTCATCGAGTGAAGTAG
Source organism: Gibbula magus (assembly GCA_936450465.1). Taxonomy (NCBI): domain Eukaryota; kingdom Metazoa; phylum Mollusca; class Gastropoda; order Trochida; family Trochidae; genus Gibbula; species Gibbula magus. The sequence goes on from OW388292.1 coordinate 55,674,571, forward strand.
AAATGTATATTTTCACGAGTGGCGCAGCCCCGAGCGTAAATATATTATTTCTTCTTCACGAGATGAGATGTACATTGTATTCGACGAGACATGTCAAATGTTCTATTGATTAGATTTAACAAACCAAGCATAAAGTTAGTAAATGACGTTCATTTTATAAACAGAGCCTCAGGGATCTCCTTCCTTTCCACGGCCATCCTATGACGTCATCCTATTGTTACGATGACGTCATATGATTGAAAGTGTTATTTCACTGAGAAGAATAACATGTTATTTCACTCAGTGAAAATACAGATTTTCTTTGAACCGATAAATGCCCTATTTCACCACTGAAAATCGAATAAATACATGTATTGACACTTAAAACATAGTATTGTGCTGTCTTTGATCACATGAAAGTACAGTTCGTGGTAAGTAATAGTTACCAGTTTCCAGATTTTAAGAAATATTAAGTCACATTTAGTAAAAGTACATTCAGTCTATCGCTAATAATAAATGTTAAAATAATGCGAGCATAATACTGGGATATTATGAATAATTATGTTATATAGCATGTGACAATATTGACTTCCACAAAAAGGAATCATAACTTTCGATGATTGGAAAGTCAATTTTAAAGAGTCAGACATAGGAGAATCCATGGTTAAGTCCCCTATTTTCAATTGCAACTACATGTGTCTCAGCCAAATTCTGTACAACGGGCAACACTGATGTTCTTGAATGTTCATAGTTTTTCTGTTTTCAAGAAGTCCTACAGTGAATACCTGAAGCCGTTTGTCTAAAATAACGAAAAAGACGGCTGTTAGTACGTACAGAAGTGGCGTCAGGAATACTCCGATCATCGGGTACTGACTATCAAGTTCCAGGCCTCACAGAAGTATTGAGACATAACACGGATATATGTACCATGGCCGCCACATATCTCAGTTTGACGATGTCCGTGTTTGTGCTCTCCTGAAGAAAGACGACAGTCGGGAGTACCAGAGCAGCAGTTTGTTTCAAATTATAATCCACTTTACAGTGACATCTTTAACTGTCATTTTCCTATCGAATACATAGTTTACCACCTTCAAAACTGTCTTGGATAATACTTTGCAGTCAGCCTGTGTGTCCCTATAAACAAAATGAAGTCGGATATAGTCACTGTAGTACTTCAAGACATCTTCAATTTAAAGTCCTAACAGTGTCTGTTTCAAATAATCTCCATCGAAATGAAGTCAATGTTCAACTGAAAGACCTCTAATATGGACCACTATTAATCAACTGTAATTTATAACATAGATAAAGGTTTGGTCTAATCCCTCGAATTTGGTTCACGGAGGGAAATTCGTAATCCTACATAACAATACTAAATGCCATGTAGAGATCCGTCAAGTTTTCAGTTGCTAATTAGCTTAATGGGATTACAAACTTTGATTTACTCGACGCTGCGTTTGAACAGGTAGTTTAATATGATGTTTGGTAATGTAATCTTTTGCCTGGTGAGACTCTGATAAAGAAGTTTTTACTGTTCACGAGACTTAGTCAATGGCTGGGTTGTCATCTTTGTGAGTTGATATTATATGTTAGAACTATCATGCATTATCCCTCCTACTGAAGGCACTGACTTGTTTCAAAGATATTTCTAATTTGTAATATTAAAGCCCCAAAACACATTACGTTTCGTAAAAGGTAAGAACAATAGAGGACAGAAGCGATCACTTGGTTCAAGACCTAGGCATCTACCAAATTAAATCATTAAATTATGATTTGAGCTTTGGAATTTACTTATAGAAATAGAAAATACTTAAAATTTAGAATGACCAATGTACTGATCTTAAGATATATTATCATTAATAATGTTATTTGAAATTCGAGTTTGAGAAACATGATATAGCCTCCTTCTATTTCTTGTTGTCATTTTCAATAAATGTTTGCTGAAATAGAGACATGCAAACATTGACATTAAAACTATTATTAAAAACCTTTCACTTTAATTTCTAAAAGTAAATTAAATTGATGGATGTTTAAATTGAAGGTTAGACATAAAACTGATGGAAAAATAACCCAGATAAATTAAAAAGAAGTCAAATTATATGTTATACAAAAGATGGAGGGTTCAAAGAACCTAAGATAAAAGAGATAATTCAGGCGCAAAAACTTTCAGTACTTGAACGCTACTATAAGAAACCAACGCCATGGGCAAACTAATTGATAGAAACCTTCAAAAAATGGACTGCTTAGATATTTTAGAACTCAGGTGTCACCAGTTGAAGAACAACATTATTTCAAAGATAATAAATCCTTTCTATGTTGACTTGGTTTCATCCTGGTTTGACTTTGTACAAAATATCACCACAAACAGATACAGACATTCTTAATCAAACGATCTGGCATAACTGTAATATCATGATTGGTAACAAAAGTATCGACTATCCGGACTTGAAATCAAAAGGAATACACTTTATTAATGATCTTTTGATGAAAATGGTCGCTTTCTAGATTTCATAGAATTCAGAAAGAAATATGAAATTAAAGCTAAGTTCATGCATTATTACGATTTGACACAAACGCCAAAAGCATCAAATCATTCAGAACTATAAAAATAAATAAGAAGCTAGAACTAATTCTACGACACCTTTGAAAAGAAAACAAAGGATCAAAATACCATTATTCAATTCTGACTTAGAAACAATGCATAAAAAATCAACATATCATTAAGTAGAATAACGAGCTGCAATGTAACATTTCTGTCAAAACATGGAACAAATAAATTTATAACATACCGTTCAGATGCACCACCCATACAAACCTGCAATGGTTCAAATATAAAATCCTTCACCATATCCTACCAGTCAATACCCGTTTACACAAAATGGGATATTCTAAGACTGATAAATGCGATTTTTTTTCCAACAATACAGATACAGGGAAACGCTTGTTTTGGGAATGTGATCATGTGCGACCGTTGTGGACCAAATTGGAAGGTTGGCTTAGAGAGAAAAAACATACTTATTGGTTTCCCCGAGATAAACAATGACCAAATAAACATAATCATCCTGATATTCAAGATCTATTTTCGACCTTAAACAGAAACAACTGCCAACCTTCCAATTACTAACAACTCAAGTCCGAGACTATTATAATGTTACTAAATGTGCAGCTGAAATGTCAAATAGAGTAGATGTGTTCTATAAATTCTTGTCCTCATGTCATCTTTTGTTTATATGAATGTATTTGTGTGACTGATACCTGTAAAAATTCAAGTTTAAAAAATAAATAAATAAATAAATACGTTTTAAAAAAATAAACCTGTTATAATTAACAAAGATTTCTGAATTCTAAGTTAAAAAATCATGTGTTTGAGGAGGAATGTATCTTCACACTCAGAATATGAGATGAATCAATCAAACGTATAAAACAAAATCTTACATACAGGTATATTATGTGAGTGCAAACGACTGATAAGTGACCTTAAATGAGTATTAATTAATTAATTTCTAAATAATAATCATAACACTCTATTGTCCGCAATACAAAGTACATAGGAAATTTGGTTTGTGCCTTTTGCATTCCCATGTTTTAACGTCTTTTGGTATATTAATGTACATTAAAATGGAAGGATGCTCAGTTGATGGTTGATAAATTGACGATAAGCCATGAAACTGTTAGGATTAACAACGATTTGTTTAAATCATGTGTTTGTTTATGTGTTATATGTTATGTGTTTGATATTATGTGAGTGTAAACGGCTGATAAGTGACTTTAAATGAGTATGAGACATCCACTTTATAGCTGCATCCAGGACAGCAATTACTTTAACACCAAAATAATAATAACTCACCAGATTTGATAGAAAATACTATTTTATTTAATAAACAAGCATATTTTAATTAATAAAACTGTCATTATCATGTAAAGCTCTAAATAGAGAAAATAACAATCCATGATGACACTAACACCATGTTGTCTCTTTGACGTCTATGATCACATTAACATACATTTTACAACACATTATCATTTAATGGTATAGATACATTGATGTTTCCAAAATTAACTTGATAACTTTTCTCTAGAAACACAGCTATGGTTGTTGAGATAATCAATAAATAGACAAGTGTCAGGTTGCTTTATCTATATTTTATCTTCTAACAAAATTGCAATATTCGTGCTATTGTGTCAAAAGGGAATAAAACATATAAGCTAAGATAAAAACAAATAATCATCTGCTATATTACATTAAAAAAAGGTTTCTGAAATAGTACCTTTCTGAAAATAAAAGCTCAAATAATGCTTCAAATTTTGTTAATGTTCAATGAAACCAAGAACTCATCACATTCATAAAGACCACAATCAACACAGTTGAATAGTTTACATCCATAGCAAGTGTTTTTTTGATATGTATGAAATATCAACCATATTCTCGTATGAACAAACACCAAGGCATCTGACTAATCACACGTTTTACATTTATCGGTTAAAGAGTCATCCATTGAGTTTCATAATATGTATTTGCCTAAATAACATATGTGCTGTAGTATGTACTATAGTTATATGACCTATTTAACATTATTAACCCAAATTTGTAGTTTAGTTTGTTAGTTTTTCAAAATTGTGTTTGACTGATTGAATTGCGACAATCGCGGTGCATTACCCGGTTTTCAATCAAAAATCACTACTTTAAACTTTATATCGGTTCTATACTGAACCGATAACTATTAAAATAGTAATTTTCGGCAACAGTCAGTACTTCTCGATACATTGATACTGTTTATAACGTTTTGTATGTGTTACCCCCAACGATAAAAGAAATGTACCTGATGTACTTGTAATCACCTGATCTATAGCAAATATATTGAAAAGTTAAAACTCGTTTCTATATAATAAACAAAGAAAAAACACACCTAAATATAAAAAATAATCCATTGAATGCGTTAACTACAAAATGTACATTTACATTCTACCATAACTGTATTCAATGTATTAAATAAACATTACATATATACTTGTTAAACTGATGGCAAGCGTTTATAGAAATAACTTTTCAGTTTTAGTTGTTAGTTTGAGTATTCAGGGTCCCAATTGCCTAAATATTGTGTTCACAAGATTTTATATTTGACATTAGTCTAAGAGGAGAATACGTCAGTAAACTCCAGGGAGTGGACTCTCGTTTGCACTTGCAGCTAAGGTTCACTCCATCTGGAGTTAATGTTTTTTAATTAGCCAAAGAATATCAGATTTTTAGATTATTTCCTAAACAGAATGTCTATTATTTATTCGTGGCTTCATTGTTGCTAATTTACAATCTCTTTAAAGTATTTATTGAGGTGAAAGTCATTATGCATGTAAGCTGGGAATATACAGCAAAAAATCCATTTGCATTCTGAATATCCTCAGTATGAAAACTGTAAATGAACTTGATCAAGGAAATCATCAACTACGCAATCAAGTACAGTAATACAATTTTAGTCTGAGGGATATATTACGATGGTAAATCTAGAATAATTCCAGTAATGACATTTGATGCAAACCATTAAAGCAATTTTATGTAGAAATTTAAACAATCACATGATAAAGACATTTCTCATGTAGCGAAAGATCAAACTCTTCATGGAATGTCACATGTTGGAAGAGATTTACATGATGGCAAAGATTCACATGTTCATGGATTGTCACATGTTGGTAGAGATTCACATGTTGGCTTACGTGCTTGCTGTCAGCTGGGCACATCTTCTTGCAAAGTCAAACAACTGCTTCACGTCGTCCTGGAACAAAGAGCAGGAATTCAAAATGAGAGTATGGTACTCTTATCTTTGATATGGCGTCACAACGAGGTTAGACTACGTGTATGAGTATGATGGGTTCTTTTATCAGTATATTTCTGTACCTGTGTGAGTTTGATGTCCGGGAAGCTCCTGGTGAAGCTCCTCACTTGATGCAGGACATCCACTGTCTCGTCCTCCTGGATCTCAGACATCAGGTTCCCCAGCATACAGAACATCACACCAGTCTTCCTGTCTGTGGAGCTGGAACAGAGGATAGTTAGTAATATATATATATCACACAGAACATCACACTATCCTTAACGTTTGCAACGCCTGCAAATCTAATAAACTGAATACAATTTATTTTGTGAAGGGTTTGTTGACTGGTACACATATTATTAGTGGAGTATTGGTGTATGCTAAATACAATACATTCAAAAACAATTCTTCTAGTTCTTATTCTTATTCTTAATAATATTAATATATACATGTACAATAATTCTAAAACTGTAATCCTACCTGTATACTACGGCTCTCGGTGACAGTTCTGACGTCATCAGTTTGAGAAGGCTGTGTTCCAGGAACGAGGCTGAGAGACTCTGCACAGACACAGGCTCGTGGAACTGGAGGAGTTTCAGGTCCTTTTGGCTTTGATGAATCTGGACAGTAGACAGAATTTTAGTTCCATAGAGAACTCAAACAATTGCGGATTTGATTAAGACTTTCTTAATAATGTTTGTGAATACGTACGGGTATTAGGATCTGTAGCGTAGAGAGACTCAAGTCAGAGGTCAATATAAACTGATCTTTGGTTGTCAACTTCATTTCATCGATTGTCTTCATACTTCCCTTCTCACCAACCAGCTTGTTCTGCAACATTATTAAAACACTATTTAAAATTGGCATATCAAAATGATATCCTAAGACCTCGATTCATCCAAATGCATACTGATGTGACCAGAGACCATTGTTAACAAATCAAACCTGGGTTTTATCAAGGACGATGACGTAATTAACGTTGTTCTCCTCCACCAGCTTCCACAGTAACTTCTCCTGACCCGGATGTGGAGACTCAGAGAGTAGGTGCCCTCTCACGTTCCTCAGAGACTGTAGGATAGCATAGTGTTACTGTTGGATAACATATTGTTATGTTTTGGATAGAAAATGACCCGTGGCCATTGATACTGTGAAACACAGCAGTAACACATTGTTATTATGATAAAACACATTGTTATGTTGAAGACCATTGGTACTTTGAGACTAATATACGATTTGTGGTTTCGCCAAAAAACATTGTTAGTTACGACAGTAGTGAATATACACAAACCAGTAAACCTTATCACATTTCAAGTTGTTCAATAAATTCGGGTACATCATAACTATAAAGACCAGATAAAATGACAAATACAGAGGAACTCACAGGAGCTATTCTGACAATGAAGTCCTGGTTACCGTCCACCCACATCCGGTTCATGACTGGGGCACCTGTTCAGTATACAAAGATCAGATTTCAGTATTTAATTGTCTTTATTGTGAGGACAGATAAATATGGTGCTCCTAAATTAATTTATTTATTCTTGGGGAAGTAATATGGTGAGAAGTTATAAATCTACGGTGGTGACAAACACTACAAGTCCAAACTTATATTCTAAGAATTCTATATATCTTCTTTATTCCTTCAAATATTGTGTTTATTCTGCACTATCTCTCACCTGCGCTGTGTTCAGCTAGCATCATCTGAAACAATGAAATTAAGGTCACATCAGTTACTTTGACTTCGTGACTCAAGACAGTCAATAAAAGTTTACCTGGGAATCGATTCATATTACTTTAGTGCACTTTTTCACAATATAAAGATTTGAATACCGAATAAATAAATATTTGAATTACATGCAAAATGATCTTACAACACAAAATAAAGTCATAGTTTAATCTTATGAACTATGCCTACAGTGATCTTCCCATTCAAAAGGTACATCCCTTTTTAAATGAATTGCTAAAGATTACCTCCCTTGGCCTGTTCTGGATTTACAGGTGAGTTATGCCGAGCTCTCCATTTAAGTACTGATGTCTATTTGCCTTCCGTAGTTTTAAATTCCATGTTTTAATGTGAGGTGATACTGTTTAGCAGTACTTTAGACATTGGAACAACGTCAGACATAGGTAATGGGAGGCAAATACCACTGAGGTGTTGAATTTTCATATTCGTATTGGTTGCATATGACTTTGTGTTTGATGGACAAGTTTGGTTTACCTGTGTCAGCTCCCTGAAGGTCTTGCTATCTGAGTCCACCTGTGCGTCCATGCCACTGTTGGTGTAGAGTGTGGTGAAATCGTCCACGGTGAGACTGGTATTCCCGTACTTGGTCATCTCCACCAGACAGTTGAACACACACTCGTACTGGTCCTTTAATGGTAAATTAACTATACTGTAATATTTAGGGCATGAACTATCGGTGAGACTTCCAACAATGCTTCCAGTACTAATAGATTTTTTTAAAAGCTAGTTTAAAAGCAGATTGTGCTTAGGAAACCACTGTTATGGTCCATAGGTAAATTTACCTGACTAATTTAGGGTTAGAAATTAACACACAAATAATTGGACAATGATTTGAACAATTAATCAGAACTGTTAAAGTAAAAAAAAGAAGATAATATTATGTCAACAATTTTCTAGATACTAAACACCCACCACGGTCTGTATCATGTTCTTCCTCTGTCCCCTCATTATGGACACGTAGCCCAGCACATCCACCTTTCCCTCCTCTCTGGCCTGGTCCAGCAGCGAGTCCACAGCAATGTACGTGCCTGTGCGTCCTATACCAGCACTGGGGACAGACATCATGAATAAGATAGACTAGAAATAATCAGGAGTCAACAGCTATGTACGTGCCTGTGCGTCCTATACCAGTCCTGGGGACAAACATCATGTGTTAGATAGACTAGACATAATCAGGAGTCAACAGCTATGTACGTGCATGTGCGTTCTATACCAGCACTGGGGACACACATCATGTGTAAGAATCCTAACCTTCCTAACCTTCAACATCACTCACCTGCAGTGCACAAGCAGTGGTCCGTCTCTCCGTGTATGTGTACGTCTCATCATCCAGATGAAGTTGACAAGAGCGAGAGTGTCGGGGACGCCGTGATCAGGCCACGTGGTGTAGTGGTACTGGACAATTTTGCGAATCTCTCCGGTCTGAAGTTTAAAGAGGTTGAAATAGATACAAAGCGGATACATGTTAGCGACGTCAAGGTCTTATTATATGTTTTTAGAATGTTGAAGAAAGCATGTTTGCAAAAGAGCGAAATGACAATAGACGAATATGTTGGTACATCGGAGTTTGCCTTGTAAAAAGGTGTCTCCATCATATAGATTGTCTATATCATTCACTCACTTCCTTGAACTGGACCTCCATGGTCCTGGCGGTGTAGTTAGCACGTGTGTTGGTGTCCTTCAAAGTCACCCGGAAGAGGTCTGTGGTCAGCAGGTCATTCTCCGGCCAATACTTGTAACACTTTTCCTGAGAAAAAGATAAAATTTGAATTGTCATGTGATCACTAGTTTTTTTATACTATCCTGTTTACTAATGTTTACTGACATTATCTCCTCAAATCCTTATCCTAAACATAAATTGATGAGTGTTTTGGTTCTATATTCTGGACATTTAATCTCACCCTCATATCTTCCACAAGTCCAGTCAACATGACCACGAGTCGAACTCTCTGTTGCCAGATCATCCTCCAGAAATCTCCAAGCGTGATCTTTTTAGGAGCTGCAATAAAATAACGCCAATTATTGATTTCGAGCTAAATACAATCATATCTGGCAACATCGCTTCAAATCAACGGATATCAAAAGGTTTTATATACATCAATCCATTTACAACAGGACAAATTACAAGATAAGTTTCGAACAGTCTGCAGTGCAGTTACACATTAGGGAAACAGACAGAACTCAGGCAAAGAATGTTGGTAGGCAACAAACCTTGCGCTCCAATGTATGTTTTCGTCTCGTTGATATTCTATTAAACAAAACATAAAGTAATCTCATCAGTACGCCTTGTCAGTTGCATCCTCAACAACTCAAACATCACATCCTTCTATACCAACAAATAAGGGAAGGCGGTGTCTTGTTTCGTAATAAGAAGATTAATGAACAATTATCAAACACAAACCATTAACGTTTTGCTTCACACACGCCTTATTTTACATGTTAAAGCGAAGTATTGAAAGTCATAATTGTAATTGATAATTCATGGAGTCTAAGAAGTTTTGGAAACATCAAGTCTGCTAACATTTTGAAAGATTAAAATAAATCTGATGTTTTGCTTGATAATCAACAGGTTTCTGTACATGACCCCTTGGTTAGTATGGCATCACTACATATTTGACGTGTATAGTTAACGAGGAGATACTCTAAATAAACAAGCAGCATCAATGTGACACAGATACAAACATCGAGCAGAGAATGGATTCTCATAAAATCACATGAAATACATTGGACGAGGAAATTGCAGTTTAAAAAATGAGGAGATTCAAATCATTCTCTAGTGTTCGGCTGCTCAAATAAACTGTTGACAAAGACAGAAAAATATCACCACTGACGTGCATGATGCTGGCGTTGATGTAGTCTGATCCGGGAACATCATGGAGGAGGGAAAGACGAACTCGGTTGTGATCATCTGCAAGTTGAGATCCTCATTATTGTGGAAACCTTCAGACTTTAGAACGTGTACTTTAACATGCTGGTGAGAAGTATTCATGTTGAGAACAGTTTAAATAAAGGAATTTGACTAAAGACTCACACGGATAGTAGCCTTGGAACTTATTCTTCCCCTTGTTCTCTTCCTTCTGTGAGTCAGCATATGTAGCAGTGAAGCCAGTGGGCAGCCTCTTTAGAGAAAACAAAGATTCATTACAACGACACAAAATACCCTCAAACGATAAGATGTTGGTTAGGATTTGTATATTTCGTGTAATATCCCTTCAATAAGTCTTAGAGTTATATTACATCAGTGCAGTAGTCGCTGAATGTATAAAGGAATTGGAGTTATTTAATGAAATTATATCATATTTCGATTTTGCGTTCATTGTATGCTTCATGTCGATTCCTTATCTTATTTACACGGGATGTGTTGAACTTTGTCCTTACGAAGCACATGTGTTGAATGTAATTATAATATCTACAAAGTGATTCAACTACATGCTTGATATAAGAAGTGAATACAATATCTAATCAAAGACATGTAAAAACTCAAGGTTTTGCTCCTTTCTTCTGTAGCGATACACTGCCGGCCAAAAGGAACGCCTACTTCATTTTCCTTAAAATGAAAGATGACATAATTTCTAAAATATAAAAAATGGTGGTCTCCACGTTATGCTTAAACAATAATTAATATGAAAGTCCATTGAAACCGTGGGAAAACTGTGATTCGAGTCAAACACATTCATGAAAACCATGCCCAATGAAGACCGCTATTTCTGGTTGATTCACTGGCGCACAGTAACCACGTACATCTGTAGCGTCATCACCACTGCAATGTAATGTTTCTTTTGGTCGACAGTGTAGACTCTGCCACTAGACCACGGAGAGTTGTTAACACATATAGAACGTCTGCACCTCTCACTCTGAGAGATAATGTAAGTGCGCTTTTAACCTGGGTCATGTTCACCAGAAACATTTGTACAATTTCATGTACATGACTTTGTAACATCAATGACAGTTCAGTGTGACGTAGGGGAGAATATGTGAATGTGGTTTTGTAAATACGTTCAAATATAAGTTTTATTTTTCAACGCAAGAGACCACGTTTTTCTTTCAAAACATTAATCAGAACTACATATTACTTGATGGGGGATAGACAGAACAGTACAGAACTTATATTATAGCCTCATTAGGCTGCTTAATTTTACAAAATAGCATTATGTTACATTGCAAGCCTTCATTACTTTTATAACCATTTAAAAAACACCTTTAAGTATAGACTGAACACGTTAAAAAGTCACATTGTCATTGGAGTTGAGTATTAAAATAAATTAAATTCTTATTTCAAGGAATTGTTCATTTCAGGCTTTATGTATATTCCCATTTCTATTTGCATAGGGTGTGTTTTCCCGTCATACTTCACTTTCACTTCATTTTGAGAACAAGGTGTTAATGCAAGTTTAAACAATTAGGTTATTTTTTTATAAAATGCGTATCTAATGAAACAAGAGAATAAGTGAGCACAGTTCACTCATATACCCCCGCTTATAACATTGTCAAGGAAGAAAAGTTTCAAAATAGCAGATAGACTTCAATGTTTAGTCTTCTGTATGAACAAACCACAGACGTACTATGAAAGCAGAGTATGTGTGTGTTCATAGTAAGTATGTCTTCATAGACTCTTGTAAGAGTGCTTTAGAAGTAAAAGTTGAAAAATCGAAAACAATTGTATAACTTATGCAAATGAGACATACAAAAGGCAGATGTACACATCATAGTGATTATATGTACGAAGTTTCGAAACAATTGAACAAATAGTGTTTGAATTATGAGGGAAACAAAGCGTGTGAAAGACGAAATGGTAATACTGAGAAAATTGGCAAAAATTATGGAAATGAGGGTATGAAATATACAAAGGGCAGATATACACATCATAGTGATCAAATGTCTCAAGTTTTGTAACATTTGAACAATAAGTTTCTGAGTAATGAGCGGAAGAGAAAGTATGAATGGCATTGTAAAAGGAACAAAGAAAATTTGGAAAAAAGTATGCTAATGAGGGTATGAAACATACAAAAGGCAGATGTTCACATCATGGGGATTGTACATATCAAGTTTCGTAAAATTGTATCAACTAGTGTCAGAGTTATGAGTGGAACAAAAAGTGTGAATAGCAAGTTTGAAAAACAGAGAAAATCTGCATAAATTATGCGAATGAGGGTATGAAACATGCACAAGGCACATGTACACATCATGATGTATGTACATATCAAGTTTTGTAAAATTTTAACAACTAGTGGCAGAGTTATGAGCGGAACAAAAACATTCCGGACGGACGCACGGACAAACGGACGGATGTACTGACCGCTATATACCCCCCGACTACGTCGTAGCGGGGGTATAATTAATAAATATATGCAAAAGGTAATTATTCTTATTTCAGTGTGTATGTCTTGGCTTTATCGCACTGTAAGAGACGTGGTTATGATCATAATATCTAGTCTAAAATTACTAAAGTACGGAATCAACAAAATAGTTTTGCCCCTTGTAGCTGAAGATTCCACTGGACTACGGAGAATGGTTTACAGTGTACAGATATAAAATCTGCCACTCTCACTCTGAGAGATAATCTAACTTTCAACTTGGTCCATGTGCAGTCAAAATATTGGCTTCATTTTAGAATCATTCACATATATTTTTGTAACATTAGATATAAAGTCAGAGAAAACATGGGCATGGATTTTGTAAATATTCATTCAAGAACATTCTGGGAAAATGACTAGAACGTTTATCTTTGCAATCCACCATCAGTTGTCTTTCAAAAGACTCACAATAACTATATATATTCAAGTGAAAATGAAGGAAGTACAGAACTCACATTATATTCGGCTTCAAATCCTCCCTCCCTGCTGTTTATTTTCTGTACAGTAGCTTCCAGATCCTCCACAGCCACTTCTCTGATGACTTCCTCCTCGTCTATGTTGTAGTAAGGTTTGGAAGACGGAGCCTCGTCCTCGTCCAGGATCTCTTCTGTTTGGTCATCATCTTCGTCACGTGATGGTTTGGGAGGCAAAGCTGGTTGCTGTGCTACCTTAGCTTTTTTCTCTCCTTCTATCGGGTCCACGGCATCCATGGCAACATTACAATACACGTTATCTGGATTAAAAATAGTATCTATTAGGGGTTTTGCTTGAAAAGAAGTCCACAGTTTGTATGAAAATGATCTTAAAATTAACTTAACATGGGAAACCGTTTTCCTTTTTCTTGAGGAATCTAAAAAAAGAGATTACAGTATTAAGATTGAAGACTGAATTTCACAAGGAACAACTAATGGCACCATCACTTTAGATAAATACGACACCGAATTAGCTATTGCTCTGTATGTGGCATTTCAAAGTATGACAATGATTCCTAAATTCATTCTTAGTCATCCATGACTGAAACCGACAACATATCCATAAGTAACTGTTATCAAATTCTATGGGGCTACAAACACTTTGTTTCAATGAATTCAATGTTTAGTGTTGATACAAACATTTCTATCAGTCACTTCCCGATTCTCAGATGTTACACGTTAGTCTCTTAATTGCTGAACAGTCCATGTTAATCACACGATGTACCATGTATGCCAGTGACACTGAGGGAACTTACCAACATTTGAATGATGTTCAGGCGTGTCATCACTTTGATAGCGTTTGCTTCTTTTTCTGTAATTTTAAATGATGTTAATCACGATATTGCTCAAGAAACTGCATGTTTGTGATTTTATGTCACTTCTAAATTAATCTTCATTTATACTGAGTTGCAACAGATTATAAGGATAAGCCATAATACCGAGGATATGGTAAGGTTGTGGACCCTGATAGGAAGGAAAAACCCGAGGATGCTTATCTATATTATCAACCGTTTTTAAGTATAAAAGACGCTTTCTTATCCCGTTATCGAAAACCCCGGATTTACATAGAGTCGTTCGTAAAATCCTTGTTCACTGTCTCAATCCCAGTACGGCAAAGATTTGTATCTAAGGTTCTTCTTGACCATTGTCTTCCATGTGCCTTCGTGGCGCAGCAGTCTAAGGCGTTGGATTATGAAAGACTGGTCTTACTGGGTACTGGTTCGAGATGCACTTTCATCAAAACATTTGCGTTTCATAATGTGCTCTATTTAAGAAATTTTACAAAAAAGTTAAAGATAGTTTCTTCAGATCTTTACTTTCAAGCCGTCATATTAGAAATTATATCAGGGTTTAAAATCATTATAATTCTTTCAAACAGTGTTTACAACTGTCTGTGTAAACCCTCCTGGAGGGAATTACAATGTTGTAAGTCCCTCGTACCGGGTGATCGGTTTACAAAGGTCGTTTCAAGTATCACGTTATATGGCTGGTAGGTTGATAAACGTTAATAATATGATAAGATAAAATTCTAAATTCACTAATTTACCTTCTGCAGATTACGACAGTGACGATGACGATAATGATGACAACGACAGCAGCAGCTGCACCAGCAGCAACAGGGATGACAATATCTGTAGGTTCTCCTGTGGAACCTTCAGAGAGAAGAAAATATATAGGGAGGGAAACATAATTCTGACCATTAAAGCAGGTGCATCAAATTGAATATCATCCAAGGTAGACTGTCCTTCTTTCTTATAAGTGGGGAGTAACTGATTAACTGATTAGATATAAACATGGTATTTGTCAAGAAAATAAATATATCCTCTATGTATTGTAAATTGGATGTATTATAAACCTTAGCAGTCTGACAGAGGAAGCTATAATTATAATATACTTTTTAAAATAAAAGGTCGAGGAGTTTAATTTTCTCGTATATATTATATTCTCGGAATGGATCAGGCAACCTGCAGAGACAATGCCAGTCTATACAATTGGAAACATCATATTTTCTATAGCTTGTTAAAAGTGGCAATTTTGAGGAATATACGAATAGATTGTTGAAGCCTAGGTTCGCATTATTATACTACTATTGAACATTCTTCTGTACATTTAAATCAAATACATAAAATATATCGTGAGCATATTGTTTAATTTAATATTTAAGGTTATTGAAGTTTCGACAGTTTTGTAGTGTGCAGAAGGTGAGGAGTGGCAATCAAAGTCGATGCTTTTAAAAAGTGTATTGAAGCTGTTTGTCAAATTCAGAGTATCAGGGAAACTCATGGTCAAACTGAAAACCTTTGATGGATCCCTAAAAGCGTTATACAATGCAATTCACTGTGTAATATTCAATTGACCGTTTTCTTGTTGACATCAACTTCATTACAATTCATAGTTCTCCATCCAGCTTTACAACCACTTCAACAGTGTCCGGTCACATGCAGATAATCGTCACCAGAGTTACAGTTCCCACACTTAATGCTACAGTTGAGCCCATGCAAGCCTCGGTAAAGTTCTGTAGAATTACTTTAGCAATGTACCAAATGAAACATATATTATCAAAATATTTGTCAGACGAAACAGTGCAAAGAATCAATGCAAATAAATCGAACACCGAAGAGTAACATATGCTAGTTTATATTATTTATGTTATGATTGTCAGTACCTTGTGTGCAGGTCTGCCCCGTATATCCGTCCCGACATCCCTGAGAACAGGTTCCATTTGCAGGACAGTCCGACTCTCCCTGACAGTGACGTGTACTGCAGGACGTGCAGTCAGCTCCAAATGTACCAGCAGGACACTCTGTAAGTGAGCACAGCAACATAGGGATTTACATGTTTTGCAGAGATAAACAACATCATTAAAGAGGATTGTATAATGATGGTTGTTTGCAAATCAACATATGAATGATGGGTTTCCCTCTATGACACAAATCCGTTCTACACTGAATAACTACGGAATAAAAGGACTCTTAGTGTGGCCATGGCTGAGGGAGAGCGAAAATTACGACAATCTTATGTGCAATCGTATCACTACCGTGTGCAACCGTAGCTGTCTCGTGTGAAAACGTATTTCACCAATGTTAAACCATACCTCTGCAATAGAAAAAAATGAAGACGGGGAAAGATGAGGAAGACTTACGGAAAACTTATGGTGATTTAACGGCAATTATGGAAGGAATACAGAAGGCTTGCCATTTGCCTTTGTCCCCCATGGAATAATTGCGGACTGGAAAACCATACAGTCGCTTTTTAACTTGTCCGAAAGCAACAGCACGTTTTTTTATCGACCACAGTACTTTGTGATTATTGGGGAATAAATAACGGTGTTTTAAGGAAGAATTACGAATATTCGGAGTAGAGTTACGATTTCTCACATTCCGCACATGTTTAACAGTAGTTCTGCCGTAGCTTAGTTGGAACCTTTGGCGTTGGAACCTTTGGCGTCTCATGTAACTTAGACAAGGAAAATTCGTGAGAATCATTAATAACAAATGATGGGAATTCACAAATTGCTAGACCGCTCCATAATTGAGTGATATTTCAATTGCTGCAATATATCGAATACTGTCAATCGAAACATGTTTTCAATAGCATCTTAAATGAAACAGTGAAACCATTAATGTCAACCCGTATGCTCCTCTCTGCCTTTTTAACCATTTACACTTGTTCTGAGCTAACTTCTAGTTTTGCACCGATAATCCAGTCATGTTACTGTAAAGAGAATGACACTCCCACATCCGAGGTTTATAAATGTATTTGTGTTGGTCCAAAGGACTTTTCAATCCACATGTGATCTTCTTCTTCGGCAAATATGTCTAACATTCATTATTCCCTTCATACTTTTCGCATACTTTATGTATAAGACAGTACTTCCATACAAATCAATGTACTAAGTAAATATATTTATTTGAATTTTATTCGTTTAACTCTGATGGCGCCCGGAGCTGCCGAAAGGTGATTAGCGCTGAAGGGACATCACCAAGCACAGATCCCTCACTGTCAAGACGAATGTATGGTGGCACAACCCATCATCCTAAATTTTAACTTCGAGAATATCTTAATGCTTGTTGTTCTGCCTTATGAATTATTCAATGTTTAGTTTCTTAAAACTCATATTTAGCATTGTATATTGTTTTATTAATCAATTGTTAAAGGTGACCTCCACATCCATTACTTACAATGTGCCTTATTGCTTCAAAAAGTGTTTAATACCAAATCAATTACAATGTTGATTATTTGATTTGATAAGGGTTGTTCTATGTTCTATGTTCTATGTTCTATATGTGCCAACATATTAGTGATACTAATAATATAAGTATCAAACATTTTAATAGGAAAAGGGTAAATGAGTCTACTTTCGAATATATAAAACTTTCCAGGTGTTGAATATATAAATTACTAGGATAACTATAGATATTTGCACTAAGATACACACAGCTGAACAAACTTTCGGTATGCAGTTGAATAGGTTTCATGTTAAATAAGGTGAATTTAAATTCTGCAATAAGGGTTGCAAAGAACGTGAATTATAAGAAAACAATTCTTCCATTGATATCATTGTTTCGAGCGCATTGTATGCAGTAATCACGGGATTGTATGTGCTTGATTACTTTGTTACTAAATATCATTAATGGTCAAAATCATAATTAACCTCAACATAAGTGTCTAAGTTATGAAGACTTCCAAAATTGTATCTCTGTTTATGCTCTCATCTGCATTGCAAACGCCTCCAAACATCTACAGTGTTTGGAGTTCACCCTATATTACGTACATTGGCATGCACTTCCTTTTCATAATATCTTCTAGCCTTATCCAAATGTCTCCAAGCATACCTTTTTTAAGAGCATTTCTTGTTAGTGAATCCTTCTTACAAATACGAACATATTATTTTGATGAATACCACAAAATGATTAAGTTTTTATTATAACAAGGCAGAAAAGCGCAATGTATAAGGGGAATTGAAAGCATTGCCGAAAGCTTCGCTAGCGATGCTGCGTCATTGTGACG
Source organism: Gibbula magus (assembly GCA_936450465.1). Classification (NCBI taxonomy): domain Eukaryota; kingdom Metazoa; phylum Mollusca; class Gastropoda; order Trochida; family Trochidae; genus Gibbula; species Gibbula magus. The sequence goes on from OW388292.1 coordinate 55,692,932, forward strand.
TCACAACCTTTACTATTACTATACTATAACCATGGTCACGACATTCGAAAGAAGCAAGACGGACGGAAGCCTGAATGTCGTTTCTTATTTTCAGTTCTTTGTAATTAAATGATAGTAAAGATGATATAAATATGTTAACACACTGAATAAAATTTCACTTACAGCTCTATTGGGTTGACAAATGAGAAAATAAAGATATTATTAAGTTACCAAAATGTGAGTCGTGATGGTCAAGCAACCGCCGGTGTATCAATCGGCAGCATGTCGCCCCAGTAAATTTATGCAACTTTATTTGTTTGCCAATGTGCTAATAAAAAGGGGTATATAATAAATACAGAACATCATACTTGTGCATTTGGATCGTTTGTATTGAACTCGAAGCTCTTCGAACTCGTTGTTCCTCCGCTTCCATGACATCTTCTCGTTCAATACAAACAATCCAAATGCACAAGTATGATGTTCTATATATTTACCGTATTACTGTATTTAAGCCGTTACATAGTATATACGTCTCAACAAACTGATTATACTTACGACTTGTACAGTCGTCTCCTCTCCACCCCACCAGACACTCTCCAGAACACTGTCCAGTCTTAGTGTCACACACAGATGATGAATTAATACACTGACGATCAGAGCAGGACTTGTTACAGTTGACTCCATAGTTGACACCTTGATTACATGCTGCGGAAAAAACAGACCATCTGAGCGTAGTGCTTGTGATACATAGAGGATACTCAACGAACTTCCATTTAATACCATTTTTATTAAACGAGTTATTAATATGGTATAAAATGAGCGAAATCCAAATCATTCACGAGTTTAATATAAAAATATGGTATTATAAGGAAGGAAGTTTATTATTC